>CP053170.1:224277-392785 GCA_014607495.2 Carposina sasakii
GGAAACTGGGACAAATATTGTACCATTTTTTTATTTGCAGTGTTGACAAACAAGAAGAAAACTAACATATGAAAGACTGTTTTACAAAACTAAAATTCATTTACCAGAGTGGACAGCGATATTATTACCTTGGATTTCGAAAAAGCTCCAATAAATGCAATAAAAAGACATTTCAAAACATAATTGTTAAGGGGTGTTTTGTTCACTTTGGCAGAGCGCTATTAAGAAAGGCAAAATCTCTTGGCTATTACAACATGAAGAATCTCACTATCACGTCAAACTATGTATGGCTCTGGCACATTTACCAAAAGAAGACATAAACGATGGATGGCTATACGTTATGAGTCAAAGGTAAATTAATTTGCAGTATTGAAATGAACGCGTTTAGTTCTGGATATTTCTTCTACCGCCATTTTCTACAGCCATTTTTATGCGTTAGAAACTAGGTAATATATGGTTTTTCGTATCATAATCTTCAACGAATTAATTCTGTTACAGTTTTGAAGAAAAAGCTATAACTGAATTCAATGATTACTTTGTGGATCAGTGGTTGGAAAATGAAGATATGATGAATATTTGGTGCTGCTACGCACAAAGACACCGCACTACAAACCTCATGGAATCTTGGAATTGGAGTTTCAATAGTGAAATTGGAAAAAGGCCATCAATTCTTTTATTTTTCGAAACGATATCAGGCAATATTAAACATTATGAAAATCTTCTGAAAAGGTACATATTTTTGTTTCAATGACCTGTATTTTTAGGCGACACATATGATAAAAATTATACATTATTACTTTAATTAATCATAACAATTTTTACAGCTTTTATAATAATGGAGAAAGTATATCAAAACGAAGAAAAAAATCTATCCAAAATGATATACGAATTAACAATATTCTCGGCGATTACAAAAGTGGAAAAATATCATTGGAAAATTGTTTGAACGAATTATCAAGAATTGCTTGTATCACTTTATAATTTATTTATTGATTTTTAACTTTGTAGTGTAGGTAGTAAATTTTTTATGTTAATATTCCAAATCTGTGATTATATTTTATAGTTGATTTTGTGTGTAATTTTTAATGTTAATGTACCAAATCTGTGATCATTATTTGTTTTTATATTTAAAAGTTGATTTTGCATGTATTTTTTATGTTATTGTACCAAATCTGTGATTATTATTGTTTTTATATTTTATAGTTGATTTAGTATGTATTTTTTTACGTTAACGTACCAAATCAGTGACTGTTTATTTTTATATTTTATAAGTAGTTGATTTCGTATGTATTTTTTTATGTTAATGTACATTAACATAAAAAGATAGTACCAAATCTGTGATTATTGTTTTTTTATATAAGTTGATTCGCATCTAGATTGACTTATGTTATTAAAAAATAAAACTTGTCATCGAAATAGTCAAATCGAACTGTGATTTTTCTTAAATTTTTTGAAAGTTATTTGTACACCCCACTTTTTATTTCTGTTTTTAAATATCAATATGTGTAAATGGCATACGTACACATAATCCGACTATTGTACCTGTGATTAAAAATATTTAACAAAATAAATGACAATGTTATCATTAGTTTCGTTTTTCTTTTTTTACTTGACTGTACCCATTTCATCTGAAAGTTTACCAAATGGGATATAACACAAAAAAATATTGAAATGTTTTCGAAATGGGACTAAATGTATGAAATGTATAATGTTTACCAAACGCAACTTTTTAGTAGGTACAGTTTGAGGTTTACGAAATGGGAAGTTTACCAAATGGGAAGTAGCCCAAAAAAACACCCTGTATAGAGCCCTACTTTATTGTAGGGAATTAGCATGAAATGGAACAGAATTCAGAGTGAGGGAGATAGGGAATGAGGGGGACAGAGAGGGAAGAGAGTAGTTAGACAAGCTGTGAGTGCGTGCGTTGGTAAAAAGTGTATTTAATTAAAATAAACGAGTTTAAGTCAGTTGTTGTCTTCTTCTTTGTCAATATCCCACATTTTGGGGGCTCGTCCGGGATATGACAAAGTGAGGAGCTACAACGTGGTATATGCAACGACGACGTGGAAAGACGAATTTCGCCGCTAACACGTGCTCACCAAAAAAGTGGAACGAACGCGTGCGCCGACTTCGAGTAGCTACAAGACAAAATTATTGTGAAGACGACAGTGAATTTTACGACGCAGAAGACGAAAACCTTAAGATGACGGACAAGGAATCGCTGAATCTCAATCTTTTTCTACTCGACGACGCCATCCCAAAGTTCACCGGCACCGACAAGACTTACACGGCATCAAGATGGACGCAGGACGTAGAGGATAACGCCGAAATTTTTTGTTTGACGCCGCAACAAAAAATGTTGATTGCAAGACGCTGTTTAACTGGTACCGCAGCTATGTGGTACGAGCGGAAAAAACTTTTAAAACCTACGACGAACTTAAAACTGCCATTCTCAAAGAATTCCCTGAAACGACAAACACGAAGGAAATACACGAACTTATGGCGCGAAGGAAAAAACGCAAAGATGAGATATGTTATCAATATTTGCTGGAAATGAAGGAACTAGGAAAGAGAGGAAAACTGGCCGACTACGTCGCGATCCAATACATTATCGACGGCGTAGAGGATCATGAAGCTAATAAAACGCTACTCTACGGTGCTACAACATACTCTGAACTAAAAGATAAATTCAAAATGTATGAGACGCTCAAGAATAATATTAGGAAAAATTTTACTGAAACAAGGAATACGAGATACGACACACAACCGCAGCGACAGAATTCTGCAAAACGGTGTTACAACTGTGGGGAAATGAATCATATGTCATCGAGTTGCCCAGGGCAAGGCAGCAGAAAATGCTTTAATTGCAATAATTTCGGCCATATTGCGACTGAGTGTCCCGAGAAGACGACAACGACGGCATCCCGATCTGTATAGATTGTTAACCATCTATACCATCCTACATATATAACCGTTCTCAGGCTGTAGTTGTTAACGGATTCACTTCTACCTGGAACCTAATTCCATCAAGCGTACCGCAGGGATCTTTGCTGGGTTCTCTGTTGTTCATCATATTTATAAATGATGTTAGTAAATGTTTCAACCACTCAGAATTTCATCTTTATGCGGATGACATGAAAATTTTCAAAAATATTAATAATGTTCATGATTGTCTTCTACTGCAGCGTGATTTGTATACATTTGAACAATACTGTATAAAAAATAAGCTAGATTTAAACGTTCCAAGTGTTATGCTATAACGTTCACTCGTAAATTAAGATTTATTAAGAATAAATATTTATTAAAAAAATCAGGCAATAAGTCCAGTTGACAATCTTAGAGATCTAGGAGTCATCCAGGACTCCAAGCTTATTTTGATCAACTCATAGATCACATGGTAAAAAAGGCAACGCGTTCACTAGGTTTTACAATAAGATTCTGTAAAGACTTCACTAGCGTGAAACCGATCAAAGTACTTTATTGTAGTTATGTGCGCAATATCCTTGAGTATTGCTCTGAATTATGGAATCCTTGTTATGATTTTTATATCGATAGAATTTGAATCCGTGCAAAAGAAGTTCTTGCGATATCTTCAATTGAGGCCACCAGAACCAGAGTGGCCCAAACTACAATTTTGAAAATATTAGTTAAGCACGACAATGCTCAAAGCCAGAGTGGCTCAAAGGTAATTTCAGTAAACAATCATAGATGACGTAAAAAAATATGTTGTGGCATCTTGATTCTTATTAAAATATTAATAGAGCATAGTGGCCCAGACCACGTGGGTCATTATGGTATTTATCCGCCATTACGGCTCATGTGACTTGGGCCACTCTGGTCTTTGATACTTACGTGTAAACATTTTTGTTATTGTAGTTATAAAATCGGAGTTTTTACGCTATAAGTGTGTATAGATTAGTTATTAATCTAAGTGTAAGTGCGGGAAGATGTTATAAGGTTAAGAGGTAAGAATCCATGTTATTAGTCAAATAAAATCATTTTTTTCTCGTCATCAAATAAATTCTAACCTATAAACATAGCCTATAAATTAACTTAACTTTTACTATTTTTGTTTGGGCCAGATCCAGTAAAAGCAAAAAATGAGTGCTACTGAGAATGAAGTCACTGACAATGTTGACGATGACTTACGTGGTAAGCATACGCTTTTATTAAAGCTCCGTAGTAAAACTAAATTCAATGGTAAAAAAATGTGTGATTTTATTTCGCAAATTAGTCTATTTTCGGTTATTAGTTCTTGGACAGATCTTTTGAAAAAATCGGTCAAGTGCGAGTCGGGTTCTCGCTCGCGAAGGGTTCCGTATCAATATTGAGAAAAATGGTTGCGGAACCCTAAAAATATGAGGATACTTACCTATGTGAAGGAGTTTTAATGTTAAGTTTTCGTTAGAGAGGTTGTTATTTACTTTTCTAATTTGTAAACATATTTAGCTATTAATTTACATTTATTTTGCAGATATGGGCATTTCTACGGGGACGACTATTTGACCTACTGGGGTGAAAAAAGTACCTTTAAAATTTAATTACGTACTTGAAAAAAATCATGTATATTTATCAGACTCTTGCCCTGATGGAGAGCATGTCTACAAGACCGCCAGGTATTACGGATCGCCGAAAAAAATTCTGAAAGCTCCAAAACGGGCAGATTTTGGCTTAAAATGGAGTGTCCGGTTTCCAGAATTGACTCGTTATTGTTTCATAACTTTTGAAATAATAACTTGCTCATTATAATTCTTACATTCACAGTACAAGGGATAGTCAATAAATCCAAATAAATTATTATATTTACTGTAAATCCATTGGTTTTTGTGCAGTAACACATTTAATTTTTGTCCGAAGAGTGTGTCTCAATTCGGTGAAATTTACTTTTACCTACCTATGTCCCTAACTACGCGTCATACGAATGCAAACTACCGATTCCCGCCACCCGCCAGTTGCGCCCGAGCGGCCGAGCGGACGGGGGACTCCACGCATTCTGGAGCATTTTTCGAAGGTACGAAAGTATTCGATATTTTTGGGATCCGACCATTTCTCAAATCGGTGTGTGACATTAATTTTGTTTATGAAGTATGTAATGAGATTTGTGCTTAATGAATTGAGTGTTTAACTGATATCTGCTAGTATGTTCTGTTAAAATTGTTGTAATTTATAAGACTTTTGACTTATTCAATGAATTCTGTTATTTTCTTAATTCGGTGGTTCTCAATTACCTGGAAATCGGGCATCGATTTGAGAAAACTTACCATCGAATTGAGAAAACTTACACCGATTTGAGATATCACAATATTATACTAAACTCGATGTGCCCCGGGGCTTCGCTCCCGTGGGATTTTCAGGATAAAAAGTACCCTATCACCTAAGTCAGCCCATACCCTATCTGTATATCAAATTTCATCAAAATCCGTTCAGTAGTTTCAGCGTGATTGACGGACAAACATCCAAACATCTAAACAAACTTTCAAACTTTCACATTTATAATACGAAGTATGAAGTATGATGATGATGGCGATCAATAGGACAAATACGTTGCCTCCATGCAAGATCATTTTTATTTATTAAAAAATGTTATAATGTCTTTTAACTTTTTGTAT
Source organism: Carposina sasakii (assembly GCA_014607495.2). Classification (NCBI taxonomy): domain Eukaryota; kingdom Metazoa; phylum Arthropoda; class Insecta; order Lepidoptera; family Carposinidae; genus Carposina; species Carposina sasakii. The sequence goes on from CP053170.1 coordinate 229,887, forward strand.
TTTTGGCAATAAAATGACTAACTAGGGCAAAATACACACTGAAAGTAAAATATTTTAATAAAAAATATCGTAAGTTAACACATTCTGCTTAATTTTGGGTTCCGTAGCCAAATGGCAAAAGGCCGAACCCTTATGAATTCTCGTCTGTCTGTCCGTCCGTCCGTCCATTCCATCTATGCGTCCGTATGTCACAGCCACTTTTCTCCGAAACTATAAGAACTATGTCGTTGAAACTTAGTTAGTAGAAGTATTCCGTGATCTGCATTAAGATTTTCACACAAAAATAGAAAAAAAGAACAAAAAAATTTGGGGTTCATCATACTTAGAACTGAAACTCAAAAAAATAGGATCGAAAGGTCTTCAAAAGTGATATTTAGGTATCTTATACTCTTATATTATATTGGTAAATAAATAAAAACGCGATGAAAACCGTATTAAAGTAGTTTAATGTTTTTTCTCAGATGGGAAAACAGAGTGAGGCTGACAAAAAGGAGAAAAAAAGAATTGCGGAAAGAAGGAGAAAGGAGAAAATAAAAAATGATCCGATATTATATGAAAGACTAAAACAAAGGGACAGGGAACGATATGCAAAAAGAAAGGCAGAGGGCAAAATAAAGAAAATGGGCGAAAGACCACCTCGTGAACAAAAAGCTTTAAGAAAGTATTTCAGAGAACATTCAAAGAAAAGTTACGAAAAGAAGAAAAGTAACTTACTTAAAGTACTAAACGAAGACCTCATATCACTTCCTTCTAACCCAAAAATTCTGAACAAACACGATCCTTTGGATACATCTCAAACTCAAACCCTTGTTGCGACTGCGTCAGTAAATATATGTGCTAAAGAACCCCCGTCTCCGATAAGTGACTTCACTAATTCTGCCGTTTCTCCCAATATTTCTGAAACTTTTGTTGCATCCGAAACCCTCGATCATTCTGAGTCTATAAGAAATATGTGTATTACAGAGCCTCAGTCTCCGATTAACAACTTAACTGATTCTTCAGTTCCCGTTTCTCCAACTACATCTGATTTTGAAAATTTATCGCCAGCCTCCCCACTTTCATCGGGATGCTCAAGTTCAACAACAGTACCTTCACCAAGCTCTGCAATAAGCCGCAGATTACGTTCTGGAGTTCATAAGGACTTGCTTGCTGCAGGAAACAGTAGTTTAACAGAAACACCAAAGAAAGGACAATACGTGCGGACGTCACTCTTAAAGAAATATAAATACAGAGTAAATAAGGAATTGAAATTACTGCATCATAGAATAACTGAGTTACAACAAAAAAATCAGACATGCCAAAGAAAGATACATAGATTAAGAAGTCAAAAAAATAAAGTCTTGACAACATTGAAAAAGAAAACTTCAGCAAGTTCAAGTAAAGAAGAGTCTGCGGAATCTATAAAGAAGTTAAAAATGTCATCAGTAAATATAAAAGAAATGGTAGTGAATTTTTATGAAGACGATGAAAATAGCAGAATGTGTCCCGGAAAAAGAGACTACAAAGTTCAAAATAAAGTAAAAAAACAGAAAAGGTTTGTTACAGAATCATTGCTTGAACTACACAAAAAATTCCAATCTCAACATCCAGAAATAAACATCAGTTACTCACTGTTTTGCAGATTACGACCTTTTTGGGTCATTATACCGAATGTGCAAGCTCGAGAGACTTGCTCGTGCCAAATTCATGAAAACTTTAATTTCGTTGTCTCAGCTCTCCATAAACATAAAATTATCTCGGAGTGTTCGGCAAATCAAATACTTGAAATAATATGCTGCGACCCCAGAATTGTAACTTGTTTATCTCGCGAATGCATAATGTGCAAAAATAAAAAGTTGACGTACTTAGAATTCGATAACAAATCAGAAATTGATTACAATGTATGGGAAAGACAGAAAAAAACTTACGTTAAAAATGGTGCCGAAAAAACAACTTTGCAAATAGTCAAAGTTAAAAAAACATGTTTACCTAAAGACCTAGTAGAGCATTTTGACAAAATACTGTACCCATATATGCGTCATGTTGCTAACATTATATCACAATTCAGATACATCAAAAAAATCAAAGCTGAACTTTCTAGTGGCCAATGCATAATCCATTGTGACTTTAGTCAAAACTATTGCACGAAATACGCCAACGAGATACAAAGTTTCCATTTCGGTAGTAGCAGACAACAGATATCATTGCATACTTCAGTGATTTATTACATGAAGCACGGAAAACTTATTACTCAATCATTCTGTACAATAAGCGAATGTCTTAGGCACGATGCCGTAGCCATCTGGGAGCATCTTATGCCAATTTTGCGATTCATAGAAGATGAAATTCCTGATATTCAATCTCTATTTTTTATATCCGATTCACCAACAGCCCAATATCGTAATAGGAAAATGTTTTTTATCATATCGTCTCTGCATTGGAATTTGCCTAGTCTTAGCTGCATTGAATGGAATTACACAGAACATGGTCATGGTAAAGGAGCACCTGATGGTGTCGGAGGATGTCTTAAAAGCACAGCTGACAAAATAGTTGCACGTGGCCATGACATACCTGATATGACAACTTTCGTTAATCTTTTAAAAAGACACGTTGATAATATCAAAATTGAAGTGGTCGATGAATCAGGCATTTTTGAGAAGGAAATGTTGATTCCAGGTGATTTAGCTGAATTTCATGGAACTTTTAGTGTCCATCAAATAATCTGGAATGCAAATGATAATAAAAAGCTAGCTATGAGAAAACTAAGCTGCTGTCATGAAGATTGTTTGCATAAATCTGTGGAATGTCATCATGGGCTGCACAGAGGTTTCTATGAATTGAAGTCTGCAGATAGCACAAAAGACAGAAAATTATCTATGAAATACAAAGGCAAGCTAGATGTCAGCAAAAAATATTTACTGAAAAAAACTGATTTGAGTAGTAAGCCACAAATTTTGTCATGCGAAATAATAAAACCGGCAACATCAGGAGGTTCTTTGGATGAACCAAAAAGAGCATTAATATCTGCGAATATTAAAATAAAAACTGAAAATATTAAAAATAAAGTCTCAAAGAAGAATAGTGATTTTGAAGAAAAATTTACAGATATAGAGCTATCAGAAAACGATAGCTTTTGGAAAGCCAAGATTAACATAAACGACCTGATTACACCAACACTGGGTGATACCAAATTTACCGACATGCAACTAAATTCAGATTCTGAAGATGATTATAATATATTTTAAGATATCATCATATTTAACAGTGAACTTTAGATATTTAAGACTATAGAAAAGTAAGAATACAAGTGATCTCTTGTCTGTGATTAAACCGGGTACTTAATTATAAAAAAAATAATCTTTTATTGTGATTTGTTAAACTAGTATCGTTTATCGTTATTCAAACTAATATAAAAAAGGAAGACTGATTATTTGTTCTTTATTAAAAATGAAACTTGTTGATTTGAATTTTTGTTTATTTATATTTCGGAAACCTTAAAGGTAAAAATTAACCAATATTAAATTCGCTGGGCAATTACTCAATTCGGTGATGCATAGTCTTAATTCGGTGGTCCATTTTCTCAATTCGCTGCTTTCTCAATTAGGTGCTTAACTTTTCTTTTAAACCGCTACAGAAAATTTGGAGCCATTGTGTTTTTTAGATTCAGGATGGAGTAAACTTTTTTTTTTTGTTAATTAAACTATTTAAAAAATCAAATTTCAAATCGAGCACCGAATTGAGAAAAAATGAGCCTTTTCGTAGAAATGCCCATATATTTGGATTGAGTCCGTTGGAGCCCTATGAGGATTCGGGTTCTGAGTATGTCCCAGAACAACGTAGCAGAAGCTCATCAAGGAGTTTACAAGACATTCTTGGAGGCTCATCTACTGACGTCAATGAAGAGGGTCAGTCATCTGTTTCTACAAACAAAGATACAAGAAAGCGTATGCGCAAAGAAAACTTATGGAAAAAGAATATGAGAAAAAATAAACGAGCTAGGGGTGAGGCCTACGTAAATACTAAAGGCGTTCTCATTCCCGCTAAACAAATAGACACAGGTATTCAATGCTCCTGTAATCAAAAATGCCATGAGAAAATTGACCATGACAGACAAAAACAACTTTTTTCGAAGTTTTATGCCCTAGCAAATTTTGATTTGCAAAGTTCATACCTATATTCACTCATACAAGTCGTGATAAAAGCAAGGACTTATGTGAGAGTTAGAGATGCTACATCGGATCAGGAAGCTGGAAACATCACGTCGAAGACCAAGGAGTTTTCTCGATTGTATCATGTACCAGAGGCGAATGGAAAACATATTCGTGTGTGCAAGACATTTTTTAAGCAAGTTTTCAAAGTATCGGACGGACGCCTTACAAGGGTTTTGAAAAATAAGCCTAATGGCGATCCCGCTCCCACTAATAAGAGAGGAAGGCATATTCCATCGAATAAAACAAAAGTAAACGGGGTAAAGGATTTTATCAATACTTTTCCGAAATACGATTCTCACTACACAAGACACAAAAGTGAAACGAGACAGTACTTGCCTCCTCACTTAAATTTGTCAATAATATATTCTGAATACAAAAGTAAAGTTGAAGGACCAGTTTCAAAATACATATTCGAAAAAATATTTAATGAAAATTTCAACCTCTCATTTCATGCTCCAGTAACTGACTCATGTAAGCGATGTGACAATTTCAAAGTAAAAATTGACGCTTGCGATAACAACGACCATTCTAAAAAAAATTAACTTACTATTGCCAAATAACTTCATTTGCGAAAAGCAGAGTCTGCGATGAAAAATTTGAAACTTGACATGCAAAACGCGAAGCAGGATAACGATACTACCGTCATAATCTTTGACTTAATGAAGACTCTCCCAACACCAGTAATTTCAACTGGTATTTGCTACTACAAGCATCAGTTGTGGACCTACTGTTTAGGCATTCACAACGCTGGTACAGACGAAATGTATATGTATGTCTGGGATGAATCGACAGCATCATTGGTGGCAAAATATTTTTTTGGTGTATACCTATACAGGGTGTTTTTTGTGGCCACCTTTAACGAAGGGTACGTATTCTATACATGAAATAAAGTAAGTTTATGCCAAAAAAAATACTGGGAATTTTTTTTTTATGAATTTTTTTTTTAAATTCCTTGATCGTGCGAAATTTATAGTGTCTAGTGTTTATGTTAGTTTTTTTATAGACAGATATTAATTATTTTTCGTGAAAAAATCCTGCTACGCGCGTCTATGTGCATTTATGCAGAAAAACGCAGTCTATTTACTCAACTTTGGACCCTAATATTTTGGAAACCAGACACTTCCCAGGTATGCTTCCATGGAGAAAAATGATCGTGATGATGAGGAGATTCCGTAGTTTTCGGGAACGTTGACGACCAAAAATCACCCTGTATATTCACGATAAAAAAATCTTTGCTTAAATATCCCACTGTCACTGTGACGTCCATAGTTACCAATGTCAACCACTAAAAATTTATAGTATGGATCTACTATTGCAAGTAAAACAATAGAATGGAAGTTTTTGTAACAGAAGTACTCAGAGCCACTATTAGGAGGGCATTTTATAGCAATGTGTTTCCCATCGATACTTCCGACGCAGTTCGGGAAATTCCACATTTCTCTATAACCGATTTCTGATTGTTTCCACGTATTCTCATCTGGGGTTGGAATATATACTGGTTGTATCAACTTCCATATAGCAAACTTCTTTTATAATACTACCAACAGTACTTCGCCCTACACGGAATGAAAAGGCAATAGTTTGCTGAGAATCCCCTGTAGCTAAATATCTGGAAAGAAAGATAAATATTGTTATTTCTGGGCTCTTCGTTGTTAGTATTATATTACCTACAATTATAATTATGCTAGGCATACACATTACTATAGTGTGCGAGGTGCGCGCTAGTCAAAACCTGAGGTATGTGAGCGGTAAAGGTAGGTAGCCACCTTTGTCTACCTGCCCTCGCCCATACCTGAGGCGGTGACTAACGCGCACCGCGCATATTATGTAGTCGAAAAAAAAATGAAATAACGTCATATTGCCTTTTCTTTATAATGCTAGTATAAATTTTACATTTGATTCAGGTGAGGTGTTGCGTACAAAATGGAAAGGTTTAAAAGATGGATATACAAAATATAAAAAACAAACTAAAGGTAGCACAGGTAGTGCTAAGACATACACTAACTGGTGTTGGGGCCCGCATTTGGCGTTCCTGGATAATTTTATAAAACAAAGAGAATCTACATCTAATGTCTATACAGCTGCACAAGATAGTAGAAGTAGTTCATCATTTTCGCAATCAACTTTTCACACTGAATCACCATCACAACAATTAGCCGCAAACACAACGCATATGCCACTAGCGTCCCCTCAGGAAGAGACCTCTCAAGAACAATCGGAACCAATCCCATGGACATCCGTTATACCCACATCAGCATCCTCGACACCTGAGCCTTCTGCATCTCGAGAACGCGAATCACGGCGACTAAATGTTGCAAAATTTAATGAGAACGATATCGACAAAGTGTTAAATTTTATGCGAAACAAGCGTATAAAAACATCCGATGCTGTGGACGATCTTTTTAACAGTTATGCAAAAACATTTAAGAAATTTTCTATAACAACTCAGACATCGTTGCAAGTGGAACTGGCAAAATTATTTGCTGATGCAGAACTGCGTGAACATAATAATATGAATAATTCACCAGTATATTCGCTTATAAGCGTTGATTCGGATAGCAATCAATATACTCTTCACCAGCACATGACCACATGTGTGCGGGACAGCCTGGTTGTTATACCTTTGATGGACTGTCTCGCCAAGATGTCGATTAACTGGACTGTATATTTAAATGAATAGCGCGCACTTGGTATAATATAAGAAAGTCAAGAAAAACACAATATTAGAACTTCACTTGTATTGTGCACACACTAATAGAAATATAGGAAAAACAGAAATTATAGCCTGTGTCGTAATATGTCCTTATACGAAGCTAAGCTAGGACTTACTAGAAGGCGCAGTTAAAAAAGGAACATTAACTTTTTAAGTGTAATTTTATATGAGTCATATAAAAGCAAAGGCAGCAATATCCATTTTTTTTAGAATGGCAACTTTAAACACAGTCCGTCAGTTGAATGCCATCTTTATATAATTGAAATAACATATACCTGCAAAACTATCAATATCCCCTTTAAAATCGTCATTTAAAGTGCAGGTTAGCGTCAAACACAGCAACATCCTAGGTTGTTTACTGCAAAAACAGCAACTTCCCTCTCGACCAATCAGACGTCCGCATTACTCACGATTCAATATGGCGATTTTGTCTAACAACAACGTGAGCGTGCAATTTTCATTATAGATTTAAACTATAAAAAGTATTGATTTCTCTAAAAAGATTGTAATTATAGCCAAATGGATTGTTACCCGACCCTCGTGGATAATAATTCCAGTAGGAAAAGAAAAGCTGAGCCCGCAAAATGGAAAAAAAACTTGGCCAAAAGGCAGAGGTAAGTTTGTACTGGTTATAGCATGACTGACAAAGTTTGATCGTTGTTTATTACGCGGATATTTTTCACGTTTTTTAAATATATTTTTTTTAGCAAGTATGTATATTTAAGGGCTCTAACGATTTTGATGAAATTTGCAATGTTTACGGGGGGTGAAAAATTGATCTAGCTAGGTCCCATGTCTGAGAAAATTCGTTTTCTCCGTATTTGCATGCAAAAAGGTTTGCCCGCACAATATTTTTCTTAATTTCGTCACCGCTGGCGCTGATGATCGTCGATTGAAACCCTAACTTTGTACAGGGTTTTTCAGTGGTTTTTTAAGGTTGTTGGTTTTCTTTCTGTTAAGGACTTTCTCTATTAGCGTCCGAGCAGAGCTCGACCAGCTGTTATTTATTTAGTTTAGGTAAAACTGACTGTAAATTTATATTTTTTGTTGTAGATATTCGGCTAAAACACTGCCAAAAAGATTGCTGTGTACACACAAGAAAACTTTTAAATGCATGTCTCTAAAAATGAGCGATGTTAAACATTTTTTCGAAACTTTTTATGCGCAGCCTGATAAACAGAAGCAAGATGCTATATTGCTAAAACATTGCACACCTGTTACGGTAAAGCGTCGTCGTCGTAATAGTAACTCAAACTATGCGAACCAAACATTTCAAACCAAGTATTACATTTATAGTCAATCAGAAAAGAAGAAGGTACAGGTGTGTCAACGTTATTTTTTGACAATTTTGCAAATAACGAAGTACAGGGTCCAAAGTATTATGAAGGAATATTACCACACCGGGAAACTATTATGCGAAAATAGAGGCGGCGATCGTATTTCCATGAAATATACAGCGAAAAGAGATGCAATCATGAGCTTCATCAATAAGATTCCATGTGAAGAACCCCATTATTGTCGAGGAAATACAAAAAGGTTCTATCTTTCTTCGGAGTTATCAATCAACAAACTATGGAAAATGTATAATTCAGAAGCTACGGATGTTTTAAAAGTTAAAAAGTCGTATTTCCGACGTATCTTTAATACAAAATATAATCTTTCATTTGGCTCTCCAAGAACAGACGTATGCGCCACTTGCTTAAGATTTTCTGAAGAAATGAAAGTAGAAAAAGATGACAATGCACGCCTTAGCTTAATGACTGCCCAAAGATTACATAAATTAAAAGCCAAATCTTTCATTGAAAAAGTCAAGGAAGAAAAAACAGGTCTGTTAACATTATCTTTTGACTGCGAAAAAAATTTGAACTTACTGAAAGTACCAGACCAGGTAGCATATTATCTGAGAAATGTTTACCTCTACAATTTCACAATCGTAGTAGGCTCATCAAAAAGTAAATTAGTTCCTGAAAATGTTTTCGCATACTGCTGGACTGAGGAGAGTTATCCCAAAGCTGCTAATGAAATAGCTTCTGCCGTATATAATAGGCTAAAAAATACAGACTTAACTTCCATCACCAAAGTACGACTTATGGCAGATGGATGTGCGGGTCAAAATAAGAACACTATTATGCTGGCCATGTTATCTAAATGGTTAACCGAAGCACCACAAAATGTCAAAGAAATTGAATTCATATTTCCGGTAGTGGGTCATTCATATATACAGTGGACATCTCCACTATAAAACTGACGATGGAGTCTACAAAAATGTCTGCAAAAAAGGAAAATCAAGCTCCATGCTAAATCCATCAAAAATAAATCCTTCATGTATGTTAACTGATGCAAAGAAAAAGGATACCTTAACACTGTTAAAAAGCCATTGGGGGAATGATTGGCAACAAAACAAAGAATTTTTTTTTTTTAAGACTGTTAAATGACGCAGAAATTCAAGTTGAAGGCGCTGGAGACAATGAAGAGTTATGCGAACTACAGGAAGAAATAGGCGACTTGCATGTGTGATTTTTTATTAGCCTGTATTGTCCTGGGCCAAGGCGGGCAAGGGGGAACCCCACTCTTTCCATTTCTCTCGGTGGTTCTTCTTGCCAATTCAAGAAGAAGTCATGTGATTTTTTGTTAAATAAAAATAATTTGTACCATGTAAAGCATTTTAAAGATTTAAGTATTATTAAAAATGTCATTACAATTTAACTACGTTTTTTTACTTCTCATTCCTAAACATATCATACCTAAGTATCAAGATTACTTACACTTCTTGCACCCTAAATCAACCACTGCAAAAACAGCAACATCCTAAACGAATTTAAGCAAAAGCAGCAATATCCAAGTATTGGTCGCAAAAACAGCATTATCCAAAATTAATTATGTTGCTTTATGGCGAAGTTCTATTCTGCTTTTTATAAATCTAAGATTATTCTTCAACTAAAAACATATAAAACAATAACCTAAATAGTTACAAGAGGGTGAATAAGACAGTCACGTCTACCATTTGTCGCCTTCGCCTAGGACATGCTTGCACACCTGTTCACTTGGCTAAGATCCGAGTAAAAGACAGTTCTCTGTGCGAGTGTGGTCTGGACGAAGGTAATGTAGAACATATATTTTTTAATTGTCCCAAGCTATCTTCTTCTCTTTATAACTTCCTCCCTCCTGACGTCCCTCTCCCTACTAATTTTCAATGTTTACTAACTCTTACTAACTCCCCCATAATGAAAGCCCTGGCCAAATTTATCAAAATTAACAATATTAAACTCTAGTCTCCTAAGCAGACTTGTAATTATTAACTATTTATTTGGCCATCCATATTTATATATTATATTGTTATACTCGTACTAAGTCCATTTTGTGCAATATATGTTGTGATGTTTTAATGTGTTTTCCCTTGTTTTAGGTCCAAATAGTTGGGTAACTGGGCACCTATAATATTAAGTTAAAATAAATATTCCCCCCTTTTTTTTTACATTGCCCAATCCCCAACGTGTTTTTCTTCTCTACGTGACATTGGCGGAATTATTGTGCTTGACACGATCATAAAGGCCATAAACAAAAATAGAATAGAATAGAACCTAAATAGTTGCAATAAGAAATGACCGGAAAAAAACCGTTTCTTGCATTTTAATTAAACTGGATGTTGCTGCTTTTGCTTTTATATGACTCATATGTTGCCTGCAACAACATGTTCACCATCTGTTACCACTGAAATAGAACCACCATCACCATCACCGACACCTATAAACTTGGCAACCCCAACTACTTCTCAGTTGCATACTGAAAACATTTATGAAATAGGATTTTAAATTGATTGAAATAATAATAAATACATACCTTATACAAATTGCCAGTCATTCTCTACTACATATCGGACGTCTCCAGTTAGTGTAATTTTTTGATATTTCTGGTTTCAAAATTTCATGTATTTCTTCAAAACAGTCTTTGTTCATACGAAAATAAATGTAAAATCTGTCTTCATGTGATTCAAGCTCCTTGAAAAGTCGATAATACTCTCCTTGTATTTCTCGTTTTTTATTTATATCATGTACCCATACTCTTTGCTTTTTTTTCTTTTCCTTCAATAATAAAACAGTAAAAAGTAATAAATCGACGTCTTCTGAATCCGATCCACTCCACATTGTTGCGTGCACCATGCACCAAGACTGGCGTGTGTCGCTGCTTCGAATGGAAGTGGAACTGGATTCTCAGAAAACCGAATGCGTGGTTCGGTTCGCTTTCTACAGTTCGGCACGCATTCGGTTCCCTGTACTCTAGTTTGACCTCTCCGCTTCGGTTCGCGTTCACCACGGTTTGCCACGCATTCGGTTCGCTGTTCTGTTTGACGAAGCCTTTAATGTGTTTTTGTAATAGTTGCTATATGTGAAAACTTGTCAATGGCTTATAGACATATAACCTGTTATATTTTTTATGTGGACAAAGCTGTAAGTTTTCCTAAAACAATAAAATAAAATAAAATACAGAAAAGGCAGATTCACAGACTCAGCGCTGCATATGGTAGTGCATAAGATAGAATCTGCCCTAACCAACAAAGCCTCCACACTTGCTGCCTTTATAGACATCGAAGGAGCATTTGATAAAACTATGCATGACAGCATAAACCACGCCTTAATAAAGTTTGATGTAGAACCAGTTGTGAGAAGCTGGATTACTCAGGTGGTCAGTAAACGGGCGGTTCAGATAGTGGTGAACACTACTCTCAGAGCAAAAGTAGTCAGAGGCTGCCCACAGGGAGGGGTACTATCACCGCTTCTATGGAACAAAGTAGTTGACAGTCTCATTACAAGGTTAAATGAAACTGGATACACTACTATTGGTTATGCGGACGACCTAGCAATACTGATAAATGGGAACGCGGAAAACACTTTGTGGTTAATGCGCTCCGCTCTTCAGATTGTAGAAAAATGGTGTGACGAACATCAATTCGACGGTTCCTACGTACAATCACGTAATTGCAAAATGCAAATTTTACAGTAGAGCGTTTTTAAGTTTTAAACGAATATAACGCCAATTCTATTCGTCGTAAAGTGATAAAATTTGGTAGTTAAGTTTTATTTAGGGTATATTTTAAGAAAAATAAGAATTTTTAAATAAAAGGTTATGATTTATGTATTATTTGTCATTTAGGGGAGAAGGAGGTAAGACGGGGTAGCGGGTAAGACGGGGTACCCAGCTGAATTCACAGTTCAAATTGACCAATCACGTTTGTTCATTCATTGTTCGAGGCGCCGCCATGACACTTGTCAGTCGCGCCGTGTTTAACGATTCACAAGTGCAGTGTCGAAAAAAATTTAAAAAAGTGATTTACTGCAGATTGATAATAATATTTTTATCTGGTTTGACACGTGACTGCGGTTTGTTAAATAACGTTAGCTGGTGAAGTGTTGCTGTGATTGACGCTTAAACTAACCTATAATAAGGTAAGCATTGTGTTTTCTTAAGGTTGTTGACTGTTTTTTTTTCTTGCTTTTTATTTTATTATTGGTTCTGCAGGTAAAATGGGGTAACGGGGTACCCCATCATGCCCCTAATAAAAATAATGTTGTTCTTGTTTCCGAAAAAATGAGTTTGTTCTTTGTGAGCTTAGCTTATTATAGTTTGCCTTTTTAGAATGGTTCGCGACTACAAACGCACGACTGACAGAGGGTCGTGGTCCGAAGAATCCATGCGGGAAGCAGTACAAGCCGTTTTGGACGGAAAAATGGGTTATTATAAAGCAGCTAAACAATTTAATGTGCCACAGACGACATTAAAGAGAAAAGTTAAAGTTGCTCGCCAAGTATTGAACGAAACATCTGATGAAAACTTACCCATACCAATTAAAGTACCATTGGGTCCTAGGCGTCCTGTTTTTTCTGTGTCTGAAGAGAATGAGCTTTGTGACTATGTATTAGAAATGGAAGAAAGGTTATATGGACTTACGATTAAAGACCTAAAGGAATTAGTATACCAGTTAGCAATTAAAAATAATAAGCCTAATCCATTCAACGATGAAAAAAAAGAGGCTGGTAGAGAGTGGATAAATGTTTTCCTTAAACGACATCCAGAACTTTCAGTTAGAAAGCCTGAGAATACTTCTGCTGCCAGAGCATCAGGTTTTAACAAAGTTGCAGTCGAAAAATTCTTCAATTTCCTCGGCAACGTGTACGATGAGCACCAACTAACTCCTGACCGTATATATAACTGTGACGAAACAGGGGTTTCTGTTGTGCCAAAGACAACTTCAAAAATAATCGCAAAAAGAGGACGGAAACAGGTTGGGTCCATAGTTGCAGCAGATCGAGGACAGACAGTAACGATCGAAATATGCTTCAGTGCAGCTGGAAACTACATGCCACCTATGCTTATCTTTCCAAGAAAAAGGATGAATCCAGAGCTGATGGTAAATTCACAAGCTGGTGCTTGGGGCACATGTAGTGATTCGGGCTGGATTACTTCCGAGCTGTTCCTCCAATGGTTTAAGAGATTTGTGATTTTCAGTGGAGCATCTAAAGAGAGACCCGTGCTTCTTTTACTAGATGGGCACAGCACCCACACTCAGAATATTGACCTGATCTATGAAGCCAGAGCTCATGGTGTTATAATCTTGTGTTTTCCTCCACACACGACACACCGATTACAAGTGGCGGATGTTGCGTTCATGCGACCATTAAGCGTTTATTATGAACAAGCCGTTAAAGCCTGGCAGCGTTCTAACCCTGGACTAGTCGTTACTACCCGCCAAGTTGCTGAAATATTTGGGAATGCTTTTGTACAAGCAGCTACTATGTCTACAGCAGTGAATGGATTTCGTAAATGTGGAATTTGGCCCTATAATCCAAACGTGTTTTCCGAAACAGATTTTGCCCCTTCTTTGACAACCGAGATCCAGTTAAATGACGGTCAAACTTCCACAAACCGAGAAGTATTTCAAGATATAAGCAATAATACTACTATCCATACTTCAGACACAGTAGCTGCACAAACAGCTGATAATAATCCGACTATTAGCAAAGATGTTGTTGATGACTCTATGCCAGGATGTTCCCACTGGAGTCCCAGACTAGTTAATCAGGAATCAGCACCGTATCAAACAAAAGACCAACCAGAAACAACGCAAGCAGAACAAAATCAAACCAACCAGCTGACGTACTCATTAGATCCAGCTGAAGACCCTGTTTGTCAAGAACCAGAGACATCACATCCAGCTAATGTGCCCACATGTGATAAAAGCGATAGTAGCTTTGTTTTGACTTCTCCAAAACAAATTTTTCCACTTCCGCTTACTAAAAAATCTTCTCGTGTTGCTAAAAAGCGTGGAAAAACAGCAATTATCACGTCGTCTCCATACAAACAAGAATTAGAAATCGCCGCCCAGAAAAAAAAAGATGCTGTACAGAAAAAACTAGAGAAAAAAGAAGCAAAAAAGAGAAAAGATGAATTAAAAAAACAAAAGAAGACTACTACAAAAGTTCAAAATAAAAAATCAAAGAAGAATAGCGGATTAGCGAAAACAGCAAAACGACGAAGAGTTTCATCATCTGAAGATGAAAGTGCAGAAGAAGAGGACACACCATGTATGTACTGTGAGGAAGTATATTCCATTTCCATTGAAGGGTGGATATCATGCTCATTATGTGGAAGATGGGCTCATAATAGCTGCGCAGGAATAGACGATGATGATGACGAAGCTACTCATATCTGCGAGTTCTGCCAGATCAATTAATCATCTTTCTCAGTGATCATTATCATAACCCCATCTTACCTCAGGGAGGTACCCCATCTTACCAGCACCATGGGGAAAGACGGGGCAAAACACCTTTTTTTTATTTAATTTTTTTTTTCTTAAATGTGTTACCGAAAGTTCCTAATGACACCAAATATAAGAATAATAATAATTAGTTGTTAATTAAAAAATAAATATGATTGTTTCACTAAGTGTTTTTTTTATATTTTTGACCTTTAAAGCTTAAGTACCCCATCTTGCCACCCTCTCCCCTACTTATTTCTACGTTGGGACGTTTTAAATGAATAATGACTTAAATGGCACTTAATAACTTTTACGTCGGAATGTATCTTATCAACAATGACATAAGTGGTACTTAAATGAAATGAATCAATCAATTTTTATTAATGGCACCCATTATTAAAAATGAAATGAAATGTTTATTAAATGTGACATTAGGTAAAGTTTGCAGTTGTAGATGCATAAAGTAGTATCACTGAATGTCTACCTTTTCCAGGCGTACACTCACTTGCAAAGAAAGCACAGTTAAAATCATAAATTAAAATCAATTAATGCATAATCCACTCAAACAATAAAAGTCAGTTCCTATGAGTATAGTATTAAATGTCTATAGGTATTAAGATTATAAAATTAAATGTCATCAATAAGATCGATAAATAAATAAATAAATTCAATTCAATGTCCTTAATTACTCGTACAACGACTACGTCTTATTTATAATTAAGAAATTCATGTACACTATAGATCTCGAAGCCAGGACCTCACAAGCTTTTTAAATACAATTAATTTCTTTTTATCTTTAAATCTATCGGGCAGTTTATTAAAAATTGTTATACACATTATAAAACTGTTCTTACATGTCAATGTTAATTTTGCAGGAGGTTTATAAAGTTTATTAACGTAATATGATCTTAGACTTCTATTGCATAGTACATCTTTTTTTAGTTGGAATAAGTCCCTATGTTTAAATACAAATATGCAGACTTCCAAAATATACAGGCAGGGCACAGTCAAAATATTGTATTTCTTAAAATATGGCAGACAGGAATCATCCTGATATAAATTAAATATTATACGTGTAGTAATAAAAACGGGGGCGGTCTATTTGGTAGAAACTTGATACTCCGAAACCTATTTGGGATAACTGACTTCGCAGAAACTTCTTTAGTCGATCATTTATTAGGCATAAAAAATATTTGACATAAATATTTTTAGGTATAATGTGCTTATGACCGAATTTAGAATGGCATACATTTAAGATAGTAGAATTTTTATTGGCATATTTACCTTTGGCATAGTTATAATTTTGTATAATATCATTTAGCATAACGTTCATTTAGAGTACAGATTATTTGGCATAATTTAACTAGGCATACTATGAAGATCATAGAATTTCAATTAGAATAATATAGATTGGGTTACTTTCTTCTTTAAAAATGCGTAGGTTAGGTTAGGTTAGAACTGTGACCTCTTATGCACGAGCCGAGCGAGCGAAGCGAGCGTGCCGCGGCAGCGGCCGGCGAGTGCCAGAAACGAACATGCTCTCATGGGCAAGGATATAAAAACCAAATAATTATCATTAAATCAACTTTTATTTATTACAATTATTAGAAAAAAAAACAATTAAATTAATCAGAAAATAAAATTATACTAATCTTATATTAGCTCCTATTGCTTTAAGGTACCCACATTCTGTGTAATCAGACGAAATGATGGTTCTACTTTTAAATAGTTATGGATAAGAAATATATGCCAAAAGATGAATCTGGTTTTGAACTTTCTGCGATGTGATGATTATACATTGTGATTATTATGGATACCAAAATTATGCGTACAGATAATTCTGACTTACAGAAATATGGGTTTCAATGTATGCTAAATGAGTTAATGCCAAACGATATTCTGCGAAAAGAGGTTTATGCTATTAGTTGTTATGCAATATAAAATTATTACTTAAAAAGTTCTACTATAATAGGTATACCCAATAAAAACTTATACGTGGTAGTATTGCATTTTATTAAATACTTAACTAACACATATTAAATTATACGTGGTAATCATATGGACATTTTTTCCGTAACTACTCAGGATGCATTTGAATTTACATATTATTATTATTTATTTAATATATGTATAAGGTTTTTAAAATGATTTAACTTATTTTTAACGTACATACTTATATATATTTCAATTGACATACCTACTTAGGTATATATTTTTTTATTTTTAATACGAGTCGTAGGTAGATTGACTATACTTACCAATAAAAATCCGTTCAAAATAAAAGTACAGTTTAAAAATGAATATTTTTTAATTAACAAAACTAGTTTCTCAAAACCTTAATCATAAATCAAATATCAAGAACAATCATGAATCATCACAAACAGAAATCTATCTTTAAAACTTTGTCGTTAAACAACCAAAAATATTAATATCTAATTCTAAAAGCTTTTTCAACAATATAACCTTTACCTATATATTGTTATAACATTTATAAGTATTTAAAAAAATTAAACAAAAACAATTTCTAAAACAAAAACACCTTTAATCAACATGATTATAAATCAATTATTTATCTTTTTGCATTAAAACTATTAATCTCTAAACTTACTATTATTTTTGAAATATTAACTCCATTTCGTATAGTTTACAAATTATATACTTTTAATGCGAAAGGGCGAATTATTATCAACAACCCTTATATATTTATAATTCACAATAAAGTACTTAAATTTGTAATTTATACTATCAAAGACAAAAACACATACCTACCCACTTGAAATATGGAATCAAATTCTGTGAATTGACACATAACAATCTTCAAAACTCTGAGATAAGAGGAATATAATTTTAAATTACACAATAATTTTTAATTAACAATTAATCATGCAATGTTAGGCAAATTTTGCAGATTACCTTAAAAAAGTAAGATTTAATTAAAAGATATGTGGACAGATCAGGTATAAACTATTACCCAATATAATAGTTCCTCAAAAACATAACAATTATTCAATCTTGAAAAGTTGTGGTTAAAGTATCAAAAATAGACATACTTCTAGAAGCTTATTCAAAATATAAATGTAGTTTAAAACAAAAACAATTTGTTATAAAATTATTAATAAACAAATTGTTAAACAAAAACATTTAAGTATAAAAGTTTCAACATAATTATTATCATTTAAACTATAACTTCAGTCGTATTTCAAATAAACAATAATCCTTTCTCTATTCAGTCGCTAAAATATCAGTCTTACAGTTTTCCTGATATTTAAATATTACCACTATAATAAATAACAATCTACAAATCTTTATTTTTAGTTATAGATAGTACAGTAGGACCTCGATTATCCGGACTAATTGTTGTCGGTAGGCATCCGGATAATTGAAAGTCCGGATAATCCAATATATGAAGAAAAACGGGCTTTTTGCATATGTACATATGTAGTCTGTACCATACATATGTAATGTTAGATGTTTATTTAAAACAACAAATACATATGAGCGAAAATCAACGTTTATTAAGAAATTGTACATAATGTACGTATAATTTGCTTACAATAATTATGTATGTATTTGGTAATTTGCATTAGGTAATCATGAAATAAAATAATTATGTACTTTAATTTGGTTTAAAATATTTGGTAATTGTCGTTTGACGTAAGCCACTTCTTCTCTTCATTGCTGCTATATCACGAATTCGTTTCAGCTGTAGTAAACTCACAGTATCACTCTCTGTTTGTTTTTCAAACCACTTGAGAGCTGTTTCCAAGGCATGAAGTGCTTCATCATGAGATGGTTCTGCATCATTCTCCACATCTAGATTTTCTTCAGGTTCATCTTCTTTCGATTCCTGCTGTTCACTTATCTGCGTCTGCAATATGTTTTCTACGATTTCGTCATCTGACATAATCTGAAAACCTTGATCATTACTGTCACTAGTGACCCACTCTTTTACATCGTTACCATCACAATCCTGGCATATTTGTATATTTAACATAAGCTTATTTATATGCTCCATTATAGAATCATCCGTATTGGATATTGAATTTTCATTCTCCTGATTAAGTACTTTGTTCCAAGCCTTGCTTAAAGTCTTCCTTTCAATCAAATCCCATGCATCTACAACCATGTAACAACACTCCTTTAAATTCATTTTCTTAAAAAATGATAAAACGACCTCTACATTATCTTCATCAATAGATAACAACCTACGTAAAAGTTGTTTTCTATAAAGTCGTTTTAAGGTTTCAATAACACTTTGATCCATTGGTTGTAGCAAGGATGTCACATTAGGAGGCAAAAATTTTACTTTAAACTTTCCATTTTCTCTCTCTAGCAGTTCAGCCGAAGGATGGGTTGGCGCATTATCCAGTAAAAGTAAAACATTTCCTTGTTTGCCAATTTCGTTTTGTCTTCTTTTTACTTCAGGGATAAAAGTGTTGTCATACCAGTCAGTGAATATTTCAGAGTTCATCCATGCGCTTTTCTGATTTTTATAAATTAAAGGCACCCTGATATTTTTAAAACATCTGGGGTTTTTTGATTTTCCGATGAGGAGCAAAGGTATTTTATGGGTCCCGGTAGCGTTAGCGCAAACTAATATTGTTACTCGCTCTTTGCTAGTCTTATATCCTGGAGCTGAATTCTCTCGCCTAGAAGCTAAAGATTTTGACGGTAATGACTTCCAGTTTAATCCGGTTTCATCAGCATTATAAACAAAATCTAAGTCATAGTTATTTTCATTTAATTTCTTCTTGAAATCATCTTTAAAAGAGTTTGCTGCATCTACATTAGCCGACATTTTTTCACCTTGTATTTCTAATTCCCGAATTCCATGACGAGATTTAAATCGGTGCAACCATCCGTGACTTGCAAGAAACGATTCATCGCCACCTAGTTTATTATTTAACTCTATTGCTTTTTCACAAAGCAAAGGACCAGATATCGGTTGCCCAGTTGATCGTTTTTGTAAAAACCAACAATACAAAGCGTCTTCTAAAAGTTCATGTTTCGGTTTCTTCATCATTTTCCGATGTTTACTCCCGTCATCACTATCCAATTTGCAGGTGTACGACAAAACTGAATCAGTATTTTTCTTGATATCACTAATCGTGGATGTACCCACACCATACTTATCAGCTAACTTACGACCGGTTTCTCCTTTTTTTAATGAATCAATAATATTTATTTTATCTTTAAGTGATAACACCACTCTTTTACGCTTTGACATTCTAAAATTTGTTGACGTGACACGCACGTTAGAGCGAAGTAACAATTGCCGTCTAACTAAAACAATAAGAAACGCGTGTAGCGGCGTAGCCGTCCCGCCGCCCGCACCCCGCGGGAGGTGCGTGTGGGGCGACGGGCGCGGACGGCACGAGTGGCGTGGCGTTATGCAAGTTCTGACATGTTAATGTTAGAATAAACTCGTCGCGATTGGCAGTCCGGATAATCGCGAATTCGGATAACCGAGGTCCGGATAATCGGGGTCCTACTGTACTTATAATCGAAATAGAAGCTATATCTTTAAGATTTACTCTTCTTTGGACTCGATTTGCTCTAATTGGTCATCACCAGCTGTAAGAGAGTAAAAAAATCCATGATACTGTTTAGGAATTGCGTTGTGCTCGCAAAGGTACTTGAGATCTGCTATTTTTAAACGATTAATTGGTAAACTTCCAGTGTAAGCCTGTGTAAATTCTTCGCTTGTTGGATTCTGATTAGGACGCCTAAGATTTTGAGCACGGTATACAATTATACGTTGGTAAGTTTCATCAAATTGGTTTTTGTAATTTATAACATCTGACTCGGAACAGGATACCTTAATCTCTCTAATCTGCGACCACATAATTTTTTGATTCTTCTCATTCTTAGTCCAGTTTTTTCCAGGTAATAACTTTTTAAAATCTAAAATGTCTTCACTTGTAATTTCTTTTACTTCATAAGGATCTCCTGTTTCTTTGGCCCATCTCACTAATGCGTACCACTGTTCGGGAGTGTAAATCTGTTTGTTCTTAGCACATCGTTCTATTAATGCATGAATGCTGTCATTTTCATTTTGTGTATGGCCTTTCTCGAGGAAACGGTGAGTTATTTTTACTTTAAATTCATTGGCAGCGAATAAATCTACACTATATAATATTATAAAGAGGAAAACTTTGTTTGTTTGGTTGTAATGAATAGGCTCAAAAACTTCTGGACCGATTTAAAAAATTCTTTCACCGTTAGAATCCTTATTGAACCTGGATGAACATAGGCTACAAGAATTTCCCGATATTCCCACGGGAAGGCGACCAACGGGAATTCTATATTTTTTACGAAAACCGCTATACATATGAAGCTGAAATCGGGCATATATGTTCATTGGGGACAGCGAGGGAGGACTAAAACGGATTTCCCGAAATTCCCACGGGAAGGGGACAAACGGGAATTCATAATTTTTACGTAAACCGCTATAAATATGAAGCTAAAATTAGGCATATATGTTCATTAGGGACTGCGAGGAAGCACTAAGAACGGATTTCCCGAAATTCCCACGGGAAGGGGACCAACGGGAATTAATATTTTTTTACGAAAACGGTTACACATATGAATCTAAAGTTGGGCATTTATATTTATTTGGGACCCCGAGGAAGCACTGAGAACGGATTTCCCGAAATTCCCACGGGAAGGGGACCAACGGGAATTTATTTTTTTCTACAAAAACGGCTACACATATGAATCTGAAATTGGGCATATATGTTCATTAGGGACTCCGAGGAAGCACTAGGAACGCATTTCCCGAAATTCCCACGGGAAGGGGACAAACGGGAATTCATTTTTTTTACGACAACCGCGATATATATGAATTTGAAACCAGACCTGTACGTTCATTAGGGACTGCGAGGGAGCACTAAGAACGGATTTCCCGAAATTCCCACGGGAAGGTGACAAACGGGAATTCATTTTTTTTACGACAACCGCGATACATATGAATTTGAAACCAGACCTGTACGTTCATTAGGGACTGCGAGGGAGCACTAAGAACGGATTTCCCGAAATTCCCACGGGAAGGTGACTTACGGGAATTTCAAATATAATATAATAATAATATATAATAATAATAATATAATAATAATAATATAATAATAATAATAATATTATAAAGAGGAAAACTTTGTTTGTTTGGTTGTAATGAATAGGCTCAAAAACTACTGAACCGTTTTTAAAAATTCTTTCACCATTCGAAAGCTACATTATCCACGAGTAACATAGGCAAAATTTTATTTTGGAAAAAAATAGGGTTCCTTAAAATATTTGGGTTTTTCGGACACAAAGTGTAAAAAATCAACCAGAAAAGTTACTTATTTTGCGTACGCTGCCTAAACTATAAAAGATAGAAGCATAAAATGTTCTAATTAATTGGAGATCTTATAAATATCTACAAAAAAGTCCGCGACACACTATACCTATCTATGTCGAGTGAGGCACAACAACCATTTTTTTATTTAAAAATCTTAATTTTTTTTGGACTACATTTAAACGCATTTATTTTACTCATGCTATTAATCCTTATCAAAATAAATTATTTCATCACTAAGTACAGTTTATGTAGATAATATTTGGTATTTAAAAGATTAAAATTGGACGTTTGGTTTTGAAGTTATGGCGAAATTAAAATATTACTATTTCTGCGTTGCGAAGTGGGCGTCACCAAGGCGGGGGTGCGAGTGCGGGAGGGGAGTTTAGATCTATGAGTAAGGTACCCGCGCGGCTCAGTCGCGCGGTCGGCTCCCTACGCAGCGGTTGAGTCTCTAGGCCAAATAGTCCATAATTTAGATAGTCTGATAAATGCTATATATCCTGACATCGAAAACTTACATCAAAATGATTTTCGTTGGCTGTGTTGTAGAGCAATAGTTTCTCCCAGGAATGAAACAGTCAACGAAATAAACAATTTAATTATGCAGAAAGTACCGGGTGAAGTTAAGTGCTATAAATCCATAGACACCGTCACTAACATCGAGGACGCAGTACACTATCCCCAGGAATTTTTAAATTCTCTGAACCCCGCTGGGCTACCACCTCATGAACTGTCGTTAAAAGTAGGCACGCCGATAATGCTTCTCAGAAATTTAAACCCCCCTAACATGTGTAATGGCACGAGACTTCTTATAAAGGAGCTAAAAGATAATTTAATAGTAGCGAAGATTATCACCGGCCCTGCAGCTGGTGAATTAGCTCATATACCAAGAATACCCATGATTCCTACTGATTTGCCTATACCCTTCAAAAGGCTCCAATTTCCAGTAAAAATTTCTTTCGCACTAACGATAAACAAATCCCAGGGCCAAACATTCAAATTAGTAGGAATTGATTTACGAAAAGAATGTTTTACGCATGGGCAACTTTACGTTGCCCTATCACGGGTCGGGGCTCCCGACCATCAGTATATTTTGTTACCAGAAAATAATTTAACGTCTAATGTTGTTTATAGAGAAGCTCTACAATAATCGCTTTATTTATCTATCCTAAAACAACCGGGTTACACTTCGGGACTCCCGGCAGAAGTGAAAACTTAGTATTAATTACATTTAAATATTTTCATCATTAACAACTTTAACATCCTCATAAAGACAATCTATGCAGCCTGTGGATAATGATGATGTCGTTTGTCCATCTTTCGCGGCAAAACGGAGTGGTGAATTGATGTTTTTTTTTTAAGTGGAGATAGTTAAATAAAAGGATGGACAGTGACATGGGCTATTTACTACCCAACGAAGTGGGTGCGGGTCAGCTATATCTTATATAAGTTGTCTTATGTCACCGATGATTATTCGTTGGCGCAGCAGTATATTCAGGATGCGGAGTCAAACATCGCAGTTGCTATGTAGAACTATTTATTTATCACTCATACAGTTAAAGCTGCTTCAGGCGATATAACATTCGGGGAAAGAAGCAGCAAGAAACCCGATTCGCCGTAAATAGATTATATCGTTGCAATGTTTTTAAATAGAACAGAGATCGAGCAGAGTAACGTCTTACAAACTCAACAGTCAAGAATAAAGTGACACCATTTAGTTTCTACCCTGCTATTTATACAACCATCGCAACCTCCCAGAACAATATTGCAGGAGTCATAATAGCTACTTTTATAAAATATAGCCTTTAATCAATTGACTTTATATAATAATAATAATTAATAATATAAGGTACGCTATATATTCATATGTATGATGTGGTGCTGACTGTAAACTGTAACACTCGGCCATCCTGCATAAGCCGTGTCCCACGGCGCTCACTCTTAGTGAGTTGGACGAGGATCTGTAAAATAAAATTCACGCAGATTTCAGCTGTTCCCAATAAGTATAATATCACACAAAAAAAGAACATTAAATCACATAGACAGTGTCACATAGACAGCGTCATATGGACAGTGTCACATAGACAGCGTCATATGGACAGTGTCACATAGACAGCGTCATATGGATAGTGTCACATAGACAGCGTCATATAGACAGCGTCACATAGACAGTGTCACATAGACAGCGTCACATAGACAGGGTCACATAGACAGCGTCACCTAGACAGGGTCACATAGACAGCGTTACATAGACAGCGTCACATAGACAGCGTCACATAGACAGCGAGCGTCACATAGACAGGGTCACATAGACAGCGTCACATAGACAACGTTATAATAATTATGGAAGCACACTGTCGTTATAATGGCAGACCTGACAGTAAACTGCATTATTCTTTGTCTTCATCTTTTGCAAACGGGTAGGTATGCGATTCTTTCGCTTTGATTCGGGTACTTAAGTCTTATTTCATTTTTAACTGTGTGTACTAAAAGTATTATTTATTTATTTACTTATTTGTAGAGTCAATTATTATAATCATGCATTCCAAGTAGAGAAGTAGTAGCTGATCAATTATAGTGGGCGAACGAATCGCTTAAGTTTGGAGGGTTCACATAGTACATTTTTTTTGGACAGAAGTTGGCTAACTATTTGGGGCTTATAAGTTCATTGTAATTAACTTCCTGAAGCTTGTAAAAGTACCTATGTATAATATTTAAGTTATTATCCTACACTGAAATTATTTTATTGTTTTGTTTATTCTATTTCCCCTTTTTTTTTTAATATCATCGGTAAGCGTAGCGTTGCACGCGCTCCAGCCAGATAGACTGATGACTTAAAGAATGGGGCCGGCAGTGATTTGACGACAAAACGGGAGATCAAGTAGTGTGACATGCTCTGGTGGAGGCGTACATCCCGCAGTGGACTGCAACTGGCTGAAAACGATGACGATTCCCCCTTTTTGTACCTAACTAGAAGTATAATAATTGCAATAAATAGGTAGATAATTCATTCCTTTTTTCTATGGATAATTCAGACACAACATCGTCATATAGATCATACGTCACAAAGACACTTAATATTATTATTTTCGGCACAAGCATAGAGGAGAATAGCTGGAACAAGGTCGAAAACTCTAAGGCGTTTCCTTTTCTTAAGTAGGAGTAGATTCTTGTTTAGGAGACATAGATTGAATACATCACAATGTGGGTTATGTCACAGAGACTAAGTCACAT
This sequence comes from Carposina sasakii, assembly GCA_014607495.2. Classification (NCBI taxonomy): domain Eukaryota; kingdom Metazoa; phylum Arthropoda; class Insecta; order Lepidoptera; family Carposinidae; genus Carposina; species Carposina sasakii. Next base: position 255,116 of record CP053170.1, read on the forward strand.
ATACGAGTACAACATCAAGACAAGTTCTACAGGTTTCAGTCAAAGCTCAGTGATAGACTTTACTTAGTTCCAGGCACTATTCATATCATTGTGTAATATACTTTCCTCAAACATAGCCTTAAACCAGTAAGTTTTAACATTCCCCGTAATTTTTCCTAATTATTTTATAAATTTTACTAGCTTCACATTGAACTAATATTAGAAATCTAGAACTCAATTGAATAACCTTAATAAAAATTTTCTTACTAGCAGTATCTACGACTTGTTAACACCATGAACCGTAGGTACCTACTTCTCATATGGTACGTTATTATTCTAAGTGATCTACATTAGTCGAACTGGTTTATTTTATTGAAACTGCACCAGACTTTTGCAGAGGCACATTAAATTTGCTAAATATTTTCACGATGTTTTATTTATATTTATTATGCTATTATGTTAGCATTATTATGTTAACTTCCTGTTGTATTATATCTATCATCGCAAAGTATTTCTATACTGTAATATGAATATTAATTTAACTACTAAGTTACAGTTCAGTTCTACACTGTTACATTTCATTGTAAAATTGGATTATTAAACCATATTACTAAACTGTATTTATTGCTAACCGTTGATATTCAAACATATTCTTAAACTGCCTGGCTCATCTGGATTGTTAAACTGATTTTGTGAACTTGTATTCATAAACTTGTATTCAAAATTGGTCAGAAGTGGCACCATGTGGTTCTAACGGCCCTTGGTGCTCTGCCTACCCCGTAAGGGATAAAGGCGTGATTATATGTATGTTATATGTATGTATTCATAAACTTTCTATACATTGCTGGGTTTTATTAGTATTGCTAACCTGTCTATAGGTTGCTAGGTTGCTTTTCTAAACAGTATTCCTAATCTGTAAACTTTAAATGCATTGCATTGTTTAACAGCATTGCTAACTACTTTGTATTTCTAGGGGACATCGCTTAATTGTATTTCTGAACTGCACCACTAAGTTACAGTGCTAAACTTTATTTTATTTATTTTATATCTTTTTATTTTATATTTATTTATTTTATTTAAATTTTGTATTTAAATTTATTTAAGTTTATTATAAATTTATTTATTTACTTAAATTTATTTTAAGTTAACCATTTAATGTTTTAAAGTTCATTTATTTAAATTTATTTATATGTTTAAATTTATTTATTTAAATTTATTTTAAATAATTTATTTTAAGTTATTTATTTATTAAAATTTATTTATTTAAATTTATTTATTTAAATTTATTTATTTAAATTCATTTATTTAAATTCATTTATTTAAATTCATTTATTTAAATTCATTTATTTAAATTCATTTATTTAAATTCATTTATTTAAATTTATTTTAAATGATTTATTTATTTAAATTTATTTTTAATAATTTTATTTATTTATTTATTCTTCAAACTCAATTGTTTAAACTGTACAGTTATCTGCATCTTATACTGTATAGTTAAGTTCACCTGCATCTCTAGAATGTATTGTTAACTGTATCCTCAAACTATGTACTTAATTGCATCCTTAAACTGTATAGTTAACTGCATTTTCAAACTATGGTTAAAGCATCTCTAACTTGTATAGTTAACTGCAACTCTAAATTATAATTAATTGTATGTCTAAACTGTATAGTTAAGTGCATCTCTAAACGGTATAGTTACTTGCATCTCTAAACTGTATAGTTAACTGTGTAGTTAACTGTATCTCTAAACTATATAAATAACTGCAACTTTGAACTCTATAATTAACTGTAAGTCTAAACTGTGTAGATAACTGCATCTCTAAACTGTAAAGTTAACTGCAACTCCAAACTGTATAGTTACTACAACCCTGAATTGTATAGTTAACTTCAACTCTAAACTGTTTGGTTAACTGCATCTCTAAACTGTTTGGTTAACTGCAACTCTAAAATGTATAGTTAACTGCAACTCTAAAATGTATAGTTAACTGCAACTCTAAAATGTATAGTTAACTGCAACTCTAAAATGTATAGTTAACTGCAACTCTAAAATGTATAGTTAACTGCAACTCTAAGCTGTATAGGTATAGTTAGCTGTACCTATATAGTTAACTGCAACTCTAAAATGTATAGTTAACTGCAACTCTAAAATGTATAGTTAACTGCAACTCTAAGCTGTATAGTTAGCTGTAACTCTAAGCTGTATAGTTAACTGCAACTCTAAACTGTATAGTTAACTGCTACTTTAAACCTAATCTGTATAATCAACTGCAACTTTAAACTGTATAGTCAGCTGCAACTCTAAACTGTATATTTAACTGAAACTCTAAACTGTATTGTTAGTATAACTCTTAACTGTATAGTTAACTAAAACTTTTACTATATTAGTTAACTGCACTTCTAATCGTAGTTAACCGCACCTCTAACTATAGTTAATTGTACTTCTAACTGTATCTCTATAGGTATATTGTTTAGTCAACTGCATTTCTAACCTAAAGAGTGAACTGCATCTCTAGATAGTTTTACCAAACTTTATACCGTATTATAACCGCATTGCTCAATTGCATAGCTAACTACACTGCTATTTGCATTGTTAAACTGCACTCAAAAATTTAATAGGAAAACTGCATATCTAAACTAATAATTTCTAACCAACACTGTTGTGAACTTCAGAAACTCTAATGTTTTAACGCATTGTTAAAGTGCATTATGAAACTGCATCGTTAAATTGTATCCTAAAATTGCACTAGCAAACTGTATTACCAAGATGCATGGCATTATTACGAGTGTACTACCTAATTTATCTATATACCTACTATAGAAACTAGGGTATCGTATTGCTATGCCGCATTTACCTTCCATTTCCTATTTATCACGATTGCAAATAACGGCATAGCCGCTAAATATATAAGGATCAAATAGTTATATTGTAGTTGCAATGAATACTAAATAATACTTTCGTGTGTCAGTACACATACTCAATATCATATTGTTTCTCAAAAGTCTCTTATCACCTTCCCAAATACTAAGCATGGCGTAGCAAGAAGATGCCAACAATCAAGCCCAGAAACATAAAGCCCAGACAAAAGTCTCGCATTTATGCTACTACACCCCATGGTTTGAATCTATTGTAAGGTGAATATTATTCGTATCATATCTACACATAATATAATAAAACGGGTCGTAACTTATTATGATAACGACATGGATACACGAAAGCCGTATCTTGAAAAACTGTCATAAACTATTAGATTAAAGTTGCAAAATTCACACAGCATATTAAACAAATTACATGTTTCGATCTTACCCAGAATAAGCAGCTCCTGATACGCCACAACAGCCAGGTGCTCTTCTGTACGGCCCACAGATTACCCCCGTACGGCCCCAAGCGGTGGCGACGGTCTCCGGAAAAATAACCATGAACACCGATGCATGTTAGATCATGAGACAAGAGAACATAATTTAGAACCAAATTATCTTAACGATAATTACCCTAGTGTGGGTAGATTTCAAAGTACCTATATTTTAAATAGCATGTAAGTAAATTACTACAAAACTCCACGTAATAAAAACATGTTTGCTGGTTTGCTGACAAAAATCTTCATTTTCCAACAGGACAAACCACCAATACAATCTACTTATGCATTTATAGTTAACATATTTTAGTATAACAATATTCCCGATTATGGACTGACATTATTGTTTAAATTTAACTAAATAAATCTTGCTAGTCAAACATACCTGCAGTGGTAATTAAAACTTAATAACGGAACATTATTTGAAATACTTAGGTACCCCAATAAAGTCAAACGCATAATAGATACATTTTGTGCACCGAGATTTTTGTAAAAATTGATACGAATATTCTTTACGTACTGTTTGTGCAACTAACATAGTTTTTCTTTCTGGTAGGTACGACATTTACGTACGGTAACCTACGCTAACCGTAAACTACACTAAAACAAAAATCACGTACCAACGGTACGGTATGAAGCAAGGATTTTGGTATAAGTATCCACATAAGCAGAGCTAACAAACAAATATATCTAACCTTTAAGTTGTGATGCGGAATCGGCTCCCACTGCAGATGGACATTAAAAGATCTTGACACTGGCGCTCTTAACAGCAACAGCAACAGCATGGAATTTAGGTAGTACAGCAGCATCATTGATTGGGTTCTAGTAATTACATTGTCTTCATCTTCTTGTTTCTCCAGTTTCTTGTTGTTTCATGTTGAATATATTCCAGTTATCCATAAAAAAAAAAATCTTCATCCTTTTGTGTACATTCTTCACCGATTTTGCCATGTTTCGCAAATCTTTTCTTGCAGTCGTCACCCGTGGGCAGGGCGGGTTTATTTTCCGGCATCCCACTTCTGAAGTGTCACCGATGATTATTCGTTGGCGCAGCAGTATATTCAGGATGCGGAGTCAAACATCGCAGTTGCTATGTAGAACTATTTATTTATCACTCATACAGTTAAAGCTGCTTCAGGCGATATAACACTTATCTCAATCACCAGCAAAGAATAATCTTAAACTTTGGATACATAATACCTAACTATATATATGCCATTTATTAAGCAAGGATCAGATAAAGTTTTATCTCAACTATTTCATAATAAAATTTTTGTTTGTACAGTTTAAAGATAATTTTTATGACAGAAAATTTGTAGGGTTACCAGATTTTGATACCAATCAGATATTTTTGTTGTAAATATTTAGAATTCAAATCCACTTTAAATAAAATATTTATAACAATCATCATAATGTTTATTTATATAAAACATTAATATCAATTAATACACCCACTACTACATATTAATTTTATACAAATCCGTTCAGATGTTATGGTAAAAAAAACTTGAAAACTTTATATCGACAATGGAAAGGCAAAAACGCTAAAACGCCACCACGCCTGTATGTAGTATGTATATATTAGCGGTCTATGAAAACTGAGCAAAACATCTTATCAAACATCTCATAATTTAATAGAAGACATCACAAGTTCAAGGTTAACGACATGTTTTCAAGTGATCTATTCTATACATATATCTATAAATGTAACGGATCACTGTCTATACATGGAAGATATATGAGAAAAAAATATGTAGAAGATCTTTATCAACGCAATAATAACCAAAATAATGTTTTTAGAAATTTTTGTCTGTCCACACTAATCTCAGAAACGGCTGAACCGATTTCGATGCAGTTTTCAGGAATATATTGTGACAGGTCCCACTTAACATACCTATAGACTACTTTTTATCACGGGAAAATGTTTTTATCCCGGATAATTTCGACATTTTGTTTTTTCTGTAGTCCACGCGGACGGAGTCGCGGGCGTCCACTAGTACATCATAAAGACGATCCTGTTTCTGTTCTGACCTCCACAGTTGTCTGAATATAAGTTTATATTAATTATACCTTTTGAAGATTGTTCTCTGATAAATTGGTAGACGCAGCTAGCCACTTCATTTGCCCCTCGTTTAGCAGTACCTTCATGCCATATGAAACATTTGCCGGTTTTCCGACCCATTTCAAAAATTGTAAAATTATAAACGTTTAATTTCTTTTTATAATACAAGATACTACTTTCCGCATGAGCTGAATGAACCTTTTGAAAATCGAACGCTGCTGTCACAGTAGTTTCTGGTGACCTCAGAGCAGATAATTTGTCTTCATATTTGAAACTGCGTGCCAGATCCTTATTTCGCATGTGGTTATCGAATCGTTTTTGATCAATTTGATTTATTGGCTTAGGAAGGTTTTTGTATGCTGTACACTCATCACACTGATCCTTTTTCGGCCTGTGGAACTCAATGTTAAAGTGTTCGTTTGTTATATTAGTGTACTACTGTCTTTGTGTCTTAGCTCTGTTGGCATCTGAACCTACCCACTCTTCATACAGGTTAAACATTTTAGTCATGGTTAAATCACTGTCGAAATATAATTTTGAGGAGTCTTTCCGAGTATAATGTGCTTCAACTGGGTTAAACGATTTCACATGATCACAAACGCTTTGAATCATTGCGTCATTTTTGACCATATGGTGATTTTTATGCTTTCTTCTCAGATCATTTTGTACCAACAGCCCATCACCGTTATCAATTTTATTTGAAGCTGTTCGCACAACGCCTTCACCGATAGCAAAGGTATGCAAAAACATCGTTTTAGCATACTAAAACACGTTCCTTTTTACCAACACATATCTTTTGGCAAGTAGTATTTTACAGAATATTTTCTTATCGAATGGCCCTCTGTTGTCAAACGTCTCTTTCTAATTCTCTCACACCAACGAGATAAAAGTTCCCACTGTTGCACACGATTATCAAGGGACCAAAATCGTTTAAAGAGTATTTGTCTTACATTTTATAATACTTATTCTTTACATTTTTATCGACATTTATTATCACAACCAGTCAGCAAAGATTTTTCCGATCTCTTTTTTCCTCCCCGACTGACGTAACTGAAGCCCTGATTTTTCAGCATTTTTCTTTGAGTGTCTAGCCATTCGTGTTTTTTTACTTTACGTAATTTACCCTGATCAGTTTTCTTCTTTGCTTTTCTCTTTCTCTTGGTCTGTCTTCTTTCTGTGTCACTATTTTCAGATGTATCTTCTCCCTGAGACGGCACATAAGTTTCGTCATAAACCGGTGAGTTTGCGCAAATCGAGGAATTAGGGGTATTGATGTTGGAAAAACTAAAATTATCAGCTTCGATATTACGGAGTATTGTCGATATTGACGGAGATGCTAAAGGGGTACTTGTATCTAAGGACGGCTCTATGTTAATGTTTATTATTTCTTCATCTTCATCAATAATATTCCCTTGGTCGCAACTGGATGATGATCGCAACACAACGTCTCTATTATCAACATTAATATTTTGATGATCGCATGGCAAAGAGATGGAGAATGTGATGATTTCGGAGATTCTTCGACCATGTTAATTGGTTCTATGTAGGGGAACCTTGAAACGCTGTCCCCTTCTTCCCCTATTACAGGCAAGAAGTGGACAGGTCCAGTTAATGAATTTAGAACAAAAGAAAAAAACAACGGTAAAACTAAGTGATTAAAATAAAAAACAATTTTTGAGCACGAGACTAATTTATTAAAGTAGCGCGATAACAGGTCGTGGGTGACTAATCCTGGTTTCTCCGATAAGTATTAAAATTGTTTACAAAATAAACACGTAGCTTTGGCGAGGCGTATCCACGGTAGCAGCCGAGGCAGCGACGTGAAAAGTCCAACGGAATGCTCGGCAGGTGTGAGGGAGCTCGGTGGAATATTCGGCAATCCTCGGAATACTCCAAATCCAATTCCGAACGAAAACCAATTCCGAACGAAATCCAATTCCGAACGAAGTTCAAATCCGGACGAAATCCTAATCCGGACGTAATCGCCACCGAACCTGGAATTTGACAGATCCGGTGTAAGGCCGTGTGCCTCTTTCCAAATCTGCCAATCGGGTAACGTCTCCAAATAACAACTCAATACAAATAATATTATCCGATTGGCAGAGACATTTACAAAAGGAAAAAAAAACAAAGGGAGCTAAGTAGCAAAAAAAATAATCCGAATATTCAGATTTAGCAATGAGAAATTTATGAAAAAAGGTAGAAGGTAACTACAAATAATATTTGCAATCTGAATATTCGGAATAGGCGTTGGGAAAAAAAACAATAAATAATACACAATAATATAAAATACATTAGATTATATTAATACAGAATAAAATAAATATATACCTATAATTACGAATAATATTATAGAAGAGGGTAGTTATAGGTGCGTAGCTGGTACCTTGGAATCCGGATTATTACATAATAATTCCTTCTTATTTACCTTTGATTTTAATTAAATACGTTCATATTTAGGGCTAAACTCAAATATGAACTTAACTCAAGGCTTCCACTAAAATAACGGTTATATTAAAATTGTGAGGTAGTCAAATAATCTAGATTCCGTCGCAGTACTAAGTGAATTCTAACTAAAATCTAAAATAACAATTAAATAATGGCATTCGTGGATAGCGAATTAGAATTAAGTATACAATTTATAATTAGGTACCTATAACACGGTCAGCTAATGAGATACAGTAGCTATCCAGAATCCAGACCAACGATAAGTGCTAGAACACTATTTAGCACAGCATAGAATATATAAACATTTTAACGAAGCTACAACGCACCTATAATTGCAACACGAAATAAATAGATAAAATATAGCTATATATATTCACTCACTTACCTAGTTCGAAGTGGCGACACTTATCACAGATTAAATTATTGAGTTGCACTATGGCGACTATTTGAATTGCAAAACAGCAGAAAGTAATATTTATAATAGGTAAGGAACGAGGAATTAACTTAGGCTTCAAATAGTTCCTAATCCTTTGACACAAGCTTTGGTAATGAGCGACCGCGCGATCGAGGCAACAGGCCTTCTGTCTGTACTTCGGCCGCACGGTTATTGACCTCAGCCTAGAATGGCCTTGCCATTGGTTAAAATTTTAATGTCCCCGCCCGGCGTAAATTTTAGAGATTTTATTACCATAAAAGGTAATCTTGGTGCCAAAAAGACGAAATTCCGGCTAGACTGGCAACGCCCAAAACGTTTTTGAAATATAACGACGGCACCATGTCGCGGGAATTTTGAACAACGCGACAACCTGTTATACCTTGGACAGTTTTTTAGTTATATATTTTTTATTGTGATTTGACGTACAGCACACAAATCATATTTGCATATTTCGAAATTCCAATTATTTCGGTACTCACCACCAAAATATCAGAAATGTATATTTCATACATACAGAGATTTTAATTTTTTTTAAAAAAAGGTAAATAAGGCCAAGGTACAACATACCCTATGTACCTGGGCCAGTACTACGGTGTACCTAGGACACATGGAGAATTTGGGGGTAATTTAAGCAAATTATTAAGTTTTCTTAACCAAAATCGTTTTATTCGGTCTATTACAATATTTAACAAAACACTTTAGAAATTCTGAACAAAATTAAAATAATATTCGTGGTTTTTTGTTTGCTTTTCAAACAAAATCTCTAAACCAAAACAACTAACTTTTAACCACTGTTTTGCTACATCACAAACTTTAAAATTAGTAGGCACATAGACCTAGGTAGGTACATTTGAACATATCACATAATATAATATAGCAAATCAATATAACCTATAATATAGCAAATAGAAAATAAAATGTTTAAACAATTAACTTTATAAATTATTATTTCTCTCTTAAACTTTTTAATCAGTTATTAGGACTAGCTTTTATAAGAACACTATCAATATAAAGATATATTATTTAGCCTTAAGCATTTAGTAGAAATCCCAGTACTTCTGTATCTCTGGAACATAATAAATTTCTGTTCTTGTTAACTTTTTGCGGGGTGTTAATTTTTTCTATAATGTCACTCATCGGGTACAGATTCAAATCCTCTTTTTCAGGCCATTTCCAGTTTTTAAGTGATTTTTGCATTGATTTCAGTAATACACCCTCTTCAGATATTGAATCTACCTTTCCGACAAAATAGGAACCTTCATATAGAAATATAACATAGTCTTCAATATTGTAATTTTCTTTATTAACATGTTCAGCCTGCAGGTTCTCATCTTCGCTGTCATTGTCGGAGGCACCTTCAGATGTGTCACTCTGTAAATAGTTGGTAGAATTTTCACTGGTTTCTGTTTCGGATAGAATTCTTCTTTTTATCTTTTTTGCATTATTGAATCTGTTTTTATTCATAAATTTACTTTTTGCCAAAAGATTGATGGACTCTGCTTGATTAAATTTGGTTGAAACATGTTTTTAGTCTTTATATTTTCAATTTCTTGCTTTTCTGGTGTATCGGTCAAAATTCTGGATCTTCCTTTTTGTCTTCCTTTTCGTGTTTCTTTACGAGGTTCGGCTTTTGGGTGAGGGCGTATTATAGCCGGCGATATCAAAGTTGGCGATTTTCCATCTATAACTTCGAAACCTGAAGCAGTCGGCTGACTAAAAGGCACCTGATCAATAATTCTGGTTGGTGATTTTTCGATAAGTGGACGATCGGAATAGGATGCAGGCATAAAATCAGCATCTGTATAGATATTTTCATTTAAAGGATGGAGACCAGTTGAACTAAAACCTTTGCAAATATTGTTAGGTGTGAAGGCAAGGGGAAAAGCTTTTCCCACCAAGCCAGCAATATCATATACCGTAATCTGGGGTGTCTTGCAACTATGGGGTGATAAACAACATCTTCGAAAAAAAAAATCTGGTCACAAATTATCTATGATAACGGTCCTGATTCGAAAATATAATGTGTTTTAGTTTTTGAACGAACTTCATATTTTTATGTTGGCAGCACTTCGTTTTGACAGCTGTCTTACTTTTGTACATTTTCGTCGCCAAACGAACACTACCTGTTGAAACCGGTTACGCTGATGTAAAAACTTTGAAAATATTCACTTGAAAGACTGCCATAATTGGTTGTATTTGTCTACGTGCCATTTAATTATTTAGTTTTGAACATATATCTACAAAAACGTAAGTATTACTATTATTAGTTTTCCAGATAAGTTAATTAATATTTTTAGGTTACTTTTCGTGTTAAAAATGGGGTGAATAACAACAACTTATGGGGTCATTCACAACAACTCATGGAGGCATTCACAACAGCTGATCAGGTTATTTATTATCATTAGTTTTGAGTTAAAAATAACATTTAAATGATCTATTTTAAATATGTTGTTACATATATTTAATGCGCTTTTAATATTGTTGTAGATTTGAAGTGGATAATGCCTAGAAATTACAAGCCGGATCCTCGGAGTAAGAAGCATATTTCGTATAATAAAGACGACATTGAGAGGGCTTTGGAAGATAAAAGGGTAAATAATATGTCTTACAGGTCGGCAGCAGCCAAACATAAGATAGAGTATACAGTCCTGTTTATGCACGCTACTCGAATTAATGTAAAAAAACTTGGTGGTCAGACAGTTCTTGGGCCTGATGTAGAAAATATTATAATTGAACATATTAATACATGCTCTGAGTGGGGATATTCTATGGATCAGTATGACTTACGACTTCTGGTAAAAATGTATTTAGATCGGAAAGGTGTTCAATGCCAAAGATTTAAAAATAATATGCCGGGTGTAGATTTTTCACTAGGATTTTTAAAACGCCATAGGAATAAAATATCCGAAAGATATGCTCAGAATATTAAGAGGGCTCGGGCCAATTTTTCGGCAGAGATGATCAATGACTATTTTGATCAACTAGAAATAACTTTGAAGGATGTCCCAGCAACCCATATCATAAACTACGACGAGACAAACCTCACTGACGATCCAGGTAGAAAGAAAATCATTGTGAAAAGGGGATCTAAATACCCAGAACGTGCCATGAATACTACAAAGTGTTCAATATCATTAATGATGGCTGGTACGGCCAGTGGGTATCTTTTCCCACCATGTCATTTATAAAGCTCAACATTTATACGATTTATGGAAAACTGGAGGACCAAATGGGACCAGGTACAATAGGACATCCTCAGGTTGGATTGATATAACTACATTTGAAGACTGTTGATCCAGTCTACTATTGTTATTCCTTATGCTAAAAAACAAGAGGGACCAATTTATTTGATTGGTGATAATCTTTCGTGTCATCTTTCTTTGGATGTTATAAATAATTGCAAAAAACATTATGTTCAGTTAGTGTTCTTGCCACCCAACTCAACACACTTGACTCAGCCCTTAGATGTGGCATTTTTTCGCCCTTTAAAAATAGCTTGGAGGGAGATATTATTAAATTGGAAGAAAAGAGAGGGAAGTAAGGAAAAGTCGCTTCCTAAATCAGTTTTCCCACAGCTCCTGAACAGGTTGTATTCTAAAATTGAAGCCACTTCAGAAGCTAATTTAAAGTCTGGATCCAAAAAAACAGGAATCTCTCCTTTGAACAGAAATGAAGTGTTGAGTCGTTTACCAGGCTTTTCAACGGATTCAAATGATGATAATATTAACATTGTCAGTGACTCAGTTAAAGAAATATTAAAGTCCATGAGATACAGCGAGGAAGACCAGACAGTAAAAAAGAAGAAGAAGCTAGATGTTCCATTTGGGAAAAGTGTTGCTGATGAAGTCACGAAAAAAAAAGAAAAACAAGCCAACAAACCAAATAAAACTCCAAAAAATATAGATGGAAAAGCTTCCAAGGTTAAAAATAAGGTTAAAATAGAGACAGAAAAAGAATTTTGCTGTGAAATGGCAAATGAAAAGAAAATTAAGAAAAGAGAAAATGCTAAAATTGAAATTACGGCAGATTTAAAAAAAGAAAACAATGCAACAGCATCTTCTTATAAAACTGTTGATGTTGAACCAATAGCTGGGCCTTCAAATTTGCAAATGTGTCGGGTTTGTCACTGCATTAAGAATCGACATGATAACTGGTTATCATGCAATGTTTGTTATAAAAGAATTTGCAGGAAATGCTCTGGAGATGCTTTGCCAATAGAATTCATTTGTCTGCGTTGCCTTCAAGTTGATAGTGATGACAGTGCTGCAGATGAGGATTATAATCCTATCAAGTATGGGGAAAGTCTATCGTCCGATTAATTTGAATATTGTTAATTTACTACAATGTTTTTTTTTTCAAAGATTATGTCCATAAAATTACACATTATAATTTCATTCAGTTGTTGTATTTCACTCCTTATGTCATTTGTCAGATCACCCATATTAATAGGTGTCCTTTTCTTCTTCTCCTTACTTCTCGGCATGATTTCTGAAATAATAAAGATATTTGATTAGGAATATATTACGTAAGTGTGAAATAATTTAATAAAATATTCTCCCGGCCAAGGTACAACATCCAGGTTGTACTTTGGCCACTAACCAAGGAACAACAGATCGACAGTGACTGAGGTACAACACTACTCCAACTTCAACAAAACGGTGGATTATATATAGTTTAGAGGTTATGTATCTCGTAAGTTTTTTATTGTGTTGACACTTGTTGAATAAAAGAACCGATAGCATATAACAGTTAAGTGACTATTATAAAACGTTTAAAACTATCAGACTTCAAAATAAAGTTTAAAAGTTTAAAAGTTTTAACGTCGATAACACCAAACACCGGCTCAATGGCGGTATGCGACTAACTACACATTGAATAGTCGGTAGTGACGTACCGAATACCATAAACAGTAGAATTTAGTATCGCGCGAATATTTGAAACGAGCCCAATGGCCTAGGTACACATAGTGCCAAGGTTCAACAGGTTCCCCTTATTAATAATATCGTTGTTTATGGCAGAATTCAGGAAGTCAACTTTTTCTGTAGTAGATGTCATATTTTTCAAGGTTTCATCTTCTGAAAGAATGATATTTATTTGCTCAAAAGATGGTACAATAAAGTTACATATTTAGAAACGAAAAGCTAGTTCCTTTTATAACAAAGCTCTGATGATAGAGCCAGGTGGTATATAGTAAAACTTGTTAGGGTCTTCCAGTAATATCCCACATTGGCTTCCGAGAATCTACCATCAGAGTATTTATTATTATTTAATACAATTACTACATACACATGCTAGTACAAATTGTAGGTTTTATAAAACCAAGATCAAAATCATAACTTGCGGTTAAAGGTTTCATCAATACAAATTAACCCTAGATCACTAACCTTCGTCGAAATGACGACGCGCGGACTCAAAAAAAGTGGTGTAAATTTTGAGTGCGTCGTAGTACGCATTTCAGATTCCAGCTAATCTCAGTCGACCCGCAACTCGAGCGGTGTACGGGTGTGTTTTTTGTGTAGGGGCCCTGTGTACGCCGTTCGACCCACCATGAGTCAAGGTTAGTATTAACGTTATTCTTGCAGAGTTATTTTTCATTCCGTTTTTGGTGTTATAATTATTTCGGTGTTCTGTAAACTTTGTACTTTATTTGCCTACACTGAAATAAGAACCTACATTATTTTTATTTGTATATATTTTTATTTTAGATACGATTCTTCGGCTATTGTTAGAAGATAATAGTGACGAAGACTGCTCTGCGAGTGAGAAAGAAGACCACCTTGAGGCTGATCCGGCTTATGAAACAGATGGTGAGGAAGAGATTTTTCCTGTAGTAGAACAATCGCCTTCTACTGAAGATATTCAGGCAAGTGGATCTTCATCAATTGAAGACCCGTTACCTAGCACTTCGGGTCAACCACATGAACTAATTATTACACCATCACGTAATATTCTTCGCGGAAAAGACAAACACAAATGGTCATCAAAGAAACCGAGTTCACGAAGCCGAACGGCCTCAAGAAATATTGTTCATATTAGACTTGGGCCTACGCGTAATTCTAAAAACGAACTAGATCCGCTTTCCTGCTTTTTATTTTTTGTAACTGATAGTATGTGTTACAAACTGCGGTCCCTAAAATGTAAATTGTGTCTTAAAGCCTTAATGTTAAGAGTCATTGCATGTAGCTTCATCTATTTAAGTAATTTGGTAAGCTGTTTTGCTACTGTTTTATTTTAATAAAGAGCATTGATGTGTGCGAAAAATGTGTTCGTGTGCGTGAGAGTGACCCAATCGCGGGCAGTTGCAAATCCTCTGATCTAGCACATAGACGTCACGAGCTCGTCTTCGCAGACACCAACCTTCAACCCTTAAAATCAGTCTTTCAATATCTTCTGATCTCCAACATTGCTGGTCTTCGAGCCGGAACAACCCGGACCTTGTATACCTGAACTTCAGCTTCATGTACACTACACCGCGCATTATGGTTAAAACACGTGGTGCTATTCTTCGTGAAAAAGAAAAGGAGCAGGAAACTAGAAGCCAACCCCAGGTACGGGAGAACCATGGTGAAAGACTAGAAGAACCTAGTACGTCGAAAGTTGGCGGTAGTGTAAAATCAGAACCACCTCCAAGGAAATTGCTCTCATCAAAAGGCACAACTTCGTCATCCCTGGAAACAAAAAGAAAACGATTAGAGCTGCAAGCTGCAAAAGAAAAAGCACAAATAGATAAACAAATAATAGAAAAGCAGTTGGCAGCCGACCTTGCAGCGCTCGACGAAGAATGGTCCAGAAAAAGTGTCGCGACCTGTCAGAGCTTACATACACAATCAAGTATCAAAAAAGTAAACGAGTGGCTAAATAAAAGTGAGTGCCTAGAAAGAAAAGAAGATGATTATAATCTACACTTACCGCAAGACTTACCGTTACCACAACCATCCTTGTCAGCAAATATACCTCCTGAAATCATAAAATCTGCTCCACCACCTCAAGAAAATACTTACATACATCGTGATGCATCCCGTCGCTCTTATGATGACCACGGCGGATCTAGCGGCAGCGAACATGGCGTCGGCAGCAGCAACTGTAATTCCAACTGCGTCGTGCGCACCGATATAGATAAGCTAGCTGATGCGCTAAAGCAAGCGATAGTATCATCGTCTAAGTTACGTAATGAGGAAGTACTTACCAGGTTAGCGACCTCTAAGGATCTACCCCTATACTTCGGAGATCCGATGGAGTGGATGCAGTTTAAAGAGGCATTTAAGGAATCAACTGAACTCTGTAAATATAGTGAAATTGAAAATATGTGGCGATTACGTAAATGTCTACGAGGTGAAGCTAAAGATGCAGTCGCCGCACTCCTGATTGGCGGAGTCACACCCAATGTAGTCCTAGAAACCTTAGAACTACGTTTTGGCAGACCTGAAAATATTATGAGCAAAATAGTGATGCAACTGAAGAAACTACATCCACTATCACCTGCTTACCATAGTGACATAGTGAACTTTGCTATCAAAATCAAGAATTGTGTAACAGCTGCTCGGGCGATTAATTCTATGTACCTAAATAGTCCAGACCTAATATCTACAGTGATTACAAAATTACCCAGTAACCTTATAACCAAGTGGGCAGATTACTCCTATGAACACCGCCAGGAAGATATATCTAAGATGGAACAAATATCAAGCTTTTTATTTCACGAAGCAACAAAAACTGCTTCTGCTGGACTAAGTTATATACATAGTCAATCCGACCGCGATAATAGAAAAAAGTATAGTTTTCAAAGTGGTCACTATCAAACTGTGCTATTTAATAAGAAGATAGAAGAAAACTGCAAATTCTGCAGAAAAAGTAAACACCTGCTTCCTAAGTGCCCAGTATTCAAGCGAGCTATGCGACGTGATCGATGGCGCTTTATCAAAAGTAATAGACTGTGTTATAAATGCCTAATTGAAATACACAATAAAGAAACTTGTTCCGCTGACTGTTGTGACGTCGATAACTGTGGTGAACCTCATCATCGTTTGCTACACTGGAAGAAACCAATAAATGCGAGCCCTGAAACTGAAAATTTATGCTCAGGATCACTACCTGAAACAACTGAAAATGTCACAAATACTTCTACAACCGTAAACCCTAAAGTATTGTTGAAAATTGTACATATTACTGTGCACGGACCGAGTGGGAGTATTGAAACACATGCATTATTAGACGACGGTGCCACGATAACACTTATATCGTCGCACATTGCAAACCAAGTGGGCTTATATGGTGAAAAGCAAAATATGAAGATACGAGGTGCCTGGAGCACCGGTGAGATATCATGTACAAGTGAAACAATTGAATTTACCATATCAAACACTAATGGTAAACAGTTCAATTTAATAGGTCGCAAAATAGATCAACTCGACCTACCTACTCAGATGAAGATAAGCTTAGATAAGCATGCACATTTGCAACAGTTGCAAGATTGTATTACCTGTGGTTGCTCAAAAATGAAACCTCAGCTACTTATCGGACAAGATAACTACAACTTGCTCGCACCTACTGAGATTGTCATGGGAAATAAAAACCAACCCCATGCCACACGCACATCACTAGGCTGGAGTATTCATGGAACGGTGTGTAATACGTGTGATATACCATCGACTAACTGCAACCTCAATATAATAAATAATAACATCACAAATAACAGCAAATGTGATTTATTATTACACGAAGAAGTAAGGCGATATTTTACATTAGAGTCGATTGGAATTACATCTAAACTACGAGATAATAAAGAAGAACAAAAGGCATTATCTATATTAAACAACACATCGAAATTCATAGACGGTAAATGGGAAGTTGGTTTACCGTGGAAATGTGACCTGAGTGAAATGCCAGAATCCTATTCAAATGCTGTCAGACGACTGATTACAGTAGAGAAAAAGATGACAGCTAACCCAGAATACGCTGATAGATACCGTGAAAGAGTGGAACATTTATTTCTAAATCAATACGCCCGCCAGCTATCGAATGATGAACATGCTTCGGGTCGTATATGGTACCTACCACATTTTGGAGTTGACAACCCTAAAAAGAAGAAGCTACGCCTGGTATTCGACGCCGCAGCAAGTACTCACGGAAGATGTCTGAATGACTATTTACTACAAGGTCCTGATCTACTACAATCATTGTACGGAATAATGCTACGATTTAGAGAAAAAAGAATTGGCTTTACTGGTGACATTAAAGACATGTACTTGAGAATAAAAATAAGGCCAGAAGATCAACAGGCTTTGCGTTTTCTATGGCGTGATGATAAATCCCAATCTATATCTAAGTACACAATGACGTCATTAATATTTGGCGCTAATTGTTCGCCATTTATAGCTCAATATATAAAAAACAAAAACGCTCAGCCATTTGAACAACAAAAGCCACAAGCAGTACAAGCCATAATAAACAGTCATTACATGGACGACTATATTGATAGTATGGACAACCCTAAACAAGTAATTGACCTGATAAGAGATGTAACATCGATACATAAACATGGCGGATTTGAGATCCGAGGCTGGACATGTAACGATAAGAATGTCCTACAACAAATTCCTATTGATCAACAAAGCAATTATAATAGTGATTGCTTAACTTTAGGCCATCAACATCAAGTACAAAGAACACTTGGTCTATTATGGTACCCTAATGAAGACACATTCGCAGTCGATTTATCTTTAAACTGCATACCAGAAAGTATTTTATTATTTAAACAAAAACCTACAAAGAGAGAAGTACTGAGATTAGCTATGTCTATCTACGATATTTATGGATGTCTGACACCTGTAACTATAAAGGGAAAAATACTACTTAGAAACATATGGCAAAACAATATAAAATGGGATGATAAATTACCGGTTGACCTACTTAGCGAATTCAATGAATGGATAACGTCATTACAAAGTGTGAGTAATTTACGTATACCAAGATGGTATTTCAAATACAATAAAAGGAAAGATAACGAGCATCCTATAAGCGAGAACGAGACGACAACATTACATGTATTTTCCGACGCAAGCGCGTGTGCTTACGCGACAGTGGCATATTTTAGAGCCTACATAGATAAAAATATGTGCGTAACATTCATTAGTAGTAAAAGCCGCATTGCATCCTCCAAGCCAGTTTCTATTCCACGGCTTGAGCTACAAGGTGCATTATTAGCCTGCCGTTTAGCTACGACAATTAAAATGGAACACAGAATACAACCGTATAAAACTTATTTCTGGACAGATTCAACTACGGTATTGCACTGGATTAAAAATGATAACCGTAACTATCCAGTATTTATCTCAAACCGACTGGCAGAAATAGACACCATGAGCAGTATACAGGAGTGGAATTACGTGCCCACAGACATGAACATAGCCGATATCGCAACAAAGAATACTACCTATCAGTTAAACAGTGATAGCGAGTGGTTTTGTGGACCTACTTTTTTGTATAGTGAAGAAAATCAGTGGCCGACAGCACCTGAAATAAAAATTAAAGATTCTGAAATACAAACAGAAAGTATAAACGTGACCTGTAACATAAATAAAGACTTACCTGTACCTGATGCTACACGCTTCTCTTCCTGGAGTAGTCTCGTACGAAGTACAGCTTATGTATTGTTGTTTGTTGACAAATGCCGCAAGAAACAGTGTCAAATGGACTGTACCCTGTTGAAGAAAGCTGAAACGTATGAAAACATGCACAATTAGAATCCTTTCAAAATGAAATTAATAATCTACAAGTAAATAAAGAAAGATAGTAAACTATTAACGTTAACTCCGTTCCTAGATAAGGAACACCTGTTGCGCGTGGGTGGACGCATATCAGCGGCCCATGACGTCACTGATGATGTCAAATCGCCTATTATTCTAGATGGAAAGCACCACATAGCAAGATTAATAATAAAACTATATCATGAGAAGGCAGCACATTCATCTAATGAGATGGTAGTAAATGAATTGCGTCAACGATACTGGATCACAAAATTGAGACCAACTGTACGGAGTGTCGCATCGCGATGCTTGTTATGCCGAATTCGGAAAGCAAACCCACATTCGCCGCGTCTTGGTGACTTACCTGAAGCTCGCTTACAGCATCATCAGCGACCATTTACAAACTGTGGTATGGATTTATTTGGCCCAATGCATAGATTACCTCCTAAAGATACCTCATACAGGATAAAATACGCGCGCCACTCATACTGTATCTGGGTTGTATATAATTCCGCGCTCGGAAAGCTAGCCCCAGTCAGTTACCAAGTTAATGACCCGTGCGCACGTGCGTGTAAATTGCATTGTTTTTATTTAAAAACTTATTACTTTTCATTAAATAACCTTGTCATCATGGGTTCTTGTTCCGTGAAATGGTGTGGAAAGAACGCTAAGACGTCAAGTTACAAAAAAGATGGCATAACATTTCACCGGTAAGTAAATTAAATTTTCTTATTTATGTTTTTTTCAATGGACGCGGAGATCAGTTTATACTGGTCAATAATCGCACTACAATATGTCGTCTCTTTTCCTCAACACATTAATCACTATTGTTGTCACTGTCTTACATATGTCAACGTCACTGTCACTGTCAACAGTAATAGTACGTCGTGAGCTAGTGAAGTGAATGTATAACGTAATCGACTTTGTATCGATAACAATAGAATAAAATATTTTATTTTATAGTAATTTTGTAGTTGCGATGACAAAGCAGTTTAAGACCTTGACCTGATGCCGCAGCCAGGATAGTCTGTAGACTATATGGATTACTTTTAAAATCGATATTTGACAGGCCTGCGGTTTCCGAACCCAGATTCCGTGTCCAAATCAATAAAAGTGGCCGCCATTTTGAACTTTTTAGTTAAAGGCCGGATTGTTCTTAAAATCGATATTTGACAGTGTCTGCGGTTTCCAAACCCAGATCCCGTGTCCGAATCAATAAAAGTGACCGCCATTTTGAACTTTTTAGTTTTGGTCCGGGTTGCTTTCAAAATCGATATTTGACGGTGCCTGTGGTCGCCAAGTACATATCCGATGGCAAAAGTATCAAGATTTTGATGACTATGTTAATAAAGAATAAAAGAAATACTAAAAACATTCGTTTTATACATTTGTATATACGTATATATATATTTTTACTAGAAAATGTAGTCTGTCACCCGGATCATAGTAAAAAATCGATTAACACCTCATTTACAAAAAATAATTTATTAGTTTAGCCGCTGTAGAACACACCTATAAATTTAGATACATACATAGTCTGCTAAAATTATTATACCTTTTTGGTCTTGCCGCAGCTGGGTAAAAATAATAGCAAACATTGTGTACTGTAAAACGGGGCGAATTGGTATAATATCAAATTTCGTACTGAAATTTATTGAAGTTTGTAGTTGTTTTCTTACATAATGTTATTGGAATAAAATTCTGTCAACTCAAGCAAACATGAATTTAATCGCAGAGACCTCCTAAATTAATCTGAATTGAACAGAAGTTTGAATATCTATGTATGTAAAATAAAATGATATCGATAAAATAAAAATCGCTTAAAGTGCATAAATATCGATACTTAGATAGTTTCGTTCTACTTTCTCGCATCACTATTTCCCTCGCCATTTTCAATGCGACCTTGAAATAGCCAATTACAGTGCAGTGTTACGTCCCGCACTTCTTTGCATTCCGCCAAATTCAGTGAACTAGAGTTCATACTAAAATCTTTGGAAACGGTATCTTTAGGAGGTAATCTATGGCCCAATGGAAGTGACGGCTGGACGTGCCAGAGTAAAAAGGTATGGTGTGCTATTTACCTGCCTTACTGTACGAGCTATTCACATCGAGCTGGTGGCTAACCTTACTACTGATTCACTAATTATGGCGCTACGAAGAATGTCGGCTAGACGTGGATGGCCTAGTAAAATTTTCTCAGACAATGGTACCAACTTAAGAGGAGCGGACACTGAACTGAAAAAAGCCATAAGTGAACTGAATCAACTGGAGCTACAGACACAATCTGTGAACAATGGAGTTGATTGGTATTTTATACCTCCTGCAAGCCCACATATGGGAGGAGCGTGGGAACGTTTGATCCGCAGCGTTAAAACCGCCCTTAAAGTTGTACTCACTGAAAGAGCCCCACGAGAGGAAGTGCTCACTACTTTACTACTGGAGGTGGAAAATATGGTAAACAGTAGACCACTTACCCATGTCTCAGTGGATCCGGACTCACATGAAGTACTGACTCCTAATCATTTTTTGCTGGGAACCTCGTCAAATCTACCTGTACCTGGTGACTTTGAAGATGGCGACTTGTACCTCAGAAAACAATGGAGAATCGCGCAGCGATTGACTGATATGTTTTGGAAGCGCTGGGTTCGTGAGGTATTACCAACTATGTTACCACGACATAAATGGCAACGAGAGAAAGGCGCCGTGAAGATAGGAGATCTGGTCCTCATAGTAGACCCTGCATCGACACGAAACACCTGGCTCAAAGGGGTAGTTGTGAAGACATACCCTGGACAAGATGGCAGAACCAGGGTGGTAGAGGTTAAAACAGCGAGAGGCATAGTAAAACGACCGTGTGCCAAGATTGCCATTTTGCCATTAAATCCTGACAGTGATGAGTGAGTGTTGCAGAAGCAACACTGGGGTGGAGAATGTTACAAACTGCGGTCCCTAAAATGTAAATTGTGTCTTAAAGCCTTAATGTTAAGAGTCATTGCATGTAGCTTCATCTATTTAAGTAATTTGGTAAGCTGTTTTGCTACTGTTTTATTTTAATAAAGAGCATTGATGTGTACGAAAAATGTGTTCGTGTGCGTGAGAGTAACCCAATCGCGGGCAGTTGCAAATCCTCTGATCTAGCACATAGACATCACGAGCTCGTCTTCGCAGACACCAACCTTCAACCCTTAAAATCAGTCTTTCAATATCTTCTGATCTCCAACAGTATGATTGATTTAATTGTAACCCACACTAATGCCGAGATAGCAATAAAAAACGTTAAATACAAGGGTGTAAAAGCCACCCAGAGACAGACAGATTCCAATGAAATTAGAGCTCTGATCGGGATCCTTACATTATCTGCAGCAATGAAGGATAATCATTTACCATCAAGGGAGCTTTTTGATGTTACCTTCTGTGGCAATCGATACCGTAGTACTATGTCTAATGAGAGATTTGATTTTCTTATAAACTGCCTCAGATTTGACGATAAGTCTACACGCGAACAGCGAAGATTGACTGATGTATATGCCCCTTTTCGAGATATGTGGGATCTTTTTACAGTTGCATGTCAAAAGAACTATAAACCTAGTTGTTACCTTACCATCGATGAACAATTATTGGGCTTCAGAGGCAGATGCCCTTTTAGAATTTATATTCCTAATAAACCAAATAAATATGGTGTGAAAATTGTAATGTTGGTAGATAATTCTACAAAGTATATGGTGGATGGCGAGCCCTATCTAGGTTCTTTCACTAAAACGGATGGATTGCCACTAGGTGAATATTTTGTCAAAAAATTGACACGGACTGTGCACAGCACAAATAGAAATATAACTATGGAAAACTGATTCACTTCGGTACCACTAGCCAAAAGTTTAGTAAAAGAACCGTATAAGTTGACGTTGTTTGGAACTCTACGTGCTAATAAGAGGGAGATACCGTTAGAATTACAGCATGAGCGGACCCGGAAGACAGGAACAGCTATTTTCTGTTATGACCAGGAACTGACATTGCTTTCATACAAGCCAAAGCCCCAAAAGACAATATTTCTATTGTCGACTTGTGATGAGGAAGGGACAATTGAGTCGTATAAAATCAAAGTCGGCAATGTAGGTTGCTGGGTGAAAATGAGATAAATATATGGCAACACTGAAAATTCAAATGTTTACCAATTCTTTAGTCGCTTGAAAATCATATACGGCCATAAATCTTTCAAAATCGCGTTAGAAAACTGATTTTGGGATCAAAGACGGACATCGACTGGTCTTTAAAACCATAATCGGCAATCTTTCGCTGTCAACCAATCAGAGGTCTTGTAGAAATGGCGTTTCAAAATGGCGGATTCTGTTAATTACATAGAAGATTGTCGCACGTGTTTTGTTGAATTATTCCTGTTTTCTTAACTAAATTAAAATAATGATCTCAATGGAGGTTAACCCAACACCGGATAAAAACAATAGAGCAAGAAAAAGGAGCAGAAACCCTGAGAAATGGAAAAAAAACGTGTTGAAAAAACAGAGGTAAGTACAACAGTAAACTTACATTATTTTTATGCTAGGGCTGCGTGCTGCGTGTTATTTTTTTTTCATATAGTTGAAATAGGTTTAAATGTATCTACTAACTTAATGTTATTAATTACATTCTGTAAAAATGAACTTATACCTATAAGTAACATGATACTAATATTATGCACTTATATGAATATTACCTACTAATAGTGAATAGTTAATTTTTCTCAGTTTAGCCTCTGATTGGCAGGTATAAATGCCTATACGCATTAAGTCCGGTAATTTGTAACATATTTTTATTGCATTAAGGTGTAAATAAATAAATATAAGCAACAGATATCAGTCATACTTACTCGCCGCTGAACGTTGTTGCGATTTCGAAATTTCTTTATTTCCATCTTCACTTTCCATCAGGTGAGATTGTGGACAAATGCGGGCCTCAGGCATAAAAAGGTTTTTCTTTATTTTATGAATGAATCACGTGACACGTCACGATCTGCCCAATTCGACGATCGGCCCACGACATAAATATCTTTTATTTCACTTTATTAGTTTATAGGCGTGCTAATTTTATATGAAATTTAAATAAATCCATAACTATTTAATAAAGCAACTCTGTCATGCCTAAAATGTTTTGCCGATTTGAAACATACTAAATGTTTCTTAAGAGAACGTAGAGAAATGCCGCAAGTCTAGTATTAAAAGTCTGGTTGTTTTTTATTTATTAACACCTAAACCCTTGAAGCTAATGATTATTGTTTGCTTTTTGCTTCAGGTATGCAGCAAAATACTTACCACAACGCATTTGTAACCATGACACACCATCGTTTCAATGCTGTAAACTGACAATGTCTGATTTGCTAAGAATACATAACAATTTTTATTCTCATTCAAGCAAGAAAGAACAAGATGCTATTATCTTAAAATTTTGCACAATTACAGCATCAAATAAAAATTCGAAAAATCAACATAAATATAAAGGAAAAAAACAAACAATAATTAAATATGCAGTAATTGCTCATAAGAGAAGAATACCTGTTTGTCAAAAATTTTTCTTACATATCTTCGGTATCACAAAGCACAGAGTGGCATTTGTCATGCAAAAGTTTTATCACAGTGGAGAAGTCGGCACGGAACACCGTGGAGGTGATCGCAAATCAGTGAAGTACGTCGAGAGGAAACAGTCTGTGCATAACTTTATTGAAAAACTAAAATGTGTAGAGTCCCATTATTGTCGCAAGTCCAAGACAGCTGAACGAAAGTATTTGCCATCTGAATTAAACATTTCTAAATTATACAGGATGTACGTAGAAAGTGAATTTGTTCTTCCAGAAGTAAGCAATCATACTTTCGCCGTATTTTCAATAATACGTATAATATTGGATTCGGAACCCCAAAAACTGACGTGTGTTCGACGTGCTTGGAATTGATCGAAAAAATTAAAATAGAAGCTGACCCAGTCAAAAAGAATACCCTAATGGTTGAGAAACGTGTACACAGTTTACGAGCTAAAGCTTTTTTTGAAAAATTAAGGGAGGCACAAGACGATATTAAAATAATTTCATTCGACTGCCAAAAAAATTTACCCCTCCCGAAGTTGCCAGACCAATCGACATATTACAGTCGCCAATTGTACTATTACAATTTGACAATGGTAGAGGGTACTTCAAAAGATCCCCTGACTCCTCGTAACGTTTTCGCATATTATTGCACTGAAAACGAACACAACAAAGATTCAAATCTTATTTCATCAGCCTTATATCACAGGCTGAATGTGACGGATAAATCTGGCATTTCACATATACGCTTGGTCGCTGACGGATGTGGTGGCCAAAATAAAAACTGCATAGTTTTAGGAACTTGTTGCAAATGGTTGCTGGAAAATAATACCATCAAATCCATAGAATTGGTGTTCCCAGTTACGGGACATTCCTTCATGCCCGCTGATCGGCAATTTGGAGTAATTGAAAAGAAGCTCAAGAAAAAGGATGTAATGTTACATCCCGATGAAATAACGGACATTATTAAGGAAACTTCAAGTGTTGTCAAATTCGGAGACGACTGTATCGTTTATGACTGGAGAGATGCCGTTAAAAAGGTTCTAAAACAAACAACTTCCTGGTCGATTGCATTTAAGGAATGTAAAAGGTTTATATTAAGACGATCAAAACAAAAAGATAATGTTCTAATCCGTGGAGAGCTAAATTATAAAACAGACCTGGGTAAATTTGAAACTATATGTCAACGTGGAAAAAATATCTCCATGATAAACCCAAAACCCTTGTCCAATATCGTACCTGTTAATAAAAACAAATTACTAGACGTGAAGAAACTTCTTAGCAAACATTTTGGATCAGACTGGTCAGCTTCACCACACCTGGAATTTTACAATAAAGTTTTCGAAAGTCAGGAAACACTAGTCGCGCCAACAGATGAAGAACATTCTTTCTGCTCAGAACCTATTGAAGAAAACATTCACGTTTATATCTAAAAATATGCTCATCATTCGTTTTCGTTCATTTTTTTTTAAACCGTACTTTAGTAAAAACATATTTATATGTTTTTATTTATTGCCAACCCTAATTGTTATGAAATCTATCAGGATCAAAGACGGCCATCTTACCGTAGTTTGGGTTCAAATACGGCAATCTTTATAAATTCAAAACCAAAGTCGGCAATCTAGTAAATTAAATGTGATTTTAAATCTTATTGCTTAACTTTCACACATATTTTTGACTGTCTCTGGTTTAGTACATGTTACAGTAATATGAACAAACATTTGTCATTAATGACTATGGATTAAAATGAAAAATAACTGTTTTTGATCAACTACCAAAATTTAACACAACCCTACTTTGCCGACTTTGATTTTATACGACTCAATTAATTAGATGACTAAAAAGCCCACGATGATAGAATTTTACAATCAAACTAAGGGCGGAGTAGACACCTTGGACCAAATGTGTTCTCTCGCTTCTTGCAGCCGAAAAACTCGTCGTTGGCCTTTATGTAATTTTTACGGAATGCTAAACATTGCATTTATAAATAGTTATGTTGTATATGTAACCAACACTTTGGAGGCTAATAAAAAACCTTTACCGAGGCGTGAGTACTTGAAAATACTGCATCAAAAATTGGTCGAGCCACATATGCAAAGAAGATTGCAATTTCCGACACTTCAAACGGGGCTGCGGGACTCAATAACAGCGATTTTGAATATGTCAGGAATCAGTATTTCTGCTTCTACACATGAAACTGACCAAAGAGAAGATACAGTTAATCTTCCTATCGCCAAAAAAAGGAAAATTTGTGCAATTTGCCCCTCCGCAAAGCGAAGAATGACAAAGAGTTGTTGCACCAAGTGCAAAAAATCCTTGTGTGGCGAGCACAAACTTGACATTTGTCACAAATGTATTAATTCATAGTTTTTTTCTAAAATGTTTTGTTTTTTAGTTGATTTTATTGCTTAATTTTAATATTTTAATATTTTTTCAAGTCTGTTTTTTTTAGTTAATAAGATTGAAGCATTTTAAAAAAAACAAAAATATTCAAAGGAGTATAAACTCTGATCTCAATTAAAAGACTGACAAAGTAATTAAAACGTGATTTTAGTAATTAAAAAAGGTATAATCATGTTAACTAATGATTATTCTAATAAATAAGTAAAACACATATAAATATTTTATTCCCTAAACCCTTAGAAACCTCCCTTTTATACGGCGTAGTCGAAACGACGAAGGTTAGTAATAAGCGTTGTAAAATAAGGTTAGTAATCTAGGGTTAACTAAAGCTAGGTTCATATTGCTGTGTCGGGGTGTGTCGGAGCGCGCCAGAACGCGATCGCTTTCGTTCATTTACTATGACTAGATTCACATTAGTAGGTTGTGTTGTGTTGTGACGCGTTCTGTCGTGGCGCCGACTGCTCGCCACCGATTGCGCCAGAGTGGTGGTGGGGGATGTGTCGCGCCACACTAATGTGAATCTGTGATTCAACGCGTTATTGCGAGGGAAGCAGTTCATTTAACAATTGGTTGGTTTTTCGTTCTTTAAAATGTCCGATGAACTTATTGAATTAGTACGGCAATACAAATCTCTCTATGATACGAAATGTAAAGAATATAAGGATCACGGCATCAGGAATGGTGCTTGGGAGGAAATAGCAAGAACATTAAATAAATCAGGTAGGTGTTTATTTATTAATTCATACCTATCTTGTCTGTCTAATAGTTTCCATTGTCGCGTTGTTCAAAATTCCCGCGACATGGTGCCGTCGTTATATTTCAAAAACGTTTTGGGCGTTGCCAGTCTAGCCGGAATTTCGTCTTTTTGGCACCAAGATTACCTTTTATGGTAATAAAATCTCTAAAATTCACGCCGGGCGGGGACATCAAAATCTAAACCAATGGCAAGGCCATTCTAGGCTGAGGTCAATAACCGTGCGGCCGAAGTACAGAGAGAAGGCCTGTTGCCTCGATCGCGCGGTCGCTCATTACCAAAGCTTGTGTCAAAGGATTAGGAACTATTTGAAGCCTAAGTTAATTCCTCGTTCCTTACCTATTATAAATATTACTTTCTGCTGTTTTGCAATTCAAATAGTCGCCATAGTGCAACTCAATAATTTAATCTGTGATAAGTGTCGCCACTTCGAACTAGGTAAGTGAGTGAATATATATAGCTATTTTATCTATTTATTTCGTGTAGCATTTATAGGTGCGTTGTAGCTTCGTTAAAATGTGTATATATTCTATGCTGTGCTAAATAGTGTTCTAGCACTTATCGTTGGTCTGGATTCTGGATAGCTACTGTATCTCATTAGCTGACCGTGTTATAGCTACCTAATTATAAATTATATACTTAATTCTAATTCGCTATCCACGAATGCCATTATTTAATTGTTATTTTAGATTTTAGTTGGAATTCACTTAGTACTGCGACGGAATCTAGATTATTTGACTACCTCACAATTTTAATATGACTGTTATTTTAGTGGAAGCCTTGATTTAAGTTCATATTTGAGTTTAGCCCTAAATACGAACGTATTTAATTGAAATCAAAGGTACATAAGAAGGAATTATTATGTAATAATCCGGATTCCAAGGTACCAGCTACGCACCTATAACTACCCTCTTCTATAATATTATTCGTACTTATAGGTATATATATTTATTTTATTCTGTATTTATATAATCTAATGTATTTTATATTATTGCGTATTATTTATTGTGTTTTTTTTTCCCAACGCCTATTCCGAATATTCAGATTGCAAATATTATTTATAGTTACCTTCTACTTTTTTTCTTAATTTTTTTTAAATTGCTAAATCTGAATATTCGGATTATTATTTTTTTTCTACTCAGCTCCATTTATTTTTTTCTTTGTAAATGTCTCTGCCAATCTGATAATATTAATTGTAATTGATTTGTTATCTGGAGACATTACCCGATTGGCAGATTTGGAAAGAGGCACACCGCCTTACACCGGATCTGTTAAATTCCAGGTTCGGTGGCGATTACGTCCGGATTAAGATTTAGTCCGGATTTGAATTTCGTCCAGATTTGGAATTCGTTCGGAATTGGATTTCGTTCGGAATTGGATTTCGTTCGGAATTGGATTGGATTTGGAGTATTCCAAGGATTGCCGAGCATCCCGGCGGACATTTCGCATCACTGCCTCGGCTGCTACCGGGGATACGTCTCGCCAAAGTTACGTGCCTACCTTGTAAATAATTTTAATATTTATCGGAGAAACCAGGATTAGTCACCCACGACCTGTTATCGCGTTACTTTAATAAATTAGTCTCGTGTTCAAAAATTGTTTTTTTATTTTAATCAAAATGAAATTGTATAAGGCGTTACAATTCGGAAGTTCAAACATTCACTATGGGTGCGCCCACCACCGGGCCCTACACCCTCCACTGACCCTCGGATCTGATAACTCATAATTGCGACAACAGGCACTTGCACTAACTACAATCGCCATGAGAAACCAGACCCGAGCACCTAGCATGCAAGACGATACATTGCACCATTCCGAAATCAAAAACTAGATAAATAATCTACATATGTTTCGCCAACAACCGTGGCATCCTCAGGATTATAGAAATTAGTAAATTAGTAAACCACTAATTACTATGAACCTCTAAAACCCAACACATTACTTACACAGAATTAACTACCCTCTACTAAGTATTAAAAAATATATATATAATAATTACCCACCATTATTTATATTTCAAATAAATATATACTATTTGTGCACACAAACCAAATAGTATTGGGTGAATTAGTTAAATTTAAATGAAATAATTCAAAAATTCACCAAAATATGGATAAATTAGTAAAGAAAACAAGGATGTATGGAACAACATATTCCATTGCCCACAAAAACAAAAATTGTTATTGACATTGACAAGCCACTACATTCTAAGGTTACTGTTTATTTATTTATTCTAGCCAATGAGTTTAATAGCGGAGACGAAAATTCAACCTGTTCATTTAAAAGGTTTACACCAGAATATTTGGCTTTCAAAATCTCCAACTGTTCCAAAATAGATAGACGAATGCCCTTTTCACACGTATACAGACTAACAAAACTGTGGTCATCTGGAATTTTATGATTTGAAACTAACAAGTGTTTGGCAAAATATGATTTTTCAGGGAAATTGTTCCTATAAGCTGCCAAATGTTCTTGGTATCTAATCTTGAAGTTACGACCCGTTTGACCTATATAAACAGAATTACAGTCAGGACAGTGCAAGCTATAAACTCCTGATTTTTTATCAATTGGTAATATTTGTTTTGTGTTAATTAATCTATTTAAAGAATTAAAAGTCTTAAAAGCCACCAAGATGTTTTGTTTTTTCAATGATTTTGCAATCATCTCTGAGATATAGCCAAAATATGGTAAACTACCAGTGTAAATATTTGTAATCTCCTCTATTTTTGGGTACAACATTTGTTTAACCAAAATGTTTTTCTTTTTATCAATTAGGTTATAAATTAGTTGTGAACTATATCCATTTGATCTGGCTATTTGTATGATAGTATTTATTTCTTTAACATAATTAAAGTTATTAAGCGGTAACGTTACTAACCTGTGTATCATTGATTTGTATGCCGCAAGCTTATGTTGCCATGGATGGAAAGAATCAATTGGAATAGTTACATCTGTATGTGTTGGTTTCCGGTAAACTGAAAAATCATGATAATCTCCCAATCTAGTAATAGTTACATCTAAAAAATTTATACTATTGTTTATTTCTTGTTCTATTTTAAATTTAATCTTATAGTAGGGGAGCCCGAGATGCTAAATTTGCAGTTACTCGAGCGTCATGGGGACTTAGTGGATTCTACAGATTATGTTATGAGCAAAAAAAAAGTTTATGTTGCATTTTCTATTTTAGTGGGGGGTTTACCGTGTACACTTGTTTAAAAATGTAAAAAAAAATCGTCATATGGAAATACTCGAGCGTGTCAGTCATTTATAGTACATATGCGCTATATATTACTCATAACTATTAGACATTAATCTGACAATTAATTGAAGGGGGGTGGCCAGAACGAGTGGTTGAAAAAAAAAAAAAAAAAAAGTTATTCGAGCGTGTCAGATATTCAAAGTGAGTGTTAAGTAAACCCTAAAAAGTGTACTATTCAAATGACTGACGATTTGCACGAGGCGTTCAGTCATAATTAATTTTTTAATATGTAAAAAAAAATGGTGACCTTGAAATACTCTAGCGCGTCAGATTTTTCTGCAGGGGGATCAATTTGATGTTACTGTCCTCCTGAATCATAATCTGACAATTATATGGAGGGATATAGCTAATCTGACCATTTTTATGCAGTAGGCTGTATGGGTTTAGTTTCTTTGCTTCAAACACAAACAAAAATTACACTCTATGACTTGTTTGTCTATGACAATGACATTGCTTGTTGGTTTGGTTGGTATCACTGCACTAGACTGACTGCATTTTAGTTTAGAGTGTTGGTACGGACGTTGTTTTGTTGTGTTGTCACGAGTAAACTAAGCGTAGCTTATTGTTATTTTTTTTGTGTGAGTTGTATTTATGTTAAATGTCATGTCTGCTGTATGGAAGTTAGCGATAATTTTGACAATTTTTATAAATAATTGCAAATTGGGCAAAAAATATCGATATATCGAAATATCGATATTTCTTGGGTGATATATATATCGATACGATAAATATCGATATTTTTTTTCCATTTGCCCATCACTAAGCTGAGATGACAACATGGCGTAGTTGTGACGGTGCGAGAGAGTAAGAGATAAAGAATGAGTGAGAACGAAAGTTAGGCGCAGCGTGGGCGAACCACAGCTCTCTGCCGCTGTACGCTCCACCTTTTTTCGACAAATTAATAAACATTACCCCATTTAAAACGTCAGATTATTATTTTTTTACAATCCTGACACTATTATCTTTAAAATAAAAAAAATTTTAATCACGCTCGAGTATTTCGAGGTATCGTTTTTTTTTTACAACTTTGTGACTTGTTTATTTCTTAATGTCACATTCAAATCGTCAGATTATTGAAATATACACTTATCTCACTGTAATTAACTTACCCTCTCTTAATCTGACGCGCTCGAGTTTTTCGGAGGATCGATTTTTTTTTACTAATCTGACGGGTTCCCCTCAACGTACACCACCATATTAAGGGTTCATATGTGGTAAGGGTACATTACATTATGCAAGGATTCTCCCTACATAATTTTCTGACACGCTCGAGTAACTTCAAAAATCCCCGCTTGGGCTCCCCTACTATTAGGATGTTTTGTGTTACAGGCACAGTTAGGCAGTTTCATCTTTTTGTTAACGTCCTTAACACAAAACATCCTAAGATTAAATTTAAAATAGAACAAGAAATAAACAATAGTATAAATTTTTTAGATGTAACTATTACTAGATTGGGAGATTATCATGATTTTTCAGTTTACCGGAAACCAACACATACAGATGTAACTATTCCAATTGATTCTTTCCATCCATGGCAACATAAGCTTGCGGCATACAAATCAATGATACACAGGTTAGTAACGTTACCGCTTAATAACTTTAATTATGTTAAAGAAATAAATACTATCATACAAATAGCCAGATCAAATGGATATAGTTCACAACTAATTTATAACCTAATTGATAAAAAGAAAAACATTTTGGTTAAACAAATGTTGTACCCAAAAATAGAGGAGATTACAAATATTTACACTGGTAGTTTACCATATTTTGGCTATATCTCAGAGATGATTGCAAAATCATTGAAAAAACAAAACATCTTGGTGGCTTTTAAGACTTTTAATTCTTTAAATAGATTAATTAACACAAAACAAATATTACCAATTGATAAAAAATCAGGAGTTTATAGCTTGCACTGTCCTGACTGTAATTCTGTTTATATAGGTCAAACGGGTCGTAACTTCAAGATTAGATACCAAGAACATTTGGCAGCTTATAGGAACAATTTCCCTGAAAAATCACATTTTGCCAAACACTTGTTAGTTTCAAATCATAAAATTCCAGATGACCACAGTTTTGTTAGTCTGTATACGTGTGAAAAGGGCATTCGTCTATCTATTTTGGAACAGTTGGAGACTTTGAAAGCCAAATATTCTGGTGTAAACCTTTTAAATGAACAGGTTGAATTTTCGTCTCCGCTATTAAACTCATTGGCTAGAATAAATAAATAAACAGTAACCTTAGAATGAGAGTGGCTTGTCAATGTCAATAACAATTTTTGTTTTTGTGGGCAATGGAATATGTTGTTCCATACATCCTTGTTTTCTTTACTAATTTATCAATATTTTGGTGAATTTTTGAATTTTTTCATTTAAATTTAACTAATTCACCCAATACTATTTGGTTTGTGTGCACAAATAGTATATATTTATTTGAAATATAAATAATGGTGGGTAATTATTTATATATTTTTTAATACTTAGTAGAGGGTAGTTAATTCTGTGTAAGTAATGTGTTGGGTTTTAGAGGTTCATAGTAATTAGTGGTTTACTAATTTACTAATTTCTATAATCCTGAGGATGCCACGGTTGTTGGCGAAACATATGTAGATTATTTATCTAGTTTTTGATTTCGGAATGGTGCAATGTATCGTCTTGCATGCTAGGTGCTCGGGTCTGGTTTCTCATGGCGATTGTAGTTAGTGCAAGTGCCTGTTGTCGCAATTATGAGTTATCAGATCCGAGGGTCAGTGGAGGGTGTAGGGCCCGGTGGTGGGCGCACCCATAGTGAATTATTTTAATCACTTAGTTTTACCATTGTTTTTCTTTTGTTTAAATTCATTAACTGGACCTGTCCACTTCTTGCCTGTAATAGGGGAAGAAGGGGACAGCGTTACATTGGCGCCCACTCGTTTTTATTATATAACATTGATCCTGGTTCCTAGGTGATTGGTGAGTCATATTTATTATCTTGTGTACTTTTGCAGCTTTGTGTATTTTTTTTATCTCATAGCAGTAGTGCTCGCGGCCTGGCACGCCCGGTGAAATACTGCGACCCAATAGACTCCAACCCTTATTTTGGGGTTGTTGGAAGAAATTGGGTACCCGTTATTTTCACAGGTCCGCATATTATATAAGTATTTTATTCTTTATATATATATATATTTATTTCTTCTGTTTCACTCACTACCTTTTTCATTTAGCGAGTTATCCAGATATTTCGTTATTTTCAACGGATTTTATTTTTTGTACTACCTTCGGGTTATTTTTGTTTTTTTTTTTTTCTTCACGTTTTTAAATTTAAATTAATTCTTATCAAATCAAGATGTCGCGGCCTACAACCCCGACATTATACTTGTCACCGAATCCTTCGGCTGGTCCTTCATCACCTACATTGCCTGCGGTGAAGGATGAGTCGTGCGTCAAGTGCAATGATGTTGCACCTGCTATTACGGTGGTATGCGACCGCAATAATTTATCCGAGCTCCTCAAGCTCAAGTTTAACGGAAAATCGTGTGTTCGGTCTTTCCTTATGCGACTCGAGGAGTTGCGTAAAGCGCGTGGTGTTGCGGACGACCGTATTTTTAGAATGATGCCTGAACTACTTACTGATAACGCGTTACACTGGTTCCGTTCGGTGCGAGATTATATCTCCGATTGGTCGCAGTTAGTAGATTCTATGAAAGAGGAGTTCGATATTCCTAACTACGACTACAAGCTGCTTAAGGAGATTAGGGA
Source organism: Carposina sasakii (assembly GCA_014607495.2). Classification (NCBI taxonomy): domain Eukaryota; kingdom Metazoa; phylum Arthropoda; class Insecta; order Lepidoptera; family Carposinidae; genus Carposina; species Carposina sasakii. The sequence goes on from CP053170.1 coordinate 289,858, forward strand.
GCGCACTCAGGGTAGGTCAGAGAGCATGACGATATACATTGCGATTATGCATGGCATGTTTAGTCGTTTGTCAAAACCTATTTCGGAAGAGGATAAATTGGAAATTTTACTTAATAATTTTAGACCTTGCTATTCAAATGTTTTAGCTACATCAACCGAGGTTAATTCAGTTATGCAATTGCGTACCATCTGCAAGAGGTACGAGACTGTTATGGCTCGTTCGGCGGATTTTGTGGAACCGTCGACATCACTATCTTCTAAGGTTGCACCTGAATTTGCCTATGGTTATGACCAGTCTAGCAAGGGTCGTAGTAATTTTAATAATAATAATAACAATATTAATAAATGTAATGCAATCAATTCATTAGGTTCCTCAAGAAAATTGAAATGTTTTAAATGCGGTTTAGATGGGTTTTCTATTTTAAATTGTCCTACTTGTGTAAAGACATTAGTATGCAGGGTATGTGGCGAAAAAGGTGTCGCCATTAGTAATTGTCCTAAATGTAAGGGTGTTGCGTCACAGTCAAAAAACTAGTCGACGATAGTGCGTCGCCCAGTCCACCTAAGTTTGATCGCGAGGAATGGTCAAACTGGCTAAGTACAATACATAATTTTTTCCAGTCTTATAGGGTGGCCACTATCTTTAATAAAATTCCTGTTGGTGACGTTCGTCCTTATGTTAAGGTTGGATTTGAAGGCTATCCTGATATCGAGCTTCAGGGTCTATTAGATTCAGGTTCAGCAATCACCATTTTAGGTGATAACTTTCATAGTGTTTTTGTTGATAGGGGTCTTAACATTAAGACCGCCGATAATATTTTTGTAACTACGGCTGGTGGTCAGCGCATGTATTCGTTAGGTTATTTAGATTTAAATTTTATTTTTGAAGGTTCTACTCATTGTCTTAGGGCTTTCATTATTCCACAAGTGGATTCACCACTTATTCTAGGTGTAGACTTTTGGTCTACATTCTCTATTTGTCCTAAATACTTACCTAAAATTAATTTTACTACTTTTAATAAATTTCAATTCTCTACCATATCGCATTTAGATATGGAAGCTACTCATCTGCAGCCGTATGATTCATTATCTCAAGTCGAGAAAGAGTTAGCAGATAATGTCACTAACCAATTTCTTCAAATTTCTGAGTCATGTAAAGGTTTAGGTAGAACTAATATTGTTACCCACTGTATAGATACAGGCGACGCCGAGCCAATCAGACAGCGGTGTTACCGTCTATCGCCGGAGAAGCAGAGGATAGTCGCAGAACAGGTTGACGAGATGTTACGTTTGAAGGTCATATCACCTGGCGAGAGTCCTTGGTCTTCCCCGGTGCTAGTCGTTGGAAAAAAGGATGGCAAGCCTCGTTTTTGTCTAGACAGTCGTAAATTAAATTCGTTAACTAAGAAGGATGCTTATAGTTTACCTTACATCTCCGAAATTCTTGATAACCTTAGAAACGCTAGATATTTGAGTTCTATTGATTTATCTAAAGCATTTTGGCAGGTTCCGTTACGCGCTGCAGATCGAGAAAAAACTTCTTTTTATGTTCCTGGTAGAGGGACTTTTCAATTTAATGTTATGCCTTTTGGGCTTACTAACGCACCAGCAACTCAACAGAGGCTGGTGGATACTTTATTTGGTCCAGAATTCGAGCAAAGGGTTTTTTGTTATTTAGATGACATAATTGTTGTTAGCGGCACTTTTGAGGAACATGTTTCCTTACTTCTGAGGGTTCTTAAAAAGCTTACCGAGGCTAATTTAACTGTTAATTATGAAAAATGTCAATTCTTTCGTGACAGGTTGAAGTATCTAGGCTACGTTATAGATGCGAGAGGTCTTCGTACTGATCCAGAAAAGGTCGAGGCTATATTGCAGTTCGCTACGCCTACATCAAAAAAGGAGGTGAAGCGATTTTTAGGTACAGCTTCGTGGTATCGTCGTTTCATACCTCAATTCAGCACCATTGCTGGTCCATTAAATGCCTTAACGTCATCAAGGAAAAATGCACCACCTTTCAAGTGGACCGAGGAAGCTGAAAATTCGTTTCAGAAGTTAAAAAGTTGTTTAGGGAGTACTCCCATACTTAGTTGTCCAAAATTTGAATTACCATTTCAGGTTCACACTGATGCCAGTAATTATGGTATAGGCGGCATGTTGACTCAAATGGTAGATGGTATTGAACGTCCAATCGCTTTCATGAGCAGATCACTGTCGGGTGCTGAACGCAATTACAGCGTTACAGAACGAGAAGCACTTGCAGTACTTGTGGCTTTGGAGCATTGGCGATGCTATATTGAGAACGGGAAAACATTCACCGTCATCACTGATCATTCAGCGTTGAAGTGGTTTTTGTCCTTATCAAATCCTACAGGTCGCTTGGCTCGTTGGGGGGTTAGATTGTCAGGATTTGATTTCGTCATTGTTCATCGTAAGGGCAAAGATAACGTCATTCCGGATGCCTTGTCCCGTGCACCTCAGTTAGCTGCTATTTCTGTAAAACCTATAGTGCCACCCGTTACAACCGACGAGTGGTATCTTAATATTTTTAATGGTTGCTTAAATTCTCCTTCTAGTTTTCCTAATTACAATATCCGTGATGGAAAGTTGTATCGTTATATGTGTAGTAATAATGCTTTGGTCTCTGAATTTGAATGGAAGGAAGTCATTTATCAGGAGGAAAGGGCAAATATTTTAAAGTCTAATCACTCAGAACCGACTTGTGCTCACTTCGGGATTTTCAAAACATACAAAAGACTTTGTCTAAGATACTACTGGCCTGGTATGTACAAAGATACCGTTACCTTCTGTGCTGGGTGTGACGTCTGTTTAGCATATAAGGCGCCATCACACAACACGCTGGGTCTCATGGGCAAGGCTAAAGAGTGTACTCGTCCTTTCCAAATGATATCTATCGATTTAGTAGGTCCGTTACCGGTTTCTCGAAAACAGCATTCTTACCTTTTTGTAGTATGTTGTTGTTTTTCTAAGTATAGTATTTTGTTTCCATTAAGGCGCGCAACAGCTGCAGCTGTAACGAAGTGTCTTGAAGATGGAGTTTTTCTAGTACACGGAGTGCCGCAGTATGTTGTGTTAGATAATGGTTGTCAGTTTATCAGTAAGGAATTGAATAATATGTTTCTTAAATATAAAGTTCCTAATATTAATTTTACTCCAAAGTATACCCCACAGGTTAATACCGTTGAACGTTATAACAAAACCATTGTCACAGCTATATCATCTTATATCAACGATGATCATCGCACATGGGATGTCCATCTTCCTAAAATTCAATTCGCACTTAATAATTCAGTCAATGAATCGACTAAGTATACGCCGTCTTTTCTAGTCTATGGCAGAGAATTGGTTTCCAGCGGTTCGTTTTATGAGTCTGCATCGGATGTAAATCCAAATGATGTCATTTTCAGGCCTCGCGATGAATATGTTGAGAATATAGGCGAGTTATCGAAGATCTTTAACGACGTTCAGTTGGCGTTATTCCACAGCCACGAAAAGAATGCGAGGCGTTACAATTTGCGTAGGAAACAAGCAGTGTACAATGTGGGTGATATAGTTTGGAAACGTACTTATTTCTTAAGCGATAAAGGTGCTAATTTTGCTAAGAAATTAGCTCCTAAATTTCAAAAGTGTAAGATAATCGCTAAGAAATCTTCACTTGTGTTTACTTTACAAGATATGTCTGGGAAGAGTATTGGGGATTGGCATATCAAAGATTTTAGATTGTCTAATCTTAATATATATAAATCTCCTGTCACGATGTTTGTCCGCGATGGACTCCTAAACTACTTAACCGATTTTAAATTAAATTGGCACACTGTGAGCAGTCTGGTCCAACTTGAGAGATAGGATAGCTTAGATCTTTAATTATAGTCGCAATTTTATTTTATTGCAAATTATTTGTCTATAATTAATTGACAGTCACAATTATCTGTTAACTCCAAAAGATTCTAACAGATGTCGATACTTTTCGACTGGATTGAGTAAGTAATCAATAGATGGCACTGCTATGGTAAACCGACAAACGTGTCATATAAGCTACAATTCAATTTCCACGCGGACGAAGTCGCGGGCGTCCACTATAATTCTATATAATTTTTCATTTATAAATTTTTCTTTATTATTACTTTATTGCTTTATTTCTTAATAGGTTTAGCGTGATTTTGGAATTTTATTCGAGAGTAATTAGATTGGCAGCGAGTTCGAGATCAATGGTGGTTGTCGAAGATTTGGTATTTTAGGAAGGTCAACCCAAAGCCTTATCACTCAAGCGGATGATGACTTGTTAAATAAGCCATTTTTTTTCTTCATACCTTAATTTACTTTTAATTAAGGCCTCATCAAACGCAGCAGGGCGGTTAGTGACCCTGCACCTAACTAATATATTTAATCTTCTGGGCATCGCTATATTGTTCTCGAATCTTATCGTTAAGGACAAAAATTCGTTCTAGGATCACTTGTCATGAGTCAGCCTAATATTCTAGTTCTGATCTCTATTGTGTCAGAGTAAGTGTGATTGCAATTTCAGCAACTCACACATAGTATGAATATGATGTATGATTGATGATGGTATGTATGGATCGTATGTATGTTGATGAGTGTTTCCGAGGTTTTTTTAACTCCTTCGTCCTTGGCGGTTTTGTCGTCGTCTTCTACGCCTAAAAACCTTTCTGTCGAGGGGGGGCAATGTCGCGTTGTTCAAAATTCCCGCGACATGGTGCCGTCGTTATATTTCAAAAACGTTTTGGGCGTTGCCAGTCTAGCCGGAATTTCGTCTTTTTGGCACCAAGATTACCTTTTATGGTAATAAAATCTCTAAAATTCACGCCGGGCGGGGACATCAAAATCTAAACCAATGGCAAGGCCATTCTAGGCTGAGGTCAATAACCGTGCGGCCGAAGTACAGAGAGAAGGCCTGTTGCCTCGATCGCGCGGTCGCTCATTACCAAAGCTTGTGTCAAAGGATTAGGAACTATTTGAAGCCTAAGTTAATTCCTCGTTCCTTACCTATTATAAATATTACTTTCTGCTGTTTTGCAATTCAAATAGTCGCCATAGTGCAACTCAATAATTTAATCTGTGATAAGTGTCGCCACTTCGAACTAGGTAAGTGAGTGAATATATATAGCTATTTTATCTATTTATTTCGTGTAGCATTTATAGGTGCGTTGTAGCTTCGTTAAAATGTGTATATATTCTATGCTGTGCTAAATAGTGTTCTAGCACTTATCGTTGGTCTGGATTCTGGATAGCTACTGTATCTCATTAGCTGACCGTGTTATAGCTACCTAATTATAAATTATATACTTAATTCTAATTCGCTATCCACGAATGCCATTATTTAATTGTTATTTTAGATTTTAGTTGGAATTCACTTAGTACTGCGACGGAATCTAGATTATTTGACTACCTCACAATTTTAATATGACTGTTATTTTAGTGGAAGCCTTGATTTAAGTTCATATTTGAGTTTAGCCCTAAATACGAACGTATTTAATTGAAATCAAAGGTACATAAGAAGGAATTATTATGTAATAATCCGGATTCCAAGGTACCAGCTACGCACCTATAACTACCCTCTTCTATAATATTATTCGTACTTATAGGTATATATATTTATTTTATTCTGTATTTATATAATCTAATGTATTTTATATTATTGCGTATTATTTATTGTGTTTTTTTTTCCCAACGCCTATTCCGAATATTCAGATTGCAAATATTATTTATAGTTACCTTCTACTTTTTTTCTTAATTTTTTTTAAATTGCTAAATCTGAATATTCGGATTATTATTTTTTTTCTACTCAGCTCCATTTATTTTTTCTTTGTAAATGTCTCTGCCAATCGGATAATATTAATTGTAATTGATTTGTTATTTGGAGACATTACCCGATTGGCAGATTTGGAAAGAGGCACACCGCCTTACACCGGATCTGTTAAATTCCAGGTTCGGTGGCGATTACGTCCGGATTAAGATTTAGTCCGGATTTGAATTTCGTCCAGATTTGGAATTCGTTCGGAATTGGATTTCGTTCGGAATTGGATTTCGTTCGGAATTGGATTGGATTTGGAGTATTCCAAGGATTGCCGAGTATCCCGGCGGACATTTCGCATCACTGCCTCGGCTGCTACCGGGGATACGTCTCGCCAAAGTTACGTGCCTACCTTGTAAATAATTTTAATATTTATCGGAGAAACCAGGATTAGTCACCCACGACCTGTTATCGCGTTACTTTAATAAATTAGTCTCGTGTTCAAAAATTGTTTTTTTATTTTAATCACTTAGTTTTACCATTGTTTTTCTTTTGTTTAAATTCATTAACTGGACCTGTCCACTTCTTGCCTGTAATAGGGGAAGAAGGGGACAGCGTTTCACCATTTGCCACGGTACTTGTCCCTCTGGACTCATAAAGTAATTATTAAATTTTTCTCTGACGTAAACAGCTTCTTGGGTTGGATTTCTTGTTATGGGAGAAATATTGAACAAGGCAGTAGGACTACTGCTATTGAGTTCCGTTGAGTTGGTAATACTTAAATCTTCCACATGCGCATTTTGAGCCATTAAAAATTATGAAGACAACAAGTAGCGAGAACGATTTTATCTGCCACGTAAGGCTGTACTTGTACACTCTGAATCTTGCCCTTAATATTCCAAATGCATTTTCCACGGTACGACGTGCACGTGACTAACGATAGTTAAATATTTTATTAGAATCATTGTTTACTAGCTTAGCTTTACTGTAGGGTTTTAGTAAATATGTTTTTAACGGAAATGCTGCATCAGCAACGATAGCAACGATAGACGGTAAAGGCTCCATATTCTGACATAACGGTTCGTCCTTTGGAACATTTAATTCTTGTCGGGCAAACATTTGACCTATTAACGATTTTTCATAATACCACCATCACTGTTCCTACCGTATGCTCCTACATCGATCATAATAAACTTGTAACGAGCATCAACTAGAGCTAGTAGTACAATAGAATGTTCTTGTTTGTAATTGTAGAAGGTAGAACCTGCATTTATTGGGCAAATTATGTTTACCTATATATGTTTCCCGTCCAAAGCTCCTAGACAATTAGGAAAATGCCAACAATCTTTAAATTCTTTTGCAATATCTCTCCATGCTTTTTCAGTTGGTTGCGGCATTACAATGGGTGACATAATATTCCAGATTGCATTGCAAACTTCTTCAACTATTGCCTTTACTGTAGATACTCCCATGCGATAATTGAACGCCATTGAACGAAATGAATTTCCTGTTGCCAAAAATCTGTAATGGAATAATTTTAACACATGTTAAATAGTAGTAAATGAATTGGGCATTCTAGATCAATCATATTTCAATGGCTCGCAAAACTCGCTGCGCCCCTTCGTGCGCAATTGAAATATGATTGATCTAGACCACTCCAATTCATTAAAATTCAGTAAAAACGATTGGGTTTGATCATATAGTTGAAACTCATGAATCGCAGTCAAGTTTGAAGTAAATGAACATGAAATTTCTGAAACAAAAGGAATCTCTAGATTTTCCAATTCATGCTAAGCACTTACCTAGTTTTTTCCACGGACGATGAAAATTGACACCCACCCACACACACACACATGCCCTATTTATTTCAAAAACGATTGCTCTTTATAGTTTGATTACTAACTGTCGCAAAAATCTATAAAGTCTATAGTAAAATAAACTGAGTTGAACTTCAGCTAATTAATAAAAATTGTAGTCTTATTATTTGAATATAAAAAATTATATTCGTAGGTATCATGATTTGTGCTAAATCTGACAACCATGCCAGAATCGGGCACTGCTTTGGCTGTAACTTAAGCTCAAAATCATATTGCCTATGTGTATAACATTAACGTTTCATTTCTAATGTTTGTTGATTGAAGGTTAATCTTCTAGTTTACAGCCATGCCAATATGGGCACTTCCTTCAGACCGTATCCCGGAAAGAATATTTTTACAATCAAGCATCCATCGTGAAAATGAAAACGTTAAATTATCTACTTACAATGTTATAGTGGGTATAAAGATAATGCTTTGTTTACAACCGTACCAGAATGGGTACTTCTTTCAAGGTTGTATCCCAGCTTATCAGGGCACTCACTTCGCATTATAAATATCACCACAGTAAACATAGTACTTTCAAGATTTTTCAACAATGACTACTTACAGGTAGGTACTCAAAACTTCGCCTGAAAATAAATTCAGCCATAACGAAATTGGTCAGCATATTGAAGTTAATATTAAACAGCAAAAGTTTTTGAAAATATAAATTTCACTACCTACTAATAAACACACTAGCCATTCGGGAACATTACTTTGAATGAAGTAGATGCGGCATCAAGTTTTCTTGCACATGTAAAGTAAAGGCGAACGCACAGCTAAGCACGCTTATGAGGTTAATATTTCTACATTTTTTTAAATTAATCAGCTCAATAGCTCAGGATGCAAACTGAAAGTTATGCTAATTGGTAAGTATAGCCGTTGAAAGTATATTTTAATACCTATTAAAAATTGTAATTAATTAAACAATATTATCCTCGCTCTGCATCTCATTAATGCTAGCCTTAAATATTACATAGAAATAGTATCTCAGAGAAATTAATATTACAAACACTTACATAATTTTATTATCATTTAGGGTATCGGGTTTGTTGACCGAAATTTGGTTAGATTATAATCATCACCTAAGACGTAAAAGTAAAGTTTAACACGGTCAGCGCCAAAGCCATTTCTGTAAAAATGTGTGGATTTTCACAATTTTTTTTATTGCAAATTTGGATTCTACTCGTGTCAGTCATTACATATATATATACTAGCGACCCGCCCCGGCTTCGCACGGGTGCAGTGCTGATACTATACATATAAACCTTCCTCGTGAATCACTCTATCTATTTTAAAAAACCGCATCAAAATCCGTTCCCTAGTTTGGAAGATCTAAGCATACATAGGGACGGACAGACAGCGGCAAGCGACTTTGTTTTATGATATGTAGTGATAAGGTATTTACTTATTTATTATAAATACTTATTTAAGCTATATTTGAATCCAAAAAGCGCTGGTAGTCTCACCGCTTACAATGTGAGAGACATACGGCCGAATACTCAAACGTCACTCAAATACAATTCTCACGTAAAGAACTCTTAAATTTAAGTATCTCTCAAATTAAAGTGGTATACACGAAGGCTACTCAAACGATTTTAGCTTATATGACACGTTTGTCGGTTTACCATAGCAGTGCCATCTATTGATTACTTACTCAATCCAGTCGAAAAGTATCGACATCTGTTAGAATCTTTTGGAGTTAACAGATAATAGTGACTGTCAATTAATTATAGACAAATAATTTGCAATAAAATAAAATTGCGACTATAATTAAAGATCTAAGCTATCCTATCTCTCAAGTTGGACCAGACTGCTCACGGTGTGCCAATTTAATTTAAAATCGGTTAAGTAGTTTAGGAGTCCATCGCGGACAAACATCGTGACAGGAGATTTATATATATTAAGATATTTTTTATTTATTTTTTATTTTTTTATCCCCCTTTTTTAAGGTGTATACTTTACTATACACCGGCCTGGGAATGTAGAATCGACGGATTTGTATTCAGCAGGCCAGGTGTATACTACAGTATACACCTAGTTTTTCCCGTTTATTTTTAATTTTGTGTTGAAAACTTTAATTTTTGGTTTGTTTCAGATCATAAGAAGAACCTACGATACGAAAGAAGAAAGAAAATAGAAGAAATATAGAAAAACATTACATTTTCAATGTATTTTTTTCTATATTTCTTATATTTTCTTTTCTGATTGTTATAGTTTGAGTGATTTGAGACATTTAGTGTTTACGAAAAAATGGATTATTCATCAGACGATTCAGATTATGATCCCGACTATTATCCTAGTGATGAGCCTAGTGACTATAGTGATATAGGAGACAGCAGTAGTAGTGATGATATTCCTTTATCATCATTGAGATTGAGAATACCACAGCGTGCAGATTCGCCGAGCATGCCCAGTGTTTTTGGTACAACAGCAAATAATATTACTGAAGATATGATTGTCAAACAGTACGTTGACAATATCAAATGGGTCCCACCAAAAGATCCCGGACCTCAGGGTGAACAATTTACTGGTACATTAGGAATGAAAGATATATACCAAGGTATATTAGCTGATGCACAGCCGCTGGACTACTTTGAGTTGTTTCTTACTCAAGATATTATGGAACTCATTGTGGATCAGACAAATATATACGCCAGTCAATATCTATTGACAAATGATACATCTGCCCAGTCTAGACTTCATTCTTGGAAGCCAGTAGATTCAGCAGAGATGTGGAAATTCTTTGGATTGATAGGATGGATGGGATTAGTGAAACTGCCAGCTATTCGTGATTACTGGCGAAAACATGAACTCTATGGTCTACCTTTTGCGAGAACTGTAATGTCACGTAATCGATTTGAAATGATTTTGAAGTTTCTACATTTCTCTAATAATGAAGAAGATACCCAGAATGACCGTTTGTTCAAAGTGAGAAATGTTATGGAGAAATTCATAAAAAATTATCAAAATTCATATACTCCTGGAGAAAAGATATGTGTTGATGAGAGCCTGATCCCATGGCGTGGCAGATTAATCTTTAGACAATACATACCTAACAAAAGACACAGGTACGGCATAAAGGTCTTCAAATTATGCACAGATAAAGGGTATACATATAATCTTTCTGTTTATTGTGGCAAATCATCATCGACAGTAAAAGATATGTCTGAGAAAGCTGTAATGGAGATGACAGAAGGTTTGCTTGATGCCGGACGTACACTATATACAGATAACTATTATACTAGTATTCCTCTGGCTTATAGGCTAAAACATAGGAAGACCGATTTAGTCGGAACATTTAGACAGAACAGAAAACATGCATCAAAGGAAGTTGTTCGACAGACATTGAAGAGAGGAGAATTGGCAGGCATGGAGACGGATGATGGGAAAATAGCTTTGACCAAATGGAAAGATAAACGATACGTTACTGTACTAAGCACTAAACATTCTGCGAAATCAATGGAGACCATCAGGACCAAAACTGGAAGATCTATTCTAAAACCATCTTCCATAGTTGATTACAATACCGGAAAATCATCAATTGATGTGAGCGACCAAATGGCATCTTATAGTTCAGCACTAAGGCGTTGTGTGAAGTGGTATAGAAAGCTTATTTTTGAATTGGTCTGGGGTACAAGTCTCGTAAATGCCTATTTCTTATACTCTAAATATTCCAGGCAAAGTAAGTTGACTATCACCGAATTTAGAGAGCTTGTTATTGAACAGATGATTGACAAACACAAGGGAAATGTAACTGAGCCAGAAAAAGAGCGACAAGCAGCCTCAACTTCAGCAGTACACAAACTTGTTGACAACATCATTGAGAACTCTCCGAAACCGAAGAAAGGTCGTTGTAAAGGTTGCTATGCAATTTATGGCAAAAAAGGCAAAATCATAGACGGAAAACGAAAATACGCTGCCCAAGTAATAACGATTTGCAATATTTGTAAATGTTTTTATTGCCGAAAATGTTTCAACAAGGCACACTAATTTTTAAGAACTTCTTTGAAGGATAATATAGATAATAAGTTGATTTAAGACTGAAATAATCATGTTTAAGAAGAAGAATTTTACTTTTTTTGTATGTTCCTATAGAAAATAAAAGTCTCCGTTAAAAAAAAAATCATAACTTTTTCATTTTTATACATAATCAAACCCCAATACACTAGTACATTCTCCAGGGCCAACGCTTTCAAACGCCATACTAAAATGTATGGAACGGTGTATTCTGAGCTACACACTGGCCCGCGAAATTGGCATAGTACTGTGTATACTCAAGTATACACTGGCCTGTGACAACTCACCCCTTGGTGTATACTTAAGTATACACTGGCGCTGACCGTGTTAAAAAGAGGTACGAAATTTCATCATCGAAGTTATCAGCCCAGCAGCTCAGTTGGTTAGAGCGTTGCATGGAAGGTCTTGGCTTCAATCCTATTACTCGGGCGTTAAAATTTTCATCCTCTAAAATTTTACTTAGGTTTTTGCAGTGTACGTACAGCTTTATAATCGATGTGACTTTGCTTATTTAGCACATATAGTGTGTGAACGCGATTCTATTAACATAGCATATCTTATTACATATTATTATATTTAGTGCAAAGTAATATTTAAAAACCGGTCAAGCCCGTGTCCGACTCGCGTACGAAGGGTTTCGTACCATTATTGACTAGGTAAACAGCAGTAGATATACAAGCGAAAACAATTACTTTTGATATATGAGATATTTATTTATTTTATTTTTAGTATTTGTAATTTATAGGTTGCTATAAGAACATAGCGGCAACAGAAACACTTAACAATACATAATTATATAATTTATTAAATACATATTTTTTAAAATTCAACTGTCTAGATATCGCTGTTCTTGAAATACAATCTGGTGATAGACAGACATCTATGGAAGGATAGTATGGTCTTAGTAACAGGTTTTCGTCTTTACCCATTGGGTGCGGAACCCTAAACATGTTTAGGTCTAGTGGTTGACGATTCCGACTATTAAGTCATAAAGCAGGTTCGAATCCAGAGATTTACAAAATATTAACTGGTCACCATAATAGGCACCTATTAGTTGAATAGACCTTACCGACTGAACGAGTTTGAATGAAATTTGGATCGAAATAACAAACCAACATTTATGTGGTTAAAACTATAAAGCAAGACTGGTAAATTATTTCTTATTCTTTATTGTACACATAAAAGAAAAACATAGAAACAATCTTAAACAAAGAAAATGTACAATGATGTGCTTATCTCTAAAGATATATCTCCCAGCAAACTAATATATTATTATATATACGAGTATATTTCGTCAAATATTTTATCTTATTATTTTATTTACCTTTGGCTACAGGTTTCTTAGCTAATCCATTTTTATAGTTAAGTTATGTGAAAATGTATTTAACCTTAACGCTCTTGGTTCCCTGCGATGGAGAATATTATTATTATGTATGATATTAGGTACATACCTACACCATGACTAAGTCGCATAACTATAAAATTGATTATAATTAAACGTAAAGCGTTTAATGACTGTAAGTAAGTATAATAATAAAAAATAATAAAAAAACAAAACAAAACAAAAAATAATAGAGTCTTGCGCAGGCATAGCCACAGTCAATCGCTAGTCGTTGAAATTTTACACGAATAAAAGTTGCTGATGCTTACGTTCCGAAATAGGTAACTAATTTCGAAGTAATTTGAGAAACTTGTTATTTCCTTTTTTTGATCAATTGCTGAGTGGCATTATTTCAGTGAGTGCGTAATTCTGATGGACTTTACAGTTTATGTGTGAGTGAAAATTTGGATATAAAATAAGCAGTAAGTAAAATATAATCATCATTATTGTCAGTGAATAATTTCTGACCATCTTTACTGCTTCGTGTTGTAACACTTCGCTCCAGCTTCACTTCTGGGAAAATGTTCGTGAGTTTTTCTCTTTATTTAATTACTAGTTGAACCAGCGAACTTCATACCACCATATATGTTATAGCCTATAGCATATCTATAGGTATATACATACATACATAATAAATACGCCTTTATCCCTCACGGGGCAGGCAGAGCACCAAGGGCCGATAGAACCACATGGTGTCACTTCTGACCTCTTTTGAGGTTAGTTAAGATATATAGTTAAGATGTTAGTAGTGACAGGTGGTCAGCCCATCGCCTGCAAAACACCAAGACCCTCTTGGCTCTCTACTGAGTTGTACAGTATGCCTGGGTAGATAAGCAACTGTATTGTTATACGTTTTTTTTTCACTCCCAGGGCAGCATTAAAGTAAAGGTATACGAGTATAGTATTCCTATACTATACTACGCTGATAGAATTTTTCAAATTGTACCAGAAATTCCTTAGATTATCGCGTTCAACCAAACAAACGAACTTTTTTACTTTGTCCTCTGTGTTTTTCTTTTCTTTCTTTATCTATTTTAGAACACTCAGGGTCTCGATATAGACTGCGTATTTGTTATGTTTTGTTGCACGTTAATTATGTTTGTTATTTTTCATATAATTTAATTACAGGGCGGAATCAGGATACCAAAATCGTAGTGCTGCTGCAAGTTTCTTGGATTCAGAGGCAGAGGCATACTCGTCTGGTGTAGAAGAAGATACTCGGTAAATATTGAATACTAAATTATAAAGATTGAAGAATGTTTCCATATGTTTACTTCAAAACTAACTTAGACCTAATTATTATTACAGGCCTTCAGAGAAAACAATCAAATCTAACAGCAAGGACAAGGTGATGAAAGAAAAGGCAAAAAGAAAGTCAGGGTACGTATGCTGCATTACTTCTTTATTAAATGTGATAGGTAAACATAAAATTTTATGTAGGTATCACTAATTTCTGTTTTTACTCTTAATATATATGTTTCATTTTATTAAACGCAGGACTGAACCAGACTGTAAGAAGCGCAAGGTTGCTGCAGCTGATCTGCTTGAGAAGTCTAGTCAAGAATACTCTTCAGACGAAGAAGATCCAAGGTAAATATTAATTAATTACCTTCGTTTCAATTAAATGAAAACGTTTTTAATTATGAATTGCTGTCTAACAAATCAACGTGTTTATGTTACAGCCCCTCCAAAAAATCTAAGACCAGCCTCAACAAGACCAAGCAGGCAAAAGAGGAGAGGTCTAAAAAAAAGATTCGGTACGTAAACTTGCTTATTACTCTTTAAAACATTTTTCAAGGCAATTGTAATATTATTTATTATCTAGTAGGTAATTACCACCGCACTTGCACTTTGATTTATTTCACTATTGTTTAAATATTTAGATGTATTTTTCATAATTTAGGGTTAATGATATAAAACTTTTATGCAAACTAGTGAACTATTGTTTTATGGTTAGTAGGTACTGACTAATATAAAATATTGAACTAAATCTCATTTTTATAGGAGCAGTAAAGCCTGCAGCAACATTTATGAGGAGCTGTTTGGAGACGCTGCTGTGCCTGCTTCCAAACATCAGCCCCTGTGGTCCTCATTGGGGCGGCGGGTCGCTGGCGGGGTCAGCCGCCAGGGTACTCTTCAGGCTGACGGTGACGTCTACATAGACTTGAGAGTGTTCGACGTGGCAGAGATCGTTAACGTCAACCCGAGGGAGCGTTGCGATAAGTGGAGCGGCTGCCTGAGAGTTCGGCTTAACCACGACGAGCCGTTATGGGCCACTATAAAAAATATATTTAAAGATAGTAGGCAGATATTTAAGAATATTGAACCGACGTTTTACGCCGACAAGAAGAAGTAGGTTAGGCTTTTTTCATGTTTAGCAAATTAGTTTAGGTTTATTATTAAAAATATAGGATATATATAAATAACTCTTTTATTAGTAATAAGGATTTATAACAATAAAATATTTTAATATTAGGTTTTACTATTTACCTACATTTATCCCGACTTTTTAAAATGCCTAATTTTAAAACTATTTTTTGCTCTGTATGTCAGAAATCCATACTTAAGAAAGCTTTCCCAGGGCACTTGCGCAGTATTAATCATAAAAATAATACAGTGTTATTTTATGATGACGGAATTGAAACAGTTAATTCGGCTTTTAAAGGTCGCATTGCATCATACCGCATCAAAGCCGATCGCGAGCAAGCGCCTATCGGCGAAGAGTTAATAATTACTTCGCCATGGCAATTCATACATTCTATTTCGTTTAGATTGCGAAAGGTACTCGATTCCTCTATTTCCTGCCACATAAATGTAAAAGTGAACTTTGAACTATTTGCTAAAGTTATTTTGCCTCGAGATGATTCAATAGAAATCAAATCATTTGCAACAGAAAATATTTCTATCTTTCAAAATTATAAGTTCGATGATTTATTAAATAAAATTACTCAAGTAATCTGCGATAAGGTAGATGAATTTCAAGAAAAAGGAAGTGGCTGGTCCCTTTTGGATATTCTTTATATCGAAACTAATATTAATAAATATTCACCATTAGGGGGTTCTAGTTATATCGATTTGCCAAAAAAATCAAATCGAAAAAAGGTTGTGTAAATGTCAAAAACAGGGATGAATACTGTTTTGCTTGGACAGTAATGAGCGCTTTATATCCTAACGTAAAAAATCCTAATCGAGTGTCATTATATCCACACTTTACCAACGTGTTGAATGTTGATAATATGCATTTTCCAGTATCATTAAAAGATATTCAAACTTTTGAAAAAAATAATCATGATATCAGTATTAATGTGTATGGGATAGACGAAAAAATAAATATTACCGGACCATTGTATAAAACGTTATTACGAAAAAAATACATGTTAATATGCTTCTTATAGAAAAAGATGCACGATCCCATTATTGTCTTATAAAAAACTTTACAAAGTTGGTTCGAAAACAAGTAACGAAGCATCATGGGAAATTACATTTTTGTGACGAATGTTTGTTATTTTTTAAATCAGATCGAGATCTTGCTAATCATGTTTGTGGTGGAGTGATCACGTTATTACCTGACCATGGTACTATAATGCAATGTAAAAATTACCATTGCATGCAAAATGTACCTTTCATCATCTACGCAGACTTTGAGACGATATTAGAACCTTGCTTCGAAAGTACAGGCGACCACACTGTCATGGTACAAAAACATTTGCCAGCTGCATTTGCTTATTACATTATTTGCGATTATGATAAATCGCGTAACCATTTGGTGACATATCGGGGAAACAACTGTGCACATGTATTTGTTAAAAGACTACAAAAAGATGTAAAAATAATTTATAAACTTATTCAATCTGCGTCTGAAAGTCCTGTTCCTATTATTTGTGATGAGAAGGATCTAGCAAACTTTGAAAATGCTCAATATTGCTATTTGTGCCGTAATTTACTAATTGATGATAAAGTACGGGATCACTGTCACTTTACCGGTAAATATAGGTTTACCCTCAATAGAAAAGTTTTATAATAATCTGACTGATGAGGCTATAAGCGAATCAGATTATAATCATGCAAAAAAAGTTCGGCATTGTTTTAATATAAATAACCTCGGAGAATATACGGATTTATATGTAAAAAGCGATGTTTTGATTTTAAGCGATATATTTGAAAAGTTTCGTAAAACATAAATAAATTACGGTTTAGATCATGCATTTTATCTCACAGCACCAAGTCTTAGTTTCGACGCGATGTTATTAAAGACTAAAGTAAAATTAGAACTACTTTCAGATTTAGAAATGGTAAGAATGATACAAAAGGGAATTCGTGGGGGTATTTGCTTATGTTCAAAAAGGTATGCTAAGTCAAATAACCACTATCAGCCTGATTATGACCCCTCACAACCAAACAAATATTTGATGTATGTGGATTGTAATAATTTATACGGCTTTGTTATGTGCAGTTATCTACCTTATGCCGATTTCAAACTTCTTAATGAAATGGAATGTGAAAAAATTGACATTATAAATATTCCTAATGACAGTGATTATGGATATATCCTCGAAGTTGATTTGGAATATCCTGAGAAGTTACATGATTTCCATAATGATCTTCCATTTTGTGCGGAAAACTTTATTCCGCCCGGTGCTAAAAATGTGAAACTTATACCAAATTTGTATAATAAATATAATTACGTTATCCACTATGTTCATATAAAGACATGTATACAAAACGGATTACGTCTTAAAAAAATTCATAAAGGAATATCGTTTAAACAAAGACCCTACTTAAAAGAATACATTGATTTAAATACCCAGTTGCGACAAATATCTTATTCTTTATTTGAACAAGACTTTTTCAAATTGCTTAACAATAGTATTTTCGGAAAAACATTAGAAGACACTGAACGAAGGGTTGATGTCAAACTTGTCAGTGCGTGGAGGGATGAACGGAATAAAACCAAAAAAATGTATACAGCTGAACGATTAATATCTCGTCCTAATTTTCATAGTGTGTCAATATTTGATGAAAATTTAGTAGCTATACAATTAAAACGTGAAAAAGTTATCCTTAACAAGCCCATATACATTGGATTTACGGTCTTAGAACTCTCTAAAAATCATATGTATCATTTTCATTATTCTGTAATGAAAAAATACTATAATAATAAACTGGCTTTATGTTATACTGATACTGACAGTCTTTTATACTCCATAGAGACTAATGACTTTTATACAGACTTAAAAGAAAACTTCTTGAATTATTTCGATACTAGCAATTACACTATGGATAATTGTTTTGATATTGTTCCTAAAAATAAAAAAGTTCCTGGATTGTTCAAAGATGAATTAAGCGGTAAATTATTACTTGAGTTTGTAGGACTACGATCTAAATTATATAGTCTGAGAACGAACAGTTATGAAGTAAAGAAAGCAAAAGGAGTTAAAAAAAATGTAACTATGAAACTGAAATTTTCTGATTATACTAAAGTTTTATCAACTGGTAATGAGTTAATCGGTAAAAATGTTCTTTTTAAAACAATTAAGCATGAAATTTTTACCACAGAGCAAAACAAAGTGGCTTTGTCGAGAAAGGATGACAAACGTTTTATTTTGAAAAACAACATATCCACCATATCTTGGGGACATTATTATATTACAGTTTAGTTAACTTAAGATATATTTATATATACGTATAATAAGATGTAAGTTGTTAAGTAACGTTGTAATATTATTTAATTTTTAATAGTTTAGACAATGTATAGTTTTAAATAAATTTGCTAAACAAAGTACACGACATTTTATTTTTACCTATACTTACATAATTTATAAAGGCTTTTGTTACAGTTTACAGTCAGCAGCACATCATACATATGAATATATAGCGTACCTTATAATATTAATTATTATTATTATATAAAGTCAATTGATTAAAGGCTATATTTTATAAAAGTAGCTATTATGACTCCTACAATATTGTTCTGGGAGGTTGCGATGGTTGTATAAATAGCAGGGTAGAAACTAAATGGTGTCACTTTTATTCTTGACTGTTGAGTTTGTAAGACGTTACTCTGCTCGATCTCTGTTCTATTTAAAACATTGCAACGATATAATCTATTTACGGCGAATCGGGTTTCTTGCTGCTTCTTTCCCCGAATGTTATATCGCCTGAAGCAGCTTTAACTGTATAAGTGATAAATAAATAGTTCTACATAGCAACTGCGATGTTTGACTCCGCATCCTGAATATACTGCTGCGCCAACGAGTAATCATCGGTGACACTTCAGAAGTGGGATGCCGGAAAATAAACCCGCCCTGCCCACAGGTGACGACTGCAAGAAAAGATTTGCGAAACATGGCAAAATCGGTGAAGAATGTACACAAAAGAATGGAGATTTTTTTTTTATGGACAACTGGAATATATTCAACATGAAACAACAAGAAACTGGAGAAACAAGAAGATGAAGACAATGTAATTACTAGAACCCAATCAATGATGCTGCTGTACTACCTAAATTCCATGCTGTTGCTGTTGCTGTTAAGAGCCGATTCCGCATCACAACTTAAAGGTTAGATATATTTGTTTCTTAGCTCTGCTTATGTGGATACTTATACCAAAATCCTTGCTTCATACCGTACCGTTGGTACGTGATTTTTGTTTTAGTGTAGTTTACGGTTAGCGTACGTAAATGTCGTACCTACCAGAAAGAAAAACTATGTTAGTTGCACAAACAGTACGTAAAGAATATTCGTATAAATTTTTACAAAAATCTCGGTGCACAAAATGTATCTATTATGCGTTTGACTTTATTGGGGTACCTAAGTATTTCAAATAATGTTCCGTTATTAAGTTTTAATTACCACTGCAGGTATGTTTGACTAGCAAGATTTATTTAGTTAAATTTAAACAATAATGTCAGTCCATAATCGGGAATATTGTTATACTAAAATATGTAAACTATAAATGCATAAGTAGATTGTATTGGTGGTTTGTCCTGTTGGAAAATGAAGATTTTTGTCAGCAAACCAGCAAACATGTTTTTATTACGTGGAGTTTTGTAGTAATTTACTTACATGCTATTTAAAATAAGATACTTTGAAATCTACCCACACTAGGGTAATTATAGTTAAGATAATTTGGTTCTAAATTATGTTCTCTTGTTTCATGATCTAACATGCATCGGTGTTCATGGTTATTTTTCCGGAGACCGTCGCCACCGCTTGGGGCCGTACGGGGGTAATCTGTGGGCCGTACAGAAGAGCACCTGGCTGTTGTGGCGTATCAGGCGTATCAGGAGCTGCTTATTCTGGGTAAGATCGAAACATGTAATTTGTTTAATATGCTGTGTGAATCTTGCAACTTTAATCTAATAGTTTATGACAGATTTTCAAGATACGGCTTTCGTGTATCCATGTCGTTATCATAATAAGTTACGACCCGTTTTATTATATTATGTGTAGATATGATACGAATAATATTCACCTTACAATAGATTCAAACCATGGGGTGTAGTAGCATAAATGCGAGACTTTTGTCTGGGCTTTATGTTTCTGGGCTTGATTGTTGGCATCTTCTTGCTACGCCATGCTTAGTATTTGGGAAGGTGATAAGAGACTTTTGAGAAACAATATGATATTGAGTATGTGTACTGACACCCGAAAGTATTATTTAGTATTCATTGCAACTACAATATAATTATTTGATCCTTATATATTTAGCGGGTATGCCGTTATTAGCAATCGTGATAAATAGGAAATGGAAGGTAAATGCGGCATAGCAATACGATACCCTAGTTTCTATAGTAGGTATATAGATAAATTAGGTAGTACACTCGTAATAATGCCATGCATCTTGGTAATACAGTTTGCTAGTGCAATTTTAGGATACAATTTAACGATGCAGTTTCATAATGCACTTTAACAATGCGTTAAAACATTAGAGTTTCTGAAGTTCACAACAGTGTTGGTTAGAAATTATTAGTTTAGATATGCAGTTTTCCTATTAAATTTTTGAGTGCAGTTTAACAATGCAAATAGCAGTGTAGTTAGCTATGCAATTGAGCAATGCGGTTATAATACGGTATAAAGTTTGGTAAAACTATCTAGAGATGCAGTTCACTCTTTAGATTAGAAATGCAGTTGACTAAACAATATACCTATAGAGATACAGTTAGAAGTACAATTAACTATAGTTAGAGGTGCGTTTAACTACGATTAGAAGTGCAGTTAACTAATATAGTAAAAGTTTTAGTTAACTATACAGTTAAGAGTTATACTAACAATACAGTTTAGAGTTTCAGTTAAATATACAGTTTAGAGTTGCAGCTAACTATACAGTTTAAAGTTGCAGTTGATTATACAGATTAGGTTTACAGTAGCAGTTAACTATACATTTTAGAGTTGCAGTTAACTATACATTTTAGAGTTGCAGTTAACTATACATTTAAGAGTTGCAGTTAACTATACATTTAAGAGTTGCAGCTAACTATACATTTTAGAGTTGCAGTTAACTATATAGGTACAGCTTAGAGTTACAGCTAACTATACCTATACAGCTTAGAGTTGCAGTTAACTATACATCTTCGAGTTACAGTTAACTATACATTTTAGAGTTGCAGTTAACTATACATTTTAGAGTTGCAGTTAACTATACATTTTAGAGTTGCAGTTAACCAAACAGTTTAGAGTTGCAGTTAACCAAACAGTTTAGAGATGCAGTTAACCAAACAGTTTAGAGTTGAAGTTAACTATACAATTTAGGGTTGTAGTAACTATACAGTTAGGAGTTGCAGTTAACTTTACAGTTTAGAGATGCAGTTATCTACACAGTTTAGACTTGCCGTTAATTATAGAGTTCAAAGTTGCAGTTATTTATATAGTTTAGAGATACAGTTAACTACACAGTTAACTATACAGTTTAGAGATGCAAGTAACTATACCGTTTAGAGATGCACTTAACTATACAGTTTAGACATACAATTAATTATAATTTAGAGTTGCAGTTAACTATACAAGTTAGAGATGCTTTAACCATAGTTTGAAAATGCAGTTAACTATACAGTTTAAGGATGCAATTAAGTACATAGTTTGAGGATACAGTTAACAATACAGTCTAGAGATGCAGGTAAACTTAACTATACAGTATAAGATGCAGATAACTGTACAGTTTAAACAATTGAGTTTGAAGAATAAATCAATAAATAAATAAATTAAAAATAAATTTAAATAAATAAATAATTTAAAATAAATAAATAATTTAAAATAAATAAATAATTTAAAATAAATTTAAGTAAATAAATAATTTAAAATAAATTTAAGTAAATAAATAATTTAAAATAAATTTAAATAAATAAATAAATTTAAATAAAAAAATAAATTTAAATAAATGAATTTAAATAAATGAATTTAAATAAATGAATTTAAATAAATGAATTTAAATAAATGAATTTAAATAAATGAATTTAAATAAATGAATTTAAATAAATGAATTTAAATAAATGAATTTAAATAAATGAATTTAAATAAATGAATTTAAATAAATGAATTTAAATAAATGAATTTAAATAAATGAATTTAAATAAATGAATTTAAATAAATGAATTTAAATAAATAAATTTTAATAAATAAATAACTTAAAATAAATTTAAGTAAATAAATAAATTTATAATAAACTTAAATAAATAAATAAATTTAAATATATAAAATAAATAAAATAAAGTTTAGAACTGTAACTTAGTGGTGCAGTTCAGAAATACAATTAAGCGATGTCCCTTAGAAATACAAAGTAGTTAGCAATGCTGTTAAACAATGCAATGCATTTAAAGTTTACAGATTAGGAATACTGTTTAGAAAAGCAACCTAGCAACCTATAGACAGGTTAGCAATACTAATAAAACCCAGCAATGTATAGAAAGTTTATGAATACATGCATATAACATACATATAATCACGCCTTTATCCCTTATGGGGTAGGCAGAGCACCAAGGGCCGTTAGAACCACATGGTGCCACTTCTGACCAATTTTGAATACAAGTTTATGAATACAAGTTCACAAAATCAGTTTAACAATCCAGATGAGCCAGGCAGTTTAAGAATATGTTTGAATCACAACGGTTAGCAATAAATACAGTTTAGTAATATGGTTTAATAATCCAATTTTACAATGAAATGTAACAGTGTAGACCTGAACTGTAACTTAGTAGTTAAATTAATATTCATATTACAGTATAGAAATACTTTGCGATGATAGATATAATACAACAGGAAGTTAACATAATAATGCTAACATAATAGCATAATAAATATAAATAAAACATCGTGAAAATATTTAGCAAATTTAATGTGCCTCTGCAAAAGTCTGGTGCAGTTTCAATAAAATAAACCAGTTCGACTAATGTAGATCACTTAGAATAATATAGTACCATATGAGAAGTAGGTACCTACGGTTCATGGTGTTAACAAGTCGTAGATACTGCTAGTAAGAAAATTTTTATTAAGGTTATTCAATTGAGTTCTAGATTTCTAATATTAGTTTAATGTGAAGCTAGTAAAATTTATAAAATAATTAGGAAAAATTACGGGGAATGTTAAAACTTACTGGTTTAAGGCTATGTTTGAGGAAAGTATATTACACAATGATATGAATAGTGCCTAGAACTAAGTAAAGTCTATCACTGAGCTTTAACTGAAACCTGTAGAACTTGTCTTGATGTTGTATATGTGACTTAGTCTCTGTGATATAACCCACATTGTGATGTATTCAATCTATGTCTCCTAAACAAGAATCTACTCCTACTTAAGAAATGGAAACACCTTAGAGTTTTCGACCTTGTTCCAGCTATTCTCCTCTATGCTTGTACCGAAAATAATAATATTAAGTGTCTTTGTGACGTATGATCTATATGACGATGTTGTGTCTGAATTATCCATAGAAAAAAAAGGAATGAATTATCTACCTATTTATTGCAATTATTATACTTCTAGTTAGGTACAAAAAGGGGGAATCGTCATCGTTTTCAGCCAATTGCAGTCCACTGCGGGATGTACGCCTCCACCAGAGCACGTCACACTACTTGATCTCCCATTTTGTCGTCAAATCACTGCCAGCCCCATTCTTTAAGTCATCAGTCTATCTGGCTGGAGCGCGTGCAACGCTACGCTTACCGATGATATTTTTAAAAATAAGGGGAAATAGAATAAACAAAACAATAAAATAATTTCAGTGTAGGATAATAACTTAAATATTATACATAGGTACTTTTACAAGCTTCAGAAAGTTAATTACAATGAACTTATAAGCCCCAAATAGTTAGCCAACTTCGGTCCAAAAAAAATGTACTATGTGAACCCTCCAAACTTAAGCGATTCGTTCGCCCACTATAATTGATCAGCTACTACTTCTCTACTTGGAATGCATGATTATAATAATTGACTCTACAAATAAGTAGATAAATAAATACTTTTAGTACACACAGTTAAAAATGAAATAAGACTTAAGTACCCGAATCAAAACGAAAGAATCGCATACCTACCCGTTTGCAAAAGATGAAGACAAAGAATAATGCAGTTTACTGTCAGGTCTGCCATTATAACGACAGTGTGCTTCCATAATTATTATAACGTTGTCTATGTGACGCTGTCTATGTGACCCTGTCTATGTGACGCTCGCTGTCTATGTGACGCTGTCTATGTGACGCTGTCTATGTGACGCTGTCTATGTGACGCTGTCTATGTGACCCTGTCTAGGTGACGCTGTCTATGTGACCCTGTCTATGTGACGCTGTCTATGTGACACTGTCTATGTGACGCTGTCTATTTGACGCTGTCTATGTGACACTGTCCATATGACGCTGTCTATGTGACACTGTCTATGTGATTTAATGTTCTTTTTTTGTGTGATATTATATTTATTGGGAACAGCTGAAATCTGCGTGAATTTTATTTTACAGATCCTCGTCCAACCCACTAAGAGTGAGCGCCGTGGGACACGGCTTATGCAGGATGGCCGAGTGTTACAGTTTACAGTCAGCAGCACATCATACATATGAATATATAGCGTACCTTATAATATTAATTATTATTATTATATAAAGTCAATTGATTAAAGGCTATATTTTATAAAAGTAGCTATTATGACTCCTACAATATTGTTCTGGGAGGTTGCGATGGTTGTATAAATAGCAGGGTAGAAACTAAATGGTGTCACTTTTATTCTTGACTGTTGAGTTTGTAAGACGTTACTCTGCTCGATCTCTGTTCTATTTAAAACATTGCAACGATATAATCTATTTACGGCGAATCGGGTTTCTTGCTGCTTCTTTCCCCGAATGTTATATCGCCTGAAGCAGCTTTAACTGTATAAGTGATAAATAAATAGTTCTACATAGCAACTGCGATGTTTGACTCCGCATCCTGAATATACTGCTGCGCCAACGAGTAATCATCGGTGACACTTTATAAGGGTCAGCGCATAGTTCCATGGATAGTCTGTCGTCTGCGCAGAGGCTAAGGGATTAAACAGGTTGAGACAAATTTAACAAGTTCTCAATATACGAGTCATATGATGTCGTAACCTGATGATCATATTTCTGAACCTAGAATTATTTTATAAATGTTATTTTACTTGTGCGCTTTCATTGTAAGCACTTAACAAGTCGCAACCTGTTCCAAATATAATGCTGAATATGATGAAAATGATATCTAATATTGTACACATGCATTTACGTCAACTAACAATAATGCATAGTCATGAGTTTTAATACAAAGTTTTAAGTGAAATTGTATTTGCGAATTTATCATCATAAGTCATTCGGCGCTCTCTACAACAGCAGCGGGTTCTAGTTTATTAATTTAATGTAAGTATTATCTAATCTCAATGTTAAATTTTTTTTTTTTGTGAAATACATAAATTATATATTGTATTTATTTTTACAGAAAATGGAAGATTCAGCAGACATAATGTTCAGTCAGTACGCCCAGGATCCTTTAGAGAACTTTACTGAACAGTATCAGGATCTTTTAAAGAAATCTAAGAAACGAAGACAAAAACGTGAACCTACAAAGAAGACGAATGTTTCATCAAAGTCGTTCGTCATAAGCAAGGAAAGCCTTGGGATTAAGCTCATTCAAATTAAAATATTGGATCTGCAGAAGGAGTATCCACTGCTTAGGTCTGGTGAAGAGGACGGTGAAGATAACGTAGTGTTAAGTGCGCAGTATGTAGTACAGGACTCAATAGACGAAATTTCAGACCTGACGGAGGTTTTAGTTAAAAAGATTTCGAAAAGACTTTGTGGTGATATGGTTTAGTTATGATTTGTTTTATGTTTGTTTTTTTAATGTCATTTTAAAATAAATGATTTATTCATCTAAAATACTATGTTTTATTATTTCTCTTAATTTTATTTTATGTTTTACTAATTTAAAAGCGCTGTATAAAAAAACAGTATTTATTAAATGAAATTTCTTTATTAAAATATTCCCATTGCTACATTGTTTGCTAAACACCATTGTTTAATATACAATACATTTTTTAAAGCACGATTTTTTAATGTTGCAAGCAACTACTAACAAAATTATTACTGCCATATAGTTCAGATAAAGTCTTTAGATTTGGAATACCTGTGTCAGTTATATCTATAATATTTCCATCATCATATAATTCCTGTACCCACTTAATCTTTTCTTCACCTTTAACAATAATTCTCTGATCTTTTAAGTAGGGTTTAATGATTCTACGAAATTCTTTATAATCAATATATCCATCGCTCCATCTATATCCTCTGGTTCTTTCGATCCAGCGTACATGCCTTTTTTCTTCATCAGTAAGTTATTTTAGAAAACAAAAAAAAAAAAGAGTATTGTGGAGTTTGATTGTTTTATTAAAAATATGTTAGTATGATTGAAAGTACATATTACAAATTCTTTAACTATGAATTCATTTTTATAACTTTTAAAACCTTGTAAATCTACAAGTATGGTATTTTTATTCATGATATTTTTTTTTTACAATATTACTCAATGGCTTGTATTCGAATATACAATCGTTTAAAATCAAACAATATGCCGCTGTCTGATCTGATATTTCTTGATCTGTTTCGATTTCAACTCGCACGTCAGTAGGATGTTTTGGGCACACCATCCCAATTTTGGGTGTGCCCAAAAACAGCAATTAATTTTGATTGACTTACATAGCTCCCTCGTCGAAGCGTGCCACCATTGTATCACATCACTTATGTTTACATTTCTATAATCTTAAAACAGTAATAGTTATTTTATGTTAAAATTCAGAACAGCTATTAAATTACAACATAAGTCTAAGAGTATTGTAAGGAGAACAATATTAATTTTGATTGTATATTTCTGTACATAGAACGTGTCAAAGCAAGCATATTGTGCCCGTGTAAGAAATCATATTTGTATCGCGATTGATTCTATTTTTGAGTTTTATAGCCACATAAAAAACAAAAAGCGATCATCGGCAGAACTCCATCTGGTTGATCGTAATCTTCTAATTTGTGATTCTTTTGATGTCCATCACAAGGCGTAAAGTATGGGAAAATATCTTTGTCTTCGATCAAGCTTTGAGGTAATAAACCATTTATGTACCACTTTCTGATATCATTAGTAAAGTAGTTTAAAATAATCGATTTATCTAACGACTGAATAACTTCTTTACATAGTGTCATGTTTGTATTTGTGTTAATATTTTATTCCTGCTTTGGGTCCAACCGCCTGTGTTCATATTACAATAGTGAAAAGATTTACGAAAATTACAAACTTAAATATACTTGTATATAATAATGTAAAAATATAATAAGCATCATTCCATTGTCGTCCATACTGGTAAGAAGACAAATTATTATGAAATTTATAAAACAACCTCAAACATTATGCGTTAAAAATATTTGCATCGAGCCACAAAATGTAAGTCACCGTCATAACAAACTATTGCCGAATACAATTCGTTGTATTATTTGTGAACCTTCAAATTGTGGGAAGACTAATTTAATGATTGGTTTAATTTTACATGAAAATGGGCTGAACTTCAAAAATATTTACGTTTATTCCAAAACCCTTTATCAATCAAAGTATATTTTTCTAGAGTCAGTTTTGAAAAGAGTGCCTGATGTATCATTTCTAAAGTTTAGTGAAAATGATCAAGTATTGAGTACACATGATGCCAAACCTCATTCTGTAATAATATTCGATGATATTGCTTGTGAAAATCAAAATAATGTCCGAGATTATTTTGCCATGGTAGGCACAAAAATATTGATTCCTTCTATTTAAATCAAACCTACAGTAAAATTCCTAAACAACTAATTAGGGATAATGCTAATTTAATAATTATTTTTAAGCAAGATGAAATCAATATGAAACATATCTACGATGAACACGCTTACACTGATATGACGTGGTATGAGTTTCGAAAAATGTGTTCAAGAATTTGGGAGAAACCATATAATTACTTAGTAATCAACAAAGATTACAGCAAGAACAAAGGATGCTATCGTAACAAATTTGACACTTTTGTAGTCTTTGATTGATTGTTACATAAATACTATCTAGGTATACGAATGTTTTATTCTTACCACATTATTATTGATTAATACGCAGTGGATAGTATAACAAATTTAAAAATGGAACAATCATTAAAACACAAAGTTGTGAACGCTGCTGAAGCTGTAAAGAGAAAAGTTCGTAAAATGCGTGATCTCGAGACGGATCGTAACAAAACATTGGAATCGGTCTCTTAAACCTGTAACAGATCCTCTCAATGAAATTGTTCACCGCAACAAAAACTTAGAAATTAATAAGAAATCAACTGAACGCCTAATAACGTCAAAAATGAAAGATGGTAATAAGTCTTTCATAAATAAAACATTAAAAAGAAAGCCTAGCATCACTATTGACGATTATGCATCCGAGGAAGAGGAAATCAATAATGATGAAACTGATGATAACACTTCTATCGGAAACGAATCTTTTAAGTCTATGGATTCTTATGTTGGAAAAAATACATCATCTTGGTCTTTATCTTCTGAGGTACTAGGTAATGTACCTTTTGGAGTAAGAATTACAAATGGAAAATTAATGCTTGGTTCGAGTACAATCGATCTTAATGATAATACTATTGCTGTAGCAGGAAATATGTATGTAACTACACCGGGCTTGAAACAACTTTTGCTCCAAAAAAACCCTGATCTAAGTATTATAACTAGTGACGATTTTAAAAAATATAAGACTATGTTAATAGATACTAATGCGCATCGTCGAGACTATGATCCTTTTATATTCAAATAATAAGACTACAATTTTTATTAATTAGCTGAAGTTCAACTCAGTTTATTTTACTATAGACTTTATAGATTTTTGCGACAGTTAGTAATCAAACTATAAAGAGCAATCGTTTTTGAAATAAATAGGGCATGTGTGTGTGTGGGTGGGTGTCAATTTTCATCGTCCGTGGAAAAAACTAGGTAAGTGCTTAGCATGAATTGGAAAATCTAGAGATTCCTTTTGTTTCAGAAATTTCATGTTCATTTACTTCAAACTTGACTGCGATTCATGAGTTTCAACTATATGATCAAACCCAATCGTTTTTACTGAATTTTAATGAATTGGAGTGGTCTAGATCAATCATATTTCAATTGCGCACGAAGGGGCGCAGCGAGCTTTGCGAGCCATTGAAATATGATTGATCTAGAATGCCCAATTCATTTACTACTTTAAATTATTGTTTCAGTTGATAGTTGCAAGGATGAGTGGACCAAGTTAAGAAATTCCTTCGCCAGTGTACTTAAACGCAGGCGAAATAAAAAAAGCGGTCAAGCTGCTATGAAGCAAGCACCTTGGAAATACGAAGACCAAATGGATTTTTTATGCCCGTTTATGGAATCTCGAAACACGACTACAAATATAGTATCTCCACTTGGATCAGTCTCACCATTAAGATCGGCAATCGAAAGTCCCGCTAGTCCGTATCATAGAAGTGAATCTCAGTGTTCAACTAGGAGTTCCACATCATCTCGTCAGAAACCAGGCAAGGCTGGGATGCAGGAGATTTATGAACTTATGAAATCATCAAATGATCTCAGAATTCAAAAACAAAACGCAAGACGGGAGAGTGATATGGATGAAAATGATCTTTTCTTTTTGAGTATGAGTAAAGCAGTGAAAAGTCTTTCGATCCTTGAACAAACTAAAATCAAACTCGATTTACACTCTGCAGTATCACAAGCACAAATCCGCAAATTAGAAAAACAACAGACAAATACAGTTTTACAAAGTCCAATCAACATAACATCCTACAAGGTTATTCCACCACAGCAAACTATTTCCCAGTCACAAGTATCAACACCATATCAAGAATGCCAACAGTCTCATCGTTCATCCACTCATTCATCTATCGATTACCATTCAACTGCAATATCTTTGCCATCCACATCGTCATCTCACACATCACAATCACAGCATATTGGTCCATTCGCCGATCAAAATCTTGCGACATACTACAGTTCTGTTGATTATAGTGATAGTGATATATAAATTAATAACTTGTTTACAATGTATGTTGCCATTTGAGTATCTCAAAGTACCCAATTACAATGAATCTTTTGTGATTGTTCATTACTACTATTCAATACATACCTTAAACATACAGCAAGTCTTTCCTTTGTTCCTATGGGGCGGCGGAACTGAGTGTGTATTTTTTTTATATCCTTTTCAATTAAAGTGTGTACTTGTTCAAACTGTATTTTAGTAAATCTGAAATATCGTTCAAATCTTTCGTCATCACTTTCTAATTCTTGAACAAGACAGTGAAATACACCTCTAGTCTCTCTTGATCGATTTACAGGATGAACCCAATATCTCCTTTTATTTTTCTTTTTTTTTCAGAAGAGTCATCAATAAAAGAAATTGAATATCTTCATCGAAGTCACTGTCAGACGATTCCATTTTAAAGACGTATTCACTCCACAACACTTAATACGAGAATGATCTAAAAATGAGACATATCGCGCCACAACACAACACATTATTATGAACTCTCCGCGACACAACAGACGGCGCCCCAACATACCCCGACATAGCAATATGAACCTAGCTTAAGCCCAAACACCAGGTAATTGTTGTAAAGCGTTGAGGAATTCCTTCGACTGTCTTTCAGCTCCACCATCAGATAAACCTTCATAAAATAGTAGTAGGGGAAATACGTACAAAATGACATATATGTACAAAACGACATAGACATGGCCGATGACAGGTATTCACACGTTACGAGTTTTTTTTTTCACACTGACAAAGTTTTTGTTTAAATGGTAAGTCTTTGCTTTGTACCTATTTATGTAGCATTTGTATAATTACCCAAATACTTGTCTTTAGATTAAATTACTTATATTTAGAAAACAAAATCTTTGTATATTTATTTTAAAATTTTATTGTTTTATAACGCTCTACGGACAAAACGACATACCTAAATAACGGCCAAAATGGCATATGTATTTCATTTTGTCCATAGCTTTTGTGTTATATGTAGGTATGTATTTTTTCAGATATTAAAATGCCACGTAACTATAAAATAACGACTGATCGGCAATCTTGGAGTACTGAATCAATGGAGAAAGCCATCGAGGCAGTTCGAGCTAAGAAGATGGGCTGGTTATTGGCCTCCAAAACATTTGGTGTTCCTCAAGCTACTCTTCGCAGACATGTTCTAGGCACTAATAAATCTTTGGAAACAAATTTAAAAGGCCTTGGTTCTTGGAAAGCTACCTTCCCACCTGATGTGGAAAGACAATTAGTTGAGCATATAAAATTTCTTGAAAGTCGTTTGTTCGGATTGACACGTGCATCGGTACAAGAATTAGCTTTTCAAATGGCTGAGAAAAAATGGTATCGCTCATTTTAATATCCAAAAACAAAAGGCAGGACAAGATTGGTTAGATGGCTTTTTAAAACGTAATAAAGATATATCTTTGCGTAAACCAGAAGCCACATCAGCAGCTCGCGCTCAAGCTTTCAACCGGCCGCAAGTACAAAAGTTTTATCAGTTGTACGGTAGCTTGCTAAAATCTGTTGGCTATAGACTGCACCGTATTTAGAATACTGATGAATCAGGTACAAAAACCCGAAAAGATTTTACTACCACTGGAAGAAAACAAGTCGGAGTTATAACTAGTGCGGAGCGTGGAGCTAACGCCACTGTTGTTTGATGCGTTAATGCTGTTGGAACCTTTATCCCGCCGATCATGATATTCCCTAGAAAAAACATGAAAAAAGAACTTATCGATGAAGCTCCTCCTGGCACTTTAAGTGTAGCTCAACAATCAGGCTGGATGACCACCGAAATATTTCTGAAATGGATAAAGCATTTCCAAAGTTTTGTAAAAGCAAGCATTGACGATAAAGTAATTCTAATTGTCGATGGACATGCAAGTCATAAAGGCATAGAAACTTTGGAATATACAAAAGAAAACGGTATTCATATTATTTGTCTACCTCCACATTGCACTCATCGTATGCAACCGCTTGATGTTTCCTTTTTTGGGCCTTTGAAGACCTACTTTAACCAAGAAACTACTAAATGGCTGAAAGCACATCCTGAATGTGTTGTGACGCATCTTCAGATATCTGGCTTGTTTAACGAAGCATATGGCAAGGCAGCTACGGTGCAAAATGTATGTCACGTATTTAAAATCACTGTCATCTGGCCCCTGAATCCTGATATATTTCCGGATTATATGTACGAGCCCGCTGAAACCACAAACATACCGCTGGAAGTCAACTCCAATGACCAGACTGTTATGAATCCTGTGGAGTCTCAGGTTACAAGGCAATCTACACAACGAGCAGGTGATTTAGTTCCTGTGTCAAATAAGTCTAATGTCGCTGTGGCTGTTACATTACCTCTCGTTCAGCCAAGGTCCATTAATATGATACCTGCAGCCGATATAATAGCACCATCTGACCCACAAGCTGAAAATTCATCTCAGGTTCCAATAACATATGCCAGTCAAGAAGTTGGTTTAACATTGTCTTCTGCTCTTGCTGTTCCTATTGAGGTGCTTTTTCCGGTACCAAGAGGATGCTTACTAAACCAAAAAATAGACAAAGCACGTTAGTGTTGACTTCTACTCCTAATATGTTAGAATTAAAATCTAGAAATGAGCCTAAAGCTCCCCAACAAAAAAAAGACGCAAAGCCACAAAAAAATTATTTGAAGAAAATGATGATGTAGAAGATTTTCCTAATATTTCTAATGACAATGAAGAGGACTGTGCTTGCATTTACTGCAATGACCTTTATTCAAGATCTAAGCCCGGAGAAGACTGGTTGCGGTGCTTACAATGTTCGCTTTGGGCTCACGCATCTTGCACTGATGTTCCAAGAAGAACTAAGCGTTTCATTTGCGAATTATGCCAATAATTTTGTAGTTAAAATGTGTATGTCATTTTGTCCATTAGCACTATGTCATTTTGTCCAAAGCATATGGACAAAATGGATTATGATTAATCTCAGTTAAATATTTTTTGTTTTTTTTTCTTTTGATTTCTTGCTAAAAATCTTTATTAGTTTTGATAATATATAATATAGGGACCAAAGATGATTGATATAAGTTATGGATGTGCTGTGAACTACTAAAAGTTATGGTATAAAAACAAAACTATATGTCATTTTGTACATACTTCCCCTACTTTAAACATAGATTACCTCCTAAAGATACCTCATACAGGATAAAATACGCGCGCCACTCATACTGTATCTGGGTTGTATATAATTCCGCGCTCGGAAAGCTAGCCCCAGTCAGTTACCAAGTTAATGACCCGTGCGCACGTGCGTGTAAATTGCATTGTTTTTATTTAAAAACTTATTACTTTTCATTAAATAACCATGTCATCATGGGTTCTTGTTCCGTGAAATGGTGTGGAAAGAACGCTAAGACGTCAAGTTACAAAAAAGATGGCATAACATTTCACCGGTAAGTAAATTAAATTTTCTTATTAATGTTTTTTTCAATGGACGCGGAGATCAGTTTATACTGGTCAATAATCGCACTACAATATGTCGTCTCTTTTCCTCAACACATTAATCACTATTGTTGTCACTGTCTTACATATGTAACTGTCAACAGTAATAAATAGTACGTCGTGAGCTAGTGAAGTGAATGTATTAAGCTGGGTATCCATTACGTTCGCGAACATCTTGCGCTCCGCGCACTTGCAACAGCTCCGCGTAGTGGATACGTTTGCGAACGTGGAGCGTGAACGGTGCGCGCTCCGCGCTCAGCGCTCCAAAGGGTGGCGGTAAGTTGGGCGAACACAAAGGGGAGCTCAGTCTGTTCGTGGACGCGAGCAAGATATCACGCAAGTGCGTACGTGTCGTTAATCACGCTCCGCGCTCGGTTGTTATGGAGTGGTCGGAAGAAAAATGTTTAACTCTAATCGGGTTGTACCGAAACTATACTGTGCTGTGGAATCCCCAGGATGAGAATTTCAAGAATAAAAATTTAAAAGAAGACGCCTGGGTGGAAATCGGAAGAGGTATGGATATATCGGGGCAAATATGCAAAGACAAAATGAAAATTCTGCTTTCGGGGTTTCGTAGAGAGAGATCAAAACAAAAAAAAAGCTGCGGGACTGGGAAAGGTAGGTAACTGGAGTAATAATAAGTGGTATAAAATAAAACACTATGGATACTTGTTTAATTTATTTTTTTACATTTTAGGTACATCAGAAATATATAGAAGTAATTGGTTCGCGTTTGAAGCATTGTCATTTTTAATGGATCGCGATAAACCGCGACAGTCACTGAATACAGTAAGTTATTATTAAAATTATTTATCTATACTAATATTATAAAAAGGAACAAAGGCTATGTTTCATTTACGAAACTTTTATCCCGGGACAAAAACTTATCCCACGTGAACAAAGTCGCGGTGTACAGCTAGTATTTAATAATTAAATTGAAAACGTGCGTGTCAGACAGTCAATAGTGATTTTGGAATGAAATAGCTCCTTCCTTTAAAAAATAATCCCCTAATTCCTTTCTTATATCTTTTGCATTGTCAGGAGACCGACGTGCACAGTTCCTTATTGGTTGTAATGTTTCATAATCCTCTCTTAAACTTTCGCTTTCTCTTATTCCAGAAGAGTAAGTATCTGAATGAGCTCTTAAATAGTTGTGCAAGTGAGCTGCCGTCAGTACTATAACTGCTGCTTTATCTGGTTCTACCAGAAGTGGTTTCCTTAGAACTCTGAAGACTTGTGCCATTATACCAAAAACATTTTCCACAACACGACGTGCTCTGCTTAAACGATAGTTGAACACTCTTTCAAGACTACCTTTCGCATGTGTTTGGCCAGGAAACGGTTTCATCATGTTTTCGGTCAATGCAAATGCAGAGTCACCTAGTAAATAATATGGTATAACTTTATTACGTCCTTCCAAAGGTGTCGGAGTAGGCAAATTCAATTCACCTTTTACCATCAAATAGTATAGTTTAGTATTCTTGTATACTCCACCATCAGATATTCGGCCCTGACAACCGACATCGACAAATCTAATCTTGTAATGAGCATCGGCCAAAATAAATAACACAATACTGAAATGGCTCTTATAGTTGTAAAATTCGGTACCACTGTTAACAGGCGCCTGTAAAACTACATGTTTTCCATCCACTGCGCCGATACAATGAGGAAAGTTCCATAACTCATCGAATGAATCAGACATCATTAACCACTCTTGAGGGTTGTTAGGCAACTAAAAAAAAAACAAATATGTAAACCTTAATATGTCGCTGACTATACAATAAAGTATTACATACATTTTAGCCTGTTTGTTTGTTTGTTTGTTTATAAACTCTTTATCGTTACACACACAGGAAATAGGACAATACAATTATAGACTTAAGATAACAATAGGCGAACTTATCCCTTTCGGGATCTCTTCCAGTCAACCTTAGAAATGTTGAAATGAGACTATTATCTGTTTTGTTTTTAGGAAACTAATAATGATGCCACTCTCGACCAACCGTCTACTGCACAAACTACAGATGGGTCTCCATCTCCGACAAATGCGGACGCCCCGACGCCTCCAAAACAACGCAAATATGATCCAAAACTTGCCATGTTAAAGGATGCATTTGGTATTTTAAAATCAGCGTCGACCAAGTCAAATCAAGACGACGAGATTGGCACGTTTTGTAAATTTTTAGAGAACAAATTGAGAAGTTACGATCATCGCACTAAAAATTTGGTACAACAACGTTTATGTGATATAATTTTTAAGGCTGACGCAGGATATTTCAGTAACAATGAACAATATGGTTACTACACAAGTCAGCCCCAAAATTATTATACAACACGGCCAGAAACAGCTCCACTGGATCCGATTTATTCATCAGCACACTCAACAGGTAGTACCTCTCAAGCTGGTATTAGTCAAAGCAGTCCAAGCGGATCGCAGTACAGCGCGGATTCTTTTGATGTAAATGATTACGTTTAATTACTTCTTATGTTATTTTTATAATTTGTATGGAAACCTATTATTAATAAAACAATTCTTACCTTCACATTGTCTTTCAGTCCATTAATAATAGCTTGACAGACGTCTGGGATAAATTTGCTGATTGCCTGTTTTGAGATTTTAAATAAGTATTGCAGGCTTGTGAAACTATCACCCGTAGCTAAAAATCGCAGAGTTAATGCTAATTTATCTTGAGCCGATATAGCTTTTCGAAATTTTGTGTCTTTTTTTTGTATAGCTGGTACAACCAAATTATACAAATATTCAAAATTAGATGAAGACATTCGCATGAAGTTTTTATAATGGCCACTTAATTCTTGAGATTTGAGTTCCAACACCAATGAATTCGAACGTCTTTTGTTGAGCTGATTATTGATGTGGAATAAAGAAGGCCGCTGATAGATTAAGATTGTATATATTTTAAGTAAAATTACAATAGTAATAAAATGGCTATCCGCCAACTGTGTCTGCCGAACCGTGAGTGCTCGGTAGTGTTCGGCGAGGGCCCGGTTGCACTCCGTCCCCCGCGCCTCTGCGATCTTGATGATGGTGGTTAACAAGCTGCCCGGGTTGAAGAACTTCAACATAAGAGTGGAAGAGGGCATATGTTGTTAAAGCCTCCCTGGATAACTCCCTTCTTCGTGCGGATGTCAGCAACACGGTTGATGTTATCCTTCCCTGTGTGTAGCTTGACGATTCGACCCAAGAGCCAGAGAAGAGGTGGTTGGGTTTTATCTTTTACCAACACAAGGGATCCCAGCTGGAGATCGTCATTTGATGAAGGCCACTTTAGTTTCTGCTGGAGAAGAGATACATATTCATTTGAGTATCGTTGCCAGAAATGTTGCTTCAACTTCTCTATCCTCTGGAATCGCTGCAGACGGTTTATGTTGACATCAGTCAGATCAGCTTGAGGAACTGACAATAGTGAGCGTCCGATAAGGAAATGAGAAGGCGTAAGACAGGTGAAATCGGAAGGATCAGGTGACAAAGGAGTAAGAGGTCTGGAGTTAAGAACAGATTCTATCTGGACAAGACATGTGGACATCTCTTCATAGGTTAAGTGTGCCAATGAAAGTATACGGCGCAAGTGAAACTTGACTGATTTTACAGCGGCTTCCCAAAGCCCGCCGAAATGTGGAGAGTAAGGAGGAATATTTTTGAATTG
This sequence comes from Carposina sasakii, assembly GCA_014607495.2. NCBI lineage: Eukaryota > Metazoa > Arthropoda > Insecta > Lepidoptera > Carposinidae > Carposina > Carposina sasakii. Next base: position 327,575 of record CP053170.1, read on the forward strand.
AATTCCGCGATGGTGCAAATCGTTCTGAATGTCGTCTTAATAGTTATTAATAAAACTTGTGATTTCATTACTAGCTCCGATAAATGTTGTTCCATTATCGGAGTAAATAGTGTGAGGTTTACCGCGACGAGCCATGAACCTATATAACGCAGCTAGAAACGCTTCTTTCGTTAGGTCACCGACGAGCTCAAGGTGCAGGGCCTTTACTGCAAAGCAAACAAAAATACATATGTACGATTTTATTAGTTTGCAACCCCTACCTTTACGGTCTGCTATCAGCACTGGCCCAGCGTAATCAATGCCTGTATGTAAAAATGGGAATTCTAAATGTATTCTGTGTGTAGGTAAATCTGCCATTATTGGTTGAATTGGTTTGGATTTAAATCTAAAACAACGAACGCAACTATGAACTACTCGTTTAGCGAGATTTCTCCCACCCAAAGGCCAATAGGTTTGTCTGATGTGTGATAAAAGTAATTGTGGACCTGCATGATATAGATTTGTATGCATTTTCTGAAAGATGATTAGTGTTAGATGATGTTTGCTACACAAGATTGGGTGTTTTACATCATAGCTATAATGAGAATTCTTCAGGCGCCCACCCACACGCATCAAACCATCTGTATCGATAAATGGAGATAGTGAAAGTAATCGACTCCTTTTGGGTAGGGAGTGTCCTGATTTTATAATGTTGTATTCCATAGAAAACATTTCTTGCTGTGCAACATGAAAAATCATGAGCTCAGAAGTCCTCAATTCTGATAAAGACAGCACGTTTTGATATTTGTTTTGGGGGCTTCTGCAGTTATGTATAAATCTGTAAATATATGAAATAATTCTGATAATTCGCACTAAGTTTGATTTTGAATTAATTAAATGAGATATTATATTATATTGTGTCTGTTGTATTATGTTATTTGAATGTGTATCTGTGTGTAGTATTGTGTGTGTGATTTCTGGAAGCTTTTTCGTATATATATTTGGTGTTAAAGGAAACTGAATGGTTGTGTGATGTAAGAAGGTGGGTCCATTCCACCACAAAGTACTGTCGCTTATTGATAGGCAGATAGTGAGCGCGTGGATCTAACGTGTTAAGACAACTGGAGTCAGAGGCGTAGAATGAAACAACACAAGCTGCACGCAATGATCCATGTATTCTTCATAAATACCGTAGGCACCATTACATTGTCAATATCAATTAAACAGTCTTTGATTACAATGGATTCATAATTATACGGGACGGCACACACAACATGAACGAGTAACATGGTGGAACGAAGAGTGACAGACTATATAGAGAACTGTCTCCGATGACATATGTCACAGCAAACGTCAGTCCGGAGTAAAGCATACACTATTCACGCTAACGTTTTAACACGCCTCCTTATGGTTTACATCGGACAAACTCTACATTCCAAAAACAATCCAAATACATCTCAAAAAGGCTACAACATCATACTAATTGAAGTGCTTTAAATTTAAATTTTCAACAAAATTACAATGTTTGCTAGTACAAAGCGGCTTAGTAAATACATCTGCAATCATTTTATCTGTTGACAAGTATTTAACACATATACGACCTTTTTGAATTAAATCCTTTACATAGTGGTAACGCAAGTCAATATGTTTCGTCCTTCTATGGGAGTATTCTTTTACAAGCAGAAGCTTTTGAGCACTCTGATTATCATTGAATACAATTACATTGAAAGTTTTGTCAATAATTTCATGTAAGAAATTTTGCACAAAACATATGTCCTTGCATACATCGCTTATTGCCATATATTCGGCCTCGGTGCTAGACAATGCTATACTACGCTGTTTTCTAGCCTCCCAATTAATGACGTTATGACCTAACTTAATCACAAAGCCGCTATAGGACTTACGGTCCGACAAATCAGAGGCCCAGTCCGAATCTGTATAAGCTCTTATATTAGATACGTCACTTTTAACAAAGTAAAGACCATAATTAATAGAACCCTTCAGATATCGCAATACACGCTTAGCGGCGTTCCAGTGACTTTTATCATAACAGGTACAGTACTGACTAAGTTGAGAGCAAGCATACGAAATGTCAGGCCGCGTACAAACACTCAAGTACATAAGAGATCCAATAAGTTGCCTGTAATTATATTTATCATTTTGTATACTTTCCTCATTACATTTATCCAACTTACAATTAAGTGGCAATGGTGTGGACACAGGTTTACATTCAATCATATTGTATTTAACCAATAAACGCCTTATATACTCAGATTGATCTAGGATGGTTAAGCCATTCTTCTTAGTTACATTCATTCCTAGACAACTCTTTAGTTCACCCAAGTGGCGAATTTCAAAATTACTTTTTAATAAAGATACTATGTCTTCAATACAACCATTATGAAATACATAGAAATCGTCCACATAAAGTGCTAATATTACATAAACATCTTTAGTTTTTCTGACATAAACACAGGGTTCACACTTACTCTGCACATACCCATTTCTACATAACACGTCATTTATTTTTAAATTCCACATACGGCTAGCTTGTTTTAAGCCATACAAGCTTTTCTTTAGTAAACAAACCTTATTAGAGTTATCTCTGAAACCTAAGGGCTGTTCTACATAAATTTGTTCCTTTAATTCACTATTTAAAAAGGCAGTGGTAACATCTATATGATCTATTTTTAAATCTAATTGTGTGGCAATACTGAATAAAATTCTTAAGGAAGAGTGCCTTACAACTGGTGAAAAAGTTTCATTATAATCTAAACCTTCTTTTTGACTGTATCCACAGGCAACCAATCTAGCTTTATGTTTACAAAATTTGCCCATGGCATCAAATTTCTTTTTGAATACCCATTTACTTTTAACTATATTCTCACCAACTGGACGGTCAACTAACTCCCAAACCTTGTTCTTCAACATAGATGTGTACTCACCCTTCATGGCCTCAAACCATTCATCACTTTCGTGTGAATCCATAGCCTCTTTATAGGTCAATGGTTCATCGACAGACCTTGCTTCAGCCAACATAGAAGTGAGATCATAGTCCTTATATTTACCAGGTACAGTACCTCTAGTAGAGCGTAAAGGACCCGATTCAGACACGCTGGTACCTGACGCGGCTGGCGCGCCTCCTGGAGCCGAAGATACTGGCAGCGAAGAGGACGAGTCTATGAAGACATCACCTTCATCACCAAACATATCTTCATCACCTTCATCCCCAGTCTCATAAGACACTGATGGTGGGGACCACACAGGATCTGAAATTGGCGAATTGATAATTATAACGACTTGTATAAAATGATTAAGATAATAATTGACTTGATAACTTTAATCTTTACTTAAACACAAAACAATAATTATAATACTTTTTCAAACATAGTAATTTAATTTTACCCTTACAAAATAATAAATTAAAATACAGTTTTATTCCATTCGAAAAAGTAACCCGAGCTTCTCCTCTGCACAGGCTTATATATCCCATCCCCTCTCCTCTCCTCTACTCTCCTCTAACCAATCAGCGCTCCTCACCACACCACTCCCGAGTCAGTACACCTCCTCTCCACTTCCGTTACAGTCGGCCATCCTAGAACAATTGCACCGCAATTGGTGCAGCAGTGTATTAGCTCTCTAACAAATCTATAAGATCATCACGGGTAACTACTTCATCATCACTACTAGTTTCACTACAAGAAGGAGCACTACGGTATGGGCGCAATGCATCAGCCAGCTGGGACAACGCCAGTAAATTTCTTATAACCTCTCATTCCCCTGACACTACGGATCTCATAACGGCCATGTGGTAACACTTTAAAAATAATGTATGGACCAGAATATAGAACTTGTAGTTTGGAATTAACATTTTTAACCTCGCTACCAGTAGGTGATTGCTTCCAGAGTACTAAATCCCCTTTGCTAAACCTTTTCTCAGGTTTATGCCGCTGATCATATTGTTGCTTCATAATCTTAGCCCTATGCTCTAACCTTTTAGACGCAGCCGCACGTTTATCCTGAACAGATGTAGATTCACTGTCTGGAGCTAACAGGTTAGGTAACAATTTGCCCTTTTGAGTGAACATTAGTTCATAAGGTTGAAAACCCGTGCTTTCATTGACCGAATTATTTAATCCCCAGACTATTTCAGGTAGACAGTCTGTCCACATATTTGGATCCGTAGCCCTAGTACGCATAGCATTAAGTAACGTCCGATTATATCGTTCTACCTGACCATTTGCTCGAGGACACGCTATGGCATTTAAGGTATGGTGAAACTGACGTTTATGAGAGAACTCTTTAAATATCCTACTAGTAAACGCGAGATTACGATCAGATATCACCCTACTAGGATAGCCAAACATACTAAAAATGTCTTCAAGAACTGTTACTGTTTCAATAGAACTAAGAGTTCTCGTAGGACGAGCCCACACAAACTTAGAAAAAGAATCTACAATTACGAGAATATATTGATATCCTTTTTTTGTTTTAGAAAACGGTCCTAAATGATCTATATGCATGGTATGCATTGTCTTGTCCGGTTTTGGAATAGGGTGCAACTCACCTGATTTCTTCCCATGATCGCCCTTCCCATATGCGCACTCTCAACAACACATAATGTACTTTTTTATGAAACGAGTCATCTTAGGGAACCAATAATCAGCTTTAATCAATTCTTCGCATTTCTTGTAACCTACATGCCCTATTTGATCGTGAAACTTTTGCATAAACTTAAAACGTGCAAATGACGGCACCACTAGACGATCACCATTTAAAGTTTTCCTATACAACCTGTCATTATTTATTTTATAATTATTTGTTATGTCACTACCCGCATTACCATCCGTCAACTGTTTTATAATTTGATTTAACTTATCATCTTGCATTTGCATAGTTAAATACCAATCTTCATTAGAAATAGGAATAACATTTACATTTTGTAAATTTGGAAAACAGGTCATAGTAGTGTTAGGGCTGTCACCGGTTTTTACGCATTCGGCATGAGAAAAATTCGATGCATATATAGGATTACGACTCAAGGCATCGACATGCTTCATGTGAACCCCCGGCCTATATTCAACAGAGATGTCGAATTCTTGAATCGTCAGCCACCATCGGGCTATTCTGGGTATTATATCCCTTTTAACTAATGTATGCCGTACTGCGGAACAATCGGTGACCACTTTAATAGGCTTTCCATACACATAAACACGAAAATGTTTTAAAGATTCTACTACCGCCAAAGTTTCAAGTTCATAACTGTGGTAATTAGCTTCTTCACGAGTAGTTACTCTGCTAAAATAGAACACGGGTTTCAATTCGCTATTAGTTTGAATTTGGAGCAAAATACCCGCGAGTCCATTTTTACACGCATCTGTATGGATTTCACATTGTAATTTTGTATCAAACAAAGCAAGTACAGGGCGGGAACATAACTTAGACTTAAGATTTTGAAAACTTTGTGTTTGTTTATCTCCCCAAGACCAACTAGAACTTTTCTTTGTCAAATCTGTTAGAGGCTTAGCTAGTAACGCGAACTGATAAATATATTTTCTAAAATAACTACATAAACCTAAAAATTGACGAAGTTTATGCAAATTTCTAGGTGGGGGAAACTTTTCAACAGCTTCAATTTTACGGTTACCTGGCTTAATCCCTTCCGAACTAATCTCGTGACCTAAGAATGACACTTCAGACTGCAAAAATGAGCACTTTTTTATATTAAGTTTTAAATCGGCTTTTCTTAACTGCACAAAGACTTTCTCAAGCAACACGAGTCCCTCGTTAGCGTCGACAGTCGCTAAAAGTAGGTCATCCATAAACGCAATTATGTCATTACTACCTACAAGTTTAATAAGTTTTTGCATTATACGCATAAATACTGACGGTGAATTTGCCAGACCAAATGGAACCTTTAAATACTCAAAATGTCCATCTGGTGTAATAAATGCGGTTTTGTCGACCGAGTCAGACTTTATGCTAACATGATGATAACCTGAATATAAATCTAAGTTTGTAAAGAACTTTTTTCCCGATAACCGCAATAGTAATAGCAATAGGAAAGCGCTCTTTGATTGTAATCGCATTTAAATCTCGGTAATCAACACATAGGCGGTATTCGCCATTACTTTTACGAACTAAGATAATTGGAGAAGCGTGTTCGGATGAGGATTCCCGTATGATATTTCCATCTAACAATTCCTGAACTTTTCTAGATACAATGTCTCTCTCGGCATGTGCTAATCTATAAGGTTTCCTATTTATTGGTTTATCGGTTGTAAGATTTATTTGCATTTGACCTAAATTAGTAATACCTATTTCTTTAGTAGATTTGGCAAAACAATCTGCCTAAGAAGTTAATAACTCAATCAGCTTAATTTTAATGTCACTATTAACTGGACCTGTATTTATCAGCTCTAAACTAACCCCACCAATCTCCTCAAGAATCTCACACTCTCCTCTCTTCAAAGATAAAACTTTTGAACTCACCTCAGTCTCTACTTCCCACCGCTCAGCCCTGGTAATGAAATCCCCCTTTTTCCATTTCACTGGCTCCTCTCCCATGTTGCAAACTCGTAGATAACCGCCATCCTTACTGAGAACTGCGCTGGCAATTGCATAGCTCACTCTACCCATACTATACTGTCTAGGTTTAGTACAGTGGTCGCCAGATGGTGCATCATCTAAAACCACCTTAACCAAACTATCTCGTACTAGGGCGTCAGTGTCCTCTGCAGCTTTAACTCTGAAACGTATCACTTCATTAACGCTGTCTATACATGTTATATCATTAGCCATTACCTGTTTTAATTCAGATGTATTATTACAAACAATTAAGGAGATATTCTCATTGTTTATAACCGGTTGATCAATAATCAAGACAACGCTTCCCATATCTGCATCCGTGATTACTGCTGTGGTATGCATCACGACACTGTCGACCTCAAGTTTGAAAGAAACTTCCCCAGCAGCACTGGAACGCCTGTGCATTTGCCTGCAGTTCTTGTGGCAGCCCTCGAATAATGCATGAAACTGCTGCCTGATCGCTAAGTTGACATCTATAACACATTGCTAATTTCTCCTGAAAGTACTTAGTCATCGATTCATTACTTAGCTTCTTCCTATTCATTAATTCATCTAATAATGTAGCATAATCATGGAACCGTGGGAAAGCTTTAATTAACATTGATTTCCATTCCTCCCAGGTGTGATCGTAACAATCTAATCTATTGAACCAAACACGTGCTTGACCTTGTAACTTTGATTGTAGGTTAAAGGATTTTAGTTCGTACTCCATTGATAAATATCACCTAGCTGTTCGATTTTATTGATCCATCCCTTAACATTTATATCTTTATTTTCTGGGTCAAAATCCGGTATTAATCTCTCAGTTTTTAGTAATTTCTGCGATTTTTGACTGGATACTAAATTATGCACTACCTCTCTAACTGTACTTTCTACCTTTTTATCAATTAATGATTTTAGTGCTTCGCTACGAGTATTATTTTCATCGGTATCTTGATCATATTCGCTTACCTCCAATCGAGGACATCTTTTTCGTTTTTCCTTCACTTGGTTGTTAACTGAACTACGCATCCGCTTCATTTTTGTTCAGATCGCACTTCTGATTATAACGACTTGTATAAAATGATTAAGATAATAATTGACTTGATAACTTTAATCTTTACTTAAACACAAAACAATAATTATAATACTTTTTCAAACATAGTAATTTAATTTTACCCTTACAAAATAATAAATTAAAATACAGTTTTATTCCATTCGAAAAAGTAACCCGAGCTTCTCCTCTGCACAGGCTTATATATCCCATCCCCTCTCCTCTCCTCTACTCTCCTCTAACCAATCAGCGCTCCTCACCACACCACTCCCGAGTCAGTACACCTCCTCTCCACTTCCGTTACATAATATTAGTGGACAATTCATTACTCACTATATCATTATTGTTGGGACTAGAAATTTCACTTTCATTATTATCAATATTTAAAATTACATCATTACTCATTTCATTAATTAAAGATTGATTTTCATTAATACCACTTGAAATTTCATTAACAACATCTCTCATTGACTGTGAATTATTTTCATTTTCATTAAAATTAATATCACAGATAGTATTACTCAAGTTTCCCTGTTTTTGTGTAATTTTTCCTATAAAATCCTCCTCAAAGAAAACAACATCTCTAGAATAAATAACTTTAAGAGGATTGGATGGATCAGCAAGTCTGTACCCTTTACATTTTTCATCATAACCAACAAATATAAACTGTTTAGCCTTTGCATCGAGCTTGCGTCTTTTCTGAAAAGGCACATGAGAGTAGGCAGTGCACCCAAAAACGCGCAGATGACTCAAATCTAATTGCGATTTAGTCCATTCACGCTCAGGAATACCATCTGACAACGCGCTGGTAGGCGACCTATTTTTCAGGTAAATGGCCGTCATGACAGCCTCACCCCAGAAACGATTACAGAGTCCAGACTCCTGCAACATGGCCCTAGCCCTCTCAAATAAAGTCCTATTCACTCGCTCGGCTACCCCATTTTGCTGTGGGCAATAAGGCACAGAAGTTTGATGAATAATGCCTTCCTTTTTGAGAAAATTCAGCATAGAATGATTACAAAATTCAGTACCATTATCAGTACGCAAGATTTTAATTTGTAACCCAGTCTGCTTCTCTACCATATTTTTAAAGGCAATAAAATGAGTACTTACTTCAGATTTATGCTTCATTAGGTAACCAAAAGTCTTCCTCGTGAAGTCGTCTGTGAATGTCAGCAAAAATCGTGCTCCTCCCCAACTTGGGACCTGCGTCGGGCCGCAAACATCGCTGTGGACCAGCTCCAGTGGTGTAGTAGCACGTCTCCCTGTCTTTGGAAATGGTGCAACATGCATCTTCCCAGTAAGGCATGAGACACAGCTTGAAGGAACACCCTCTTCTTTCTGAAAAGAGACACCCACACAATGTTCTCCACCACCTAGGATATCCATACCTTTAGAACTGATGTGGCCAAGACGCTTGTGCCATGTACTTGCAGCTGTACATACTGCAGCATGAGCGCTCACTGTCCCCTGCATAGGTCGAAGGGGCATGGAAAGCTCTTTATCGGGGGAGTGACAACCTTGCAAATCAATTTTATACAGACCATTTGATTTCCTAGCACACAACACCTGATTGCCTGTGATACTACAATCACTATAAATTTTACAGCCATCCTTAAGAAAAATTACAGTATAACCCTTTGATGTCACTTCATTTACAGAAACTAAATTGCTAGATAAACCTGGCACATATAAAACATTATCTAATCTAATACTACTAGAAAGCGAGATTTTACCAAGACATTCACTGGTTAAGTGCTGTCCATTTGCAATAGAAATAGTACTATTCTTCGTCTTGATCTCTTCTAATAAGCTCTTGTCTGCACACATATGGGTAGATGCTCCGCTGTCCACTATGATGACAATATATGCAGAGACCCCATCTGAAGATTTCTTCCGCTCATCTTCTTGCAGTAAACGAGCTCGAACTAGTTCAGTAGTAAGATTATTGGCCAGGCAGGCAGTTTCCAGACTTGAGACGAGCACATCGAACTCCTGAGGCAAGCCAGACAGCAATATTTCTGCAACCTCATCATCGTCAATCTTCTTGCCAATATCATCAAGTTGATGCACAAGCCGCATGACGCCTTCAATGTATTCCGGCATACTGGGAAAGTGTCCATACTCCACCCTATGAAGCTGACGCAACAACAAGACTTTCCTATAGAGCCCCTTGCTCTCAAAGGTGTCCGCAAGCTGCTTCCATGCCTCTTTAGGAGTCTTGGCCTCCCGCACATACTGGTATAGCGTAGTCTGTAAGGCCAGGCAAATACGCGCCAGGGCACGACTGTTCTTGACGGAGTCAGTCTCATTACCCTCAACGCAATCCCATAAACCTTCCAGCGTTAAGACCATGCGCATTGCAAACTTCCAATTGACATAGTTGTGCCCATCAAGCCTTTCTAGCAACGTTGCACTCGTGCCGCCGCCCGAACTCACATTTGACGCCGCAGTTGCCATTCTTCAAACGTACACAGTATACAGGTCCGCCTTGAATCACACGTTTCTCACAGTTCTCTTGTTCTGGGCTTAATAACCTGATAGGCAGATAGTGAGCGCGTGGATCTAACGTGTTAAGACAACTGGAGTCAGAGGCGTAGAATGAAACAACACAAGCTGCACGCAATGATCCATGTATTCTTCATAAATACCGTAGGCACCATTACATTGTCAATATCAATTAAACAGTCTTTGATTACAATGGATTCATAATTATACGGGACGGCACACACAACATGAACGAGTAACATGGTGGAACGAAGAGTGACAGACTATATAGAGAACTGTCTCCGATGACATATGTCACAGCAAACGTCAGTCCGGAGTAAAGCATACACTATTCACGCTAACGTTTTAACACTTATGTGATCAGCCCTCACCCCTCGAGAGACTAAATCGGCAGGGTTCTCTTTCGACGGCACATAGCTCCACCGACATTCGATCGTACTGTCCTGTATTTCACCTACTCTATTGCGGACAAACGTTTTTAACAGACTTGGTGATGTTTTGAGCCATCCAAGGACGAAAGTAGAATCCGACCAAAAATAGAATTGATCTATTTTTGTGGTTATAATGGATCTACGTACCTTAGCGAGTAAGCACGTTTGGACGCGTCTTAAGGTACCTAACGTGAACGCCAAACCACACAACTCTATTTAACGTGGTATTGTAGAAATTTGGTTTCACTTCTGAAGGTGCTACCTTATTTTTTGCATGACATTTGCCCTATACAAGCAAGATAACGTTGACTGAACCATTAGTCTCGACTGTTCTGACGTAGAGTTTGGCACACGCGCCATAAGCACGTTTGGACGCGTCTGTAAAGGTATGTATTTCCGTGATGTTTGCATTACGAGTACAAACCCACCGAGGAATGCGAAGACTATTTAAGGTTGGAAGAGCCTGTAAAAAGTCAAGAAATTTCGTTTTTACTTCTGAAGATACTTCTTCGTCCCAACTACATTTATCCACCCAAAGTTTTTGCATGATCATTTTTGCCTCGACTATACAAGGACCCAAAAGACCAAGCGGATCAAAGACCTGCGAAATTAATGATAATATTATGCGCTTGGTGATTTTAGTTTTAGTAGTTTGTAATTGTAAAGAAAACAAAAAATTGTCTGAAGATGAATCCCAACATAAACCGAGTGTTTTACTTGGTACTATTTCCTGTAAGTTTAATGTTTTTTCTGTGTTTTTATTTAAGTCGCTATTGTGTGTGGTCAATTTAGTAACATGTTGTAATATTTCTAAATTATTGGATTGCCACTTACGCAAATTAAATTTGGCTGTTCGTAAAGTCTGAATAACTTCATCACATAGTAATTTTACGTGTTCAATTGAGTCACCTCCACTCAAAAAATCATCAACGTAAAAGTCTGCCATTATAGCCCTTTTTGCGTCTGAACTTGTGCATTCATTAGCCAAAGAAACTAAACACTTTGTGGCTAAATATGGTGCGGATGCTGTACCGTAAGTTACAGTATTAAGACAAAAAGTTCTAAGTGGTTCTGAAGAATTAAATCTGAAAAAATTTGTTGTAATGGACGCTGTGCAGGTTCCACGAGAATAGCCCTATACATTTTCTCAATGTCCCCCGTAACAAAGTATCTATGCTGTCTGAACCGTAATAAGATTGACAGAAGGTCATCTTGAACTACGGGACCGACCATCTGAATCTCATTAAAAGATTTTCCTGAAGTAGTGACTGCTGATCCATCAAAAACGGTACGCATTTTTGTAGTAGTGCTTGATTCATTAATCACCGCATGATGTGGTAAATAATAGTTATGTAGATGTCCTGTATTGTCTGTCTGTCCTGTGTTTTCTGTCATATGATTTAATTTTAAATACTCATTCATAAATTCCATATATTGTTTGCCTAAAACGGGATCACGCTTCAACCGACGCTCTAGAGAAAGAAAGCGACATCTAGCCGTAACGTAAGAATCACCTAAAACATCAGGAGGTTCTCTAAGCGGAATGGTTACTATAAACTGTCCATCTTTATTTCGTCGGGTAGTTTGAAAAAAAATTTGTTCGCACAATTTTTCCTCCGCGGATAGACTGTGTATTGGCAAAACAGTGTCTAGTTCCCAGAAACGATTGAGCTGTGGTTCGTCATTTTGTGATAAAAAACAAGTGTTGAAAGGTGACTTTTCAGTGGTGTTAAACACAGCACCTGAAATCAACCAGCCTAATTTGGTTTGCTGTAGTTTAGGGTGCTGCCTACCTAAATCAACCGTTTTAGAACATAGGACGTCCCAGAAGACATCAGCGCCTACTAAAATGTCAATAGCAGACGGAATGTTAAAAGATGGATCCGCCAATTGAAGGCCAGAAGGAATTTTTATATTTTCAAAAGGAAGATATGATGACGGTAATGATTTTGCAATTTCCGGCAAGATGTAACATTTAATGTCGACCCTGTAGCCCCCCGAACATGACTCGATGGTTACATCACATGACTCTGCACTGTAGGACATCTGATTGTTAATACCTGTGACAGTGGAGTTCGTGCTACATCTTGCCAGACCCAGCTTCTCACAGAGGTTTTGTGTGACGAAATGAGATGTACTGCCATTGTCAAGAAGAACTCTGGCTAAGTGTAAACCTCCCTGTGCGTCTGCCACTTTCACCAAGGCTGTGGAAAGCAATACATAAGGTCTGTCTAAATTCTGTGTATTTGTATTCATAACGACATTATGAAGCTCAGTTTCTATGTCTAAATGTAAAAGAGTGTTATGTTTCTGAGTGCAATATTTACAATGTGATAGTCTGCATGTTTTTTCTGTGTGACCTGGACGTAAACAGTTCGTACAAACCTGATAGTTTGCTATTTTTTGTAAACGTGTGGTTACATTCAAGTTCCTAAACTGTTGACAACTAAATAAAAAATGAGCCTGTTTACACATAGGACAGGTAGGTACCTTTGTGTTAGTAATTAATTTTGTATTTTTTATCTGTGAAATTTTTGGTTTCTGTAATTGTAAATGTTGTGTCTGTGTGTCGTTATGTATGTATGTATTACTATTGCTTTGAATCGTGTCTAAAAAGTCAGCTCTATGAATTTCTTAAGAGTTGGATATGTGGTCATTAGCCGCGTCCAGACCGACCGAGCGTGGCTCGCGAGTCCCGCTCGCGAGCCAGTAGCTCGGCCGGTGTGGACGGCGCTCGGGCTTCCTCGGGCACATGTCGGCTCGGCCGAGCGCCGCTCGACCCCGAGCCATGCGTTGTCGGTTTTTGCCGATGCTCAAAGGCGGCTCAGTCTGAGCTGCTCGCCCAGTGTGGACGGACGTTACGACACTCGCGAGCCAATTGAATTAAAATGGATAAAGAAGACAGTATTCGTTTAATACAACTTTACGGAGGTTTTAAAATGTTATGGGATTCGAAAGATCCAAATCATTTAAATAAAAGCAAGCGAGAAGATTGCTGGAGGAAGATCGCAAAGGAAATGAAGCTACCTGTACCCGAGTTGAAAAAGAAACTTGACTCGTTGACTGGTTCATACCGACGCGAAAAGTCAAAGCAGAGAAAAAGTTATATCACTGGTTCAGGTAAGAAATTTTTTATTTAATTAAAGTGAACTAGCTTTTGCCCGCGACTTCGTTCGCGTTTAATAATAACTTTGAGCAGAATTTATATTTGATAGCAGAGTAGGGATAGTGTGTTAAAGAAAACGCAGTATTAGTATTTCGAGTTTATATTAGCTGACAGTTCTTTGTTTACATTTTTATCAAATGGCGCTAATCTAGTAGTCATCAAATGTCACATTCTCTTAGCATGTATTAAATATTTATGTCTCTTATATTCTTATATATTTATGTTTCCTATGGTAAGAAATGACCCCGGTCTTTTGTATTTTGCAGGCGCTGACGAAATTTATATATCCAAGTGGTTTGGTTTTAAATATTTTGACTTTATGTCAAATAAAGATGACACAGGAACAACAAAAGAGGGCGGAATAGATAACGTAAGCCCTTTAATTATATTATTTTCAAAATTAGTTAAACATTAATATTGATGCTGCCATGGAATTATCCCATTTGTTACAAAATGTGTTGCTAAATGTAGACGAATATCTTTAGCACTAACAGTACCTCTGCGCGGAATGGGCGTTAGAGGTAAAAGTGTTGTAGATGGAATATTGTTTCTCCATTGACCAGGAGTTAATAAACCAGCCACTTCTCTATCATAATATTCTGGTGGAATAGAATAGTTATTTCTTCGTAAGTAATTATATAAATACACTGTTGCTAAGACAACTTTTGTAGCTTTTTCTGGCTCTAGCAGAATAGGTTTCCTAAGGACTCTATAGACTGAACTTAAAATACCAAAGGCATTTTCAACGACTCTGCGAGCTCTGCTAAGCCTGTAATTAAACACTCTTTCTTTGGAACCCGCCTCTGGATTACCTTCAAATGGTTTCATAGTATATTTTGTAAGCATAAATGCTTTGTCGCCCAATATGAAATATGGTATTTTCATAATGTACGGTATTTGTAGTATCTGAGCTTCAGGAATGTTCAGTTGACAGTTTTCTAATTTTCGATATAAAATCGTTTTTTAAAAACTCCGCCGTCGGAAATACGCCCTTACTTCCGACATTAACAAACAAGAATTTGTAATTAGCATCTACGAGAGCGAAGAGCACTATACTAGGAAAATTCTTGTAGTTGTCATAATCAGTACTTAGATTGACGGGTCTTTGAAGAGTTACGTGTTTCCCGTCCATAGCCCCTATAACATGCGGGAAGTTCCATTTTATTTCAAATTCATTTGATACTGTTAGCCATTCTTCTTCTGTGGATGGTGTCTGCAAATAACATAATAAACATTATTTTACAGAGCATTCCTTCTCAACAACCTACGCCATCACCACAACACCCGAGCCATCACCACAACAACCCGAGCCATCACCACAACAACCCGAGCCATCCCCACAAGAACCCGCGCCATCCGCACAAGAACCCGCGCCATCTCCACAAGAACCCGCGCCATCGCTACGAGAACCAAAGCGAAAGAAAAGACGGCTGAATACAAATACAGAAAATGATTCTCTAGATAGTATTATGAAGGACACTTTTGCCATAATTGAGAAAAGCTCAATTTCTTTAAATGATCCATGTGTAGCATTCGGTAATAATATTGCTCATGAACTTAGGAAATACGATCCTTACACTCAATCCTGCGTTAAAAATGCCATCAACAATATAATCCACGAAGCGGACATGGGAAAATATCAAATGTATAGACCAGGATATTACACACAGCCACCTACTACTACCACGTCCACCATAACTTCCGAAAATCTGCAGAATACTCAATTTACTCCTGGTACTACTACAGAATCAACAGATTTTAATTTTAATGACAGCTCTCTTATTTAAATACTTATGAGGCAGATAAATAAATAATTTGATTGATTAATTACCATGATTTTTATTTACCTTAACGTAATCACTGAGGGCCTCTATAATTGCATCACACGTTTCTGGAACTATAGTTGATATAGATTGTTTCGATACTCTAAAAAGATATTGAAGGCTGCTATAGGAGTCTCCTGTAGCCAAATATCTCAATGTTAGCAGCACTCTTTCGGATACTGTTATTGCTTCTCTGTAGTTAGTGTCACATTTTTTTATTTTCACAGCCACTAAGGAGCACAAATACTCTATGTCTTCCGCAGACATGCGTGTAAAATTTGAGACTGAATAGTCGATTGTTAGTTCTTTTAACAAACTGTTACCGTATTGGTTTCGATTTTGGTACAATTTTTTAATCCAGAGTTTTCGTTTCTCTTTTCTTTTTTTTACTATATATCCGGACAACAGAAGCGCCGTAGCAGCTAATAACACGTGGTTTTCCATCGTTATACGGAGAGAAACTGAAATGCTCAAATCGGCTCACCTTGGCTCGCGAGCCCGGCTCAGAACTTTTTACAAATGGCTCGGGTGCCACGGCTCGCGATCAGACCGACCGAGCGCCGCTCGCGATCCGCGCTCGGTCGGTCTGGACGCGGCTATTGAACTACGAAATTCTTCCCACTTACGATAAGTAATGCTATCTAACTTCTTAGCTACGATAAAAATAATTAAAGTATCCCAATGTTGAGTTGGTTGACCCAAAGAGGCAAGTGAGCATAAATTTTTATTTGTCACATCTATAATCATCCTTATAGAACGGCTGCACTCTTTTTGAGCAGGTTCAATATTAAATATAGCATTTAAGTGATTACTAATCAAAAGTTTTTCATTATCGTATCTTTGAGATAATAATTGCCACGCTAATTTATAATTATGCGATGTGACTTCAAGACTCTGAATTACCAAGGCTGCACTGCCCTTGAGTGCTGATCGAAGATAATGATATTTGTTTATGTCACTAATGCGAGCGTTATCGTGTATAATAGAAATATACGTATCTCGGAATTCAAGCCAGTGCTGATAGTCCCCGCTGAAGCTTGGCAAATTTATTTTTGGCAATCTGACGTAGTTTTGAGGGTTGTCACCGTCGGCCCTGGACCCAGAGCCGGTCGCCGAACCTGCATCCGAATTTCGACGGTTTTTATAACTCGAATGCCCCAAAAGCAGGCGAGCCATAGCTATTCGGTGATAGTATTCGTTAAGAAATTCCTCTCGATCATTGTACAACGACTGTGGATCGTCCTCAGCTGCTTCTAACACCGTCTGAAATTCATCAAATTCACATTCTAAAGCTTCAATTGTCAATAAGCGACGTTCTAATTCTAGCAACTGGAGCTCACTTAATGATTCACAAGTTTTATTAATTTCTAAATACTTAGCAAAACTCGTTAGTTTTGCTTTAATAGATGCTATTTGCTTTTTAGGATCCGCTACTTTGCTCTTGACCATTTTTTATTATGAATCCTTATTTAATATATATATATATATATTTATATATTTATTTTATATATATATTACGTAGTTTACCTTATTTATTAAGATAAATTATGTTTGTAGTTATTGTATGTATAGATTAGATAAGTACTACCTATTAAGATGAAAGTTTGTACGTATCAATTTAGAAAAGGAATATGAATACAATTTAAGTAAGCAAATAAAATAATGTTAGCAGGTGCCTTTATAAAGACGTTAAATAGGTGCACTAATAAAATCACTACTACTAGTTTACTTATCTAAAAACAGATGTGAAATGTTTCGTAATCGCCGATACCTGCGCTAATGACTGCGAATGCAATACAACCTATGTGTAGGTACGCGCAACATAATAGCGAATATCGTTGACAAAATGCTTATTAGCACTATTAATTACTTAAGTTAAGCTATAATTAGCGATATTACCTATGAAAATAACTTAAATCTATGTAAATATGTTGATTATTTGTAAGTAAATATGATAAATCTAGTTGCGTAAGCAAAATTCTATAAGTTAACGATTTGCAATGTAGTTATCTAACAACCATGTAAGTACGAAATGTTACTATTATCATTAACTATATTTTAATAAAGGCTTGTTTATTTAAAGAAATTTTGTAAAATCAATCAAGCTTATAGATATATAATTCTGAATAATTTGGTATAAAACTGAGATGTAAATACAAGTACTAGCCAAAGAAGAGGTACCAACGTCAGGCCCAGCTAGCACTATTCCTCATTTTATACGAAATTTATGGATGATGAATAGGATGTAAATGTATAAATGATGGAAAAATAATAAGGAAATAAAAAGGAACGGACTCACGTTCGTCGTCTAACGGTAGTTAGGGTACAAAGTCCACCGTTACTGTTAACTGCGTCACACTGTATTTCACTGTATTTTCCTTCGGAATCCGTCTTATTGAAAACAACGTCGTTACAGCAGCATTGAAGACCACTGTTCCCGATGAGCTTGAAGACTACGAGGTTTCTTGATGCCAAAATGATATAAATTGAATCCTCTGCAGATGCCCAGCGATAAACGTTGCTCGACGACCGAATTAATTAAACATTCTGTGTATTTCTTCGGAGAAGGACCATTTGTTGAGCTGATTATTGATGTGGAATAAAGAAGGCCGCTGATAGATTAAGATTGTATATATTTTAAGTAAAATTACAATAGTAATAAAATGGCTATCCGCCAACTGTGTCTGCCGAACCGTGAGTGCTCGGTAGTGTTCGGCGAGGGCCCGGTTGCACTCCGTCCCCCGCGCCTCTGCGATCTTGATGATGGTGGTTAACATCTTTTCTTGTAAATGTCAGATTCCCAAAAGCGAGGAGGGCTTCTATAGTCTTCGAGTAGATAGTGAAATAAAATATATGCTGCACTAGCCACTAACGGTGACGACATGTTCGCTCAATGTTCACGAGAGGACTGTGGAGCATGCGTGTTTCTATGGAGATACGCGTTACCGTCTCCATCAGAGCGGTACGGGAGCGCGGAGCGCAAGATGTTCGCGAATGTAATGGATACCCAGCTTAACGTAATCGACTTTGTATCGATAACTGACAGTTATTTAGTCGATATTTGACAGTGTCTGCGGTTTCCAAACCCACATCTCGTGTCCAATCAATAAAAGTGGCCGCCATTTTGAACTTTTTAGTTAAAGGCCGGATTGCTCTCAAAATCGATATTTGACGGTGCCTGTGGTCGCCAAGTACATATCCGATGGCAAAAGTATCAAGATTTTGATGAGTATGTTAATTTAAAGATAGAGCAGTTCCAAGATGTGGCATCGACCTCTTGTATGCTGTTAGTTTTAAACGATTTATTTGATATTTTGGACTCAAAGGTACATGGATATGGGTTGAAACGGGCTTTAAATGCTGAAAACGCTGAAGTAATTTTAAATAAACTTGAAATCTGGAGAACAATGTTAATGTGTTTAAAGACAAATTACAGAAATAAACAAATACGATTATTAGATTCGCCGCGCTTTACTGGATTTTTGGGACTCTGTGTATGCATAGAAAGCGTAAAATTTTTGTATAAGGATTTGATAAAGACCAAGCTTTGCCCATATATATATCTTTCCATCGCATTAGCCAAGACCACATTGAACTGTTTTTCGGGAATATTAGATCTCACGGAGGTTGCAACAATAATCCTACGGCAAGACAGTTCTATGGTATTTATAGAAAAATGCTGGTACATATGGAACTGCAAGATTTTAATACTGGAAATTGATTAGCATTAGAGCACATTAACATACTTACTTGCTCTTCAGCTGTGAAACGTATAAATTTAACAACCGTAAGAGGAGATATGTGCGAGGCTGAAGAAGACATTGATGAAAGTTTTATTGAAGCCTTACAGCAAGTTTCCTTATCACAGTTTTCGGAAAGTATAATAGAATATATCGCCGGAGCTGTTGTAAATTACTTAGTAAAAAACATTAAGTGTAATACATGTGTGAAAGCATTAGTGTCGCTTGTTGAAAATAAAAATACTTTAATTTATGCTAGGGATTACGGTGGATTACTATATCCATCGGAAATGGTAACAAAAATTTGCAGGCGATGTGAGAAAGTTATAAGGAGTTCCATAGATGTTAACAAAGCACATTATAAAGATAAATTAAGATATGTTACAAGGACTCTAAGCAGCTTCATCAATGAGGATATTTTTCCAGAAATTTGCAGCCACCAATTTGACCATGAAAGTTCAAACCATGTAATAGATTTAGCTAAAAGTGTCATGGAAAAATACATTGATATAAGATTACTATACCTATCGAATAAGACAGATGGTAAAAATGCTGTAAGAAGAATTTATACTAAACTCATCCATTTTAAAAATCAGTAACTACGTTAATGCTGTCCGTACATCCGTATGTCACAGCCACTTCATTCCGAAACTATAAGAAGCATTTACTACTTTAATTATTTTGAATTTAGGTGAACCAACCATTAGGTTGGGAAGATGCGTAATATCTTTGAGTCATCCTTGCCACAATGCCTCAAGACCAAGGTGTTCGATCAGTGCGTTCTACTAGCCATGACTTATAGAGCCGAGACGTGGAACCTGACGGTGGGGCTGGCTCACCGATTGCATGTCACTCAGAGAGCTATGGAAAGGTCAATGCTCGGAATCTCGCTAATGGACCAAGTCCGAAACGAGATTATCCGGCAGAAGATCAAAGTGACAGACATAGTCTCGAAATGTAGCAGACTGAAGTGGCAGTGGGCATGCCACATCTGTCGTAGAACCTGTGGAGTAACCGGCTCTCCATACTAAAACGACGTGAGATGTGACGTAATAGTCTACACTAGTCTCAAAATAGTATGAGAAAATATTGATTACCTATTTTATTATTTTTTAAAATAAATTTTATAAACTACGTTTATGTGTATAGTTGTCATAATAAAAATTCTTCTTTTCAAGGCCCGGTGCATTCGTCAGTGAAATCTGTTTTAATTTCACCACCAAAGTCTACATATCTGAATGTACGTTGCATTGACGTAGTTCTAGGTATTTGTAAATTGTAATCAGTTACAGTAACCAATTATTAGGGCAATAATCTTTATACAATATCGACAGCTATAGTAACTAGTTATCGAGCGTAATAGGTTATTGCTTCAGATTAGATTTTTTATACCATTATTTCTATAGCAAGCGCAGCACAATATTTACCGAGGATAGCCGAATAACAAAGAAATGTCCCGAAGCCGAAGCAACGAAGGTGCTGGCGAAACAGTGCAGAAAATAGTTAAAAACTCACTATATCCTAGTGTTTTTCGGAGTATCAGCTATGTACCTACGTATTCGTATGCGAGGTGCTGGGATGTGGTTTCTTATCGCAACTGTAGTTGCCTGTGATCGCAATCATTAGTCGTCAGATTCAAGGGTCAGTGGAGGGTCTAGGAACCGGTGGTGGGCGAACACCGTTTGCAGAGATTTGAACTTCCGAATACATTAACTGTGTAACTGCATACAAAAAATGTTAATTCCCAAACCATGCATACGAGCTATTTTATGAAACGGATTCAAGTGGTCATCTCATGGTCGTTTGGCCATATTAGAGTATTTCGATATATTATTTAATTAAAATTATTTCTAGTGCACAACGTTTTCGCTTTACGCATTAATATTGATTGTGTTATTATTATATTTTTAAACTCAGGATTTGCTTTCATTTAACATCCTACTTTTTTGGCTGTAAATTCCGTAATATATAGGTACATTTGTATATACATATATATATTTTTACTAGAAAATGTAGTCTGTCACCCGGATCATAGTAAAAAATCGATTAACACCTCATTTACAAAAAATAATTTATTAGTTTAGCCGCTGTAGAACACACCTATAAATTTAGATACATACATAGTCTGCTAAAATTATTATACCTTTTTGGTCTTGCCGCAGCTGGGTAAAAATAATAGCAAACATTGTGTACTGTAAAACGGGGCGAATTGGTATAATATCAATTTTCGTACTGAAATTTATTGAAGTTTGTAGTTGTTTTCTTACATAATGTTATTGGAATAAAATTCTGTCAACTCAAGCAAACATGAATTTAATCGCAGAGACCTTCTAAATTAATCTGAATTGAACAGAAGTGTGAATATGTATGTATGTAAAATAAAATGATATCGATAAAATAAAAATTCGCTTAAAGTGCATAAATATCGATACTTAGATAGTTTCGTTCTACTTTGTCGCATCACTATTTCCCTCGCCATTTTCAATGCGACCTTGAAATAGCCAATCACAGTACAGTGTTACGTCCCGCACTTCTTTGCATTCCGCCAAATTCAGTGAACTAGAGTTCATACTAAAATCTTTGGAAACAGTATCTTTAGGAGGTAATCTATGACTTTAAAATACTCAATGAAATTAACAAATGAACGCACTACGATTTTGCCTCGATTCCTGTGCAATACCATCATCAGCTGATCTTGGTTCACTTATCATGGTACCACCATTGAGATATGTCCTTTCTAAAAATTTTTTTTTTAAATTGATAAAAAAATATAGCGTGCAAATATTATAATTATTTTTAGAAATATTTAGTGATTTAGTTTTGATGTTGGTGCTGAAAAACTTACCGGCGTATAATACCTTAAATGGCATTAACGTGTAAATATGAAACAAACAGTTCCAAAGTAAAGTACCTAAAGTGGCAGTTGTTAATAGGAGGAACTTTATTGTTCCAACGTAAAAATACCTAAGTGCTACTTCCTTATACCTTCAGGCCAAGCTTTCCGACATAAACATACGTAAATGCCACTTAATAACAATACCCGGTCAAGTTTTCCCACGTATAACCGCGTAACTACCATATAGACAAAAATATCGTAGAACTTGAACGAATTATCGTGCGATACCTAATTTTAATTTTTATGGCATGGCACTCAAAAGTTATCGTGGATAGCCATCACCAAAGCGGCACAGGCGGTGACGGCCAGAGATGTCTAAGATATGAATATAAAAATCATCTCTGACAGCGCGTCCGTTCTGCAGGCCCTTCAAAATAACGTAATAACCTCTGCCCTCATACAAGAGTGCCATGAAGCCCAGGCCCAAAATTCATGCATATACCCTATTGCGGTTTTTTTTACTAATATCACTATGAAATTCAATAGTCTTAACCCATTACAGCATAACGTCCGATAAATACCTAAACTAAAAGCACT
Source organism: Carposina sasakii (assembly GCA_014607495.2). Lineage (NCBI taxonomy): Eukaryota > Metazoa > Arthropoda > Insecta > Lepidoptera > Carposinidae > Carposina > Carposina sasakii. The sequence continues at coordinate 350,276 of CP053170.1, forward strand.
TAAATCGAAAGGGATCCGCTTCAATGGTGGCATGAGCGTCGTCAAATATACTCTCATGTTTACGCGTATGTGTTAAAGATTTTGCCTCGTAGCAATATCTGTGCCCTGCGAACGTGTTTTTTCCGCGACATGTCAAGTCCTTAACGAACGGAGAACTCTACTGTCATCAAATAAAGTATCTAAATTAAAAGTATTAATTAGCATTATTAAAGTGTTAATTAACATATCAATATGTAATATTGATAATTTGCAATAGGGAATATGCATGTAATTGAAATGACGGTAATTTTTTTATATGTAATCTTTCCTTGTGATTTACACACATATTAATATTTTTTAATTTGATTAACGCAATCATTTATATAAGAAAATCATTATTAAAAAGCTGTTAAAAAGTGCATTAAATAAGTGGGAAATTCAAACGACCTGAAACGCAACACTATTGGTCGGATTAACCATGGTAACCGTTTTTTGTTGTTTTCAAAGTAACACGAGCGAGCAGCAGTTTGCCATTGCATTTACTTTTTTTGTGATTTTAAGTGGATAACGTTACGGTTATAGGTACCGGTTACGTCAAGGCACAATCGGATAAACTTCAGAAAATTTACGTTTTTATGATGTCAACATTTTTCGCATCGAATTCAGATTTTGTGTCTACTGAAATAAAAGGAGTGAAAGCTACAAGGTAAATATTATGTTTTATATTTTTACTTGTACCTACCTATTTTAAGATAGATATAGCAATAGAAAATTTCTATTCCTATAGCATAACCTGAAGATTTGAATTATGAACATATAATTTGATAAAAATCACACATTATCTAAGGCTTAAATGTTGTTTGTTTATACTTTATTCCTATCTACCACCCTCGAGTTTACCATCAGGGTGGTAATAGGTGGCGTAATAGGAACTTGACACTCTGCAAGTAATCAAAGGAGTTTCATGAACCATTTTATTGTATGTAAATGGCGGGCTTCCAGTCGGGCAATGCTTTATATTTCAGTATGTACCTATAAATATATTTGTTTTCTAAAAGAGAAACATAGTATGGTGATTCTGCAGTTGGATATATACAAGTTAAACGGGAGGGGAATTTATGCACAGTGAAGGCTCGCATAACACCTGAACACAATGTAAGACAGAAGTGTTGTTACAATTAGTGTTGAGTAGGACACGACTTGAAAAAGAGTTTGTAAGAGTAGCCTCTTTTTTGTCCTGAGCCAGTACAATGTCCCACTTCAAATGAGGCGAGGCGTACCTACTGACTGAACCATTTGAAGTTATTATAGTACGAAATATGCGCGCCTCCTGACGCCTCAAATATCAGACGCGACGTGCTTTTGTCATGGCGCCTCGCCTCGCATGAAAGACAATATATTTCTCTCTCGCTTAAAATGTCAGACGCGACGACCGTGACGTGATCACGTGACGTGCTTGTCGTTTGTCTGCCTGCCTCGCTCGACCGTTCAAGCTCGACCGCGACAAGAAAATTGAAGTAGTACAATTTAAAATTTCGAGGCACTCTTACATTTTGACGTCATGTCCGGGACAAATGAAGTGCCTCTTGTATGTCCTACTCAACACTAGTTACAATTGTATGTGATGAGGCTGAAGAAACTGTCTCATCAGTTCAATGTGATTGTATTCCCACATAAATACAAGAATTTATACGCAATTCACTTTTGTTTGTTTTTATGTTGTATAGACAGTTGTGGTTTAACATCGGGTTTAACCAGTGACGTGATTATAGGTAGACGCGGGGTCTCATAATAAAATATTTATAATAAGTGGCACAAGTGAATCCATTTAAACGTAATAACTGCATTAGACCAGATTTTTAAACTTGAATCTTATGTAGTTACCATAAGACTCGACTTTGCTTGTATCACTTTATGACAATAGACGCCCAGCCATATATTTGAGCAGCTATTAGTGGCGCCATTTTGGGTTTAACCCATAGAAATGTATACAAAGGAGGAGGAGATACTAAATCCCCTGGTTTAACCAATTAATTTGACACACAACTAGTTTGACATAACACAGCAACTAAAGTTGCCTACTTACCACATTCGATGCAGTTTCCACGTGACTATGGCAATTTCGTACCTATTCAATCTGTATGCCGCGATTCAATTTGATTAGGTGCAAGGATACTGTGCTATATTATCGGTAATACCTCATGTACCTATAGAGCTCCTTTGATATAATACTATCAAATAGACAACAATACATATCTTAGAGTACTGACCTGGGGTCGTATTATGAAGTTTTTAAAAACCAGGCAAGTTCCAGGCAATTCAATTTACTGCCTTAGAACTAATTCGTATTATGACCTTCATTATTCAAACTGTCTTCTGCCTGGATAGTTTGTCTATAGCTGGTTGTAAATTTTCCCTAGTTCCGTTCGAAAACATTAAATTTTTTTAGCTGTAAGTTAGGATTTTTTATAACTGTGTTTATAACGCGATTTAAATCGAAAACAATATTAATTAATAATAATTTATAATTGTATTTAAACTATAGGTAAACAATACATTACAAACGTTATTTGTAATATATTTCTAACGAAAAACAAATTTAAAATGCATATTGACAAATATGACATTGAAACATATTTCCGAACGAGTGAAATAATGTCATCCACTTAAAATTCCGTGGCGCCGAATACACTTGAGCTTTAAAGTTGGAGCTTTGTTTTACTTAGTTTTTACCATGGAAGAAAAAATGATTTTACATAGCTAGCATTTGTTAGTTAATTTGATGAGATAGCTTCAGTCAATTGCGCATATTGTGTAAGAGTGTGTTTGATTACTTAAAATGGCGTAAGTAATTTTATTTAATTTTAAAGTACATACTACAAAGTTTGTTTCCACAATAAAACACTTAATATAGGTACTATTAATAAAACACTTAATATATCTATTGTTATTTGTAGGTCCATGGATGAATCTTCACGGCAACGACGCCGTGTTACCTTTAGGCAATTGGAATCACTCTGAGAATTTTTGGATTCCCATAGGGACATTGCAACTGGATACAATAAGTCGGCCTAAGCCAGAGACCACGCAAAGCGAATGTGGCAGACTGTGGCAGAAACATTAAATTCCTCGGGAGAAGGTGCTTTCAAGGATTGGAAGGGATTTTATTTAATTTTAAAGTACATACTACAAAGTTTGTTTCCACATTAAAACACTAAATAGGTACTTATATCTATTGTTATTTGTAGTTCCATGGATGAATCTTCACGGCAACGACGCCGTGTTACCTTTGGGCAATTGGTATCACTCTGGGATATTTTGGATTCCCATAGGGACATTGCAACTGGATATAATAAGTCGGCCCAAGCCAGAGACCACGCAAAGCGAATGTGGCAGACTGTGGCAGAAACATTAAATTCCTCGGGAGAAGGTGCTTTCAAGGATTGGAAGGGATTTTATTTAATTTTAAAGTACATACTACAAAGTTTGTTTCCACAATAAAACACTAAATAGGTACTTATATCTATTGTTATTTGTAGTTCCATGGATGAATCTTCACGGCAACGACGCCGTGTTACCTTTGGGCAATTGGTATCACTCTGGGAATTTTTGGATTCCATAGGGACATTGCAACTGGATACAATAAGTCGGCCCAAGCCAGAGACCACGCAAAGCGAATGTGATAGACTGTGGCAGAAACATTAAATTCCTCGGGAGAAGGTGCTTTCAAGGATTGGAAGGGATTTTATTTAATTTTAAAGTACATACTACAAAGTTTATTTCCACAATAAAACACTAAATAGGTACATATATCTATTGTTATTTGTAGTTCCATGGATGAATCTTCACGGCAACGACGCCGTGTTACCTTTGGGCAATTGGTATCACTCTGGGAATTTTTGGATTCCCATAGGGACATTGCAACTGGATACAATAAGTCGGCCTAAGCCAGAGACCACGCAAAGCGAATGTGGCAGACTGTGGCAGAAACATTAAATTCCTCGGAGAACTCGAAGGTGCTTTCAAGGATTGGAAGGAATGGTCAAATGTTTGTTTTGGGCAAATAAATAAAATATGCAAGTGTTAATTTGTTACATATTTAACTTTATTACATTTTTTTTCTTACAGTATTGGATAGACTATAAGGCAAAATTAAAAAGAAAAGTTGCTACTGTTCGTCAGTCCCAAACACGAACAGGGGGTGGGCCTTCTGACACTCAAGCCCTAAGCATACTTTAAACAAATTTTTGAGTCTTCTTGGGTAAGGTTTTGGTATGGATTTGGCAAGCATACAAGTCAACCCATTTCCAAAAGTAAGTATTTCTCTAATTTTATTTAATTACTATAAGTATTTAATTGGAAACAGCATCACAGTCTCATAATGTCAGCTATAAATACTTAAAGATACTTTACAGTTATTTTTATACATTTGTTAATGATTTTCTGAAAATAACTTAATTACCAAAAGATAATATAACTTAGTTACCAAAATAAAGATAATTTATGCTATGTTGTAATTCTAATATTGTAACGTCGTACGTTACATACGTTATTATTATTATTTACAATACATAACTTATATGGATAGATTTAAGTAATTCGCACTCGTTTCGTTAGAATCGCCATTTTAGCGCTCCTTCCGCACGAGCCTTTTGTTCTCGAGCTAGCGTTGTGTGTGTGACGCGCGCCTGATTCGACTGTGAGCCGGGCGGGGGTCAACGACATACCATTCTAGCAGCTTGAAGTGAGCGCACGTCACTGTTTATGTCGGTCCCTAATACGTACAAGTACCTAACCGAATTACTGTGTTCGTCCCTATCGCTCATCAAGTGATATGAATAATATTAATTGTGCAATACAATACCTGCCAGTACATACCTGTTCTGCAACCAATTCCTTATTGAGGACTTGTTTAACCCCAGTTTGGGTAAGTGGCAAAAGATTTACTTAGTTTAAGCCGTATTTTAGCTAGTAGGTGCGATCTTAATCAGTAGATAGAATTAGCTTACGCATCATACCTACCCTCGCATATTTTTATATAGCTAGTAGATTAATTAATTATATATTTTGTTATCTCCGATTCTGATTGTGAACATCCACGGCAACACAACTACATATAAGAAGGTACTTACCTCGTAAGTTGCCGTGGGTGCTCACGGAAGACAATTGGATTGTACCTAACGCTGTTCGTTGGCGCGTTCCAGGGTACTTCATCCACCTTAGACCTTGGGTCTCCATCAAATCTACCCTGTGGCCCGTGCAGATTCGACTTCGACTCCTCGAGCGCAGACTTACGGCCAAAGGGAAGGTACCAATAAAGAAGGAAGCACGTTTTCTCAGCCAGGTTTTCGACCACCTCCGCTTATTTTTATTTTATTAAACTGGTTGTCGTTAAAGATGCTTTTATTTTATCTACAAGCAAAGCCCAAAACGTGACAATATAACAAATAAGTATTTTTTAATAAACAAGTATTAGGTACTAGTTGTGCCTGTGTAATCAAAATACATACATACATCCAAATTTTACATTAGACAACCAATTTGGTAGCAAGTTTACCATAAGCATATGTACCAAATTTGTCTTTTACAGTTGCCTCAATCCTCCAATGCAACAGCAGGATAGTGCTGTTGTAGACTCGGAGCCCAACGTCCCACCTTCTGACCCTACCTTACACCTAGACCTTCCTCTACAGGAGGCTCCGCAGGATGTTGTAGTTGAGGATCAACATCCTCAGCCACTACAGCCTGTTCCCTCACAAAATGTGCAACAACGTGGAGCTCCACACCCTGTACGTCGGCGACGCAGACACGGTCACATAAGATGCAGCTCGGAGTATATTAATTGAGCACTCCAGACTAAGACTCCCTGACCCTTGCGGAACTCCAGCGTCAATAGTGATTTGATCAGACAAATGACCGTCGAGGACCACACGTATTGAGCGCTTCTTCAAAAAGTCAGCAATCCAGATGCAAAAATTATCATACGATGGGAGCTTGCTTAAGGCCGTCGTGCCATACCCTATCAAATGCCTTGGTGATATCGAGTGTGACAGCAATGGCTTCCCTTTGGTTGTCTTGATTGCTTCTCTCCAAATATGGTTGGCATATGCAAGATCACCAGTTGAACGACCACGCCGAAAACCATATTGCCGGTCGCTGAGTAGGTCGTTGTCTTCAAGATATGTGAAAAGGCGAGCATTCAGCACCCAATTTCATTACCCTATCATACCCCATATTAAGGGGCAAGATACTTTTTCATTATGTTCCTATTAACTATTAAAAAATATTGGTGACATAACGTGCCATAATGATAATACTGTATTTTTTATATTGCCCTCAGCTACCGCATCCGCCTTCCGTTCCCGGTGCTACGAGCGAGTACATCTGATTAAAGGCTCGAGCACACCGCATGCGTGCTCGAGCCTTTAATATTAGTTGAGTTATCAAACTTACATTGCAAGTCTTGTCAGATTATTTTCATACGGTACTACGAGCGAGTACATGTGAAAGATATCAAAACTTACTGATGATATCGTGTAAAATCTAGTCCCATCATAATCATACGGTGCTACAAGCGGGTTCATTAAAGGGATAAACACAAAAAGGGATGTACAAAACAAACCGAAATTGGTATATTCATCTGTGGTATAAGTAAAGTATTACATGATATAATAGACGGTAAGACTGCAAATGATAACACTATTGAGGATGTCTCATATTGTATAAGACTTTTATGTGATGTCCACCTTATGGAATCAAGAGACAAGATGAGCAGTAATAGTACCAGACTTGAACAAAAATAATTTTAACGGCGCCCAAATTTATTTGCATTTACCCCCTTTGTTTGTAAATTTATATTGTCAGCAATTATTTACCTTCCCTTGTTTTGTTTACAGGGAGGGGTTTTCATACTGGGGAGCCACACAACTCTCGAACTGGCGCAGCTCTGTCAAAGGCTCTGTATAATTCTTATATCACTTTATCCAAATGCCACACGTCGTTAACAACCAGCTGACGTAGCTGCATTTCATCCTATAAAAGTATAAAAGTTATGTGAAGTAAAGCTGTCTTCTAGTGGCGGACAAATAACTTGACAAAAATCTATACTAAAAAGACAGATGTAGGGCCTATTTTAGAAAAACTTATTTCTAAAATAAATATTTGATTTCTTTGTTAAGAAAAAATTGGAAACTCCGCCTTCCGAAGAAACAGTCATACACTTCAATAATTAAATGGGCAAAGCAATTATGTAGCAGGATATTAAAAACCTGCAATATCCCTTCAGAGGTGGCAAGGGGGAGATCCCCAATCCACGTTAACTTTGCGGGGCCGTAGCTCCTAAACTGGGCGACGCGTGAGGTCGGGGTTTTCACCGTTGGCTTTGCCACGTTGAGGTCAGTGGCTTGCACCTGAAAAATCCTGAAAAAATATATTTTTCAGGAATTTTTCAGGAGGCACGTAAGCCTGGTCTGTTGAACGCCTGACGGGGAGGCCGCGACTTCTCGCGCCGACTGGGAGGAGAGCTGCGGTTTTTTCCGCAATATCCCCCGCAATATCCCTTTTGGGGCTAGGGGAGATCCCAAAGCCACAAAAACTTTGCGGGCCTGTGGCTCCCAAACCAGAAGTCGTACGAAGACGGGGTTTTCGGCCCTCGTCTTGTCGCGGGCAGGAGAGTTAGACACACCTGAAAAATCCCTTCAGGATTTTTCAGGAAAATTTTTCGGTATTGACGCGGACCGGCCTGGCGGACTCACGCTAGGGAGCCACGACTGTCTGCGCCCACTGGGAGGAGAGCTGTCGATTTTTTGACACTTTGGCGGACATTTTGGCCGCCATCTTGGAAAACTTTCGGCGGCAACAACTCAGGCCTGGGTGGTCGCAGAGAGTCGGGGTTTTCGCGGCTGGACTCGCCGGACCGGGACCTTTGTAATTAACTTGGACCCCAGACTCTACGTAGAGTTCTGGTAGAGTCAATTTATTTGACTTTGCTCCTCCTGCCGGCGACCCCTAGATTTAAGTGACATCCTGTGCAGTATTCTGCCAGGATATTAGATAATAAGTGTTATTCCTTTCTTTTTCTTTATTTCCTTTTTTACTCTTTTTTATTGTATTATTTTAACTTTATTTTGACTATTACGAGCAGTTTTCTGTCGTGATACTAGATATAAGTTAGATTTAAGACTGCTGCTGATCAAAAATTTTAAAAATGATGCCGGGAGCGCGAACCCCTGTAAGCAGGAATAAGCCCACTCCTCCACCGGAAGCTCTCCTGATATCTCCCGGGCCTTCCGGGAGCTGTAATCCCGATACGGGGACACGATATTTCAACGCAGATATCGGAAAAATGACGTACTACCACATCGGCGCAAACGCAAGAATCCTCTCCCCGGCAAAACTCAAACAACCGGAGTCGACGCCCCAGGAGAGAATGCCAACTCGCTCCAGGGTCCTGGAGGCAACACAGGCGGCACGAAAGGCCCGGTCACTAATAGATAGCGGGCGAAACGTCCGCACTGACATAAAGACCGGAGTGCTCTCAGCCATCGACGTCCTTCTGAAACTGGTGAAGGAGTCCGAAGGGGATAGACGCACAGACTCTCGGGAGCTGAGGAGACTCTCCAGAGACACTCCAAAACCGATTGAGCCAGAAAAAATCGTGGACCCCCTGAGGACAACGTTAGAAGAACATGGCAAGATACTTCAGGACACGGCCCAGCAGCTGCGAGAGTTGAAGAAGGAGATGGCTGAGCAACGGAAGGAGGCGGAGGTACGCGCGGCTACCTACGCTAGCGTCGTGGCTGGACACCCGCAGCACCAGCATCAACAGCACAAACCGCCGCAGAAACCACAAGAGTCTCTGCACTCTATCATCGTCAGCTCTAACATAGAGACAGAAACCAGCGAGGAGGTGCTACAAAAAATAAAGACAGTAGTGAATGCAAAGTGCGGGGGTATTCAGGTGGATAGGGTGCGAAGGGCAAAAGGGAACAGAATTGTAATGGGTTGTAAAACAAGAGAGGAACGAGATAATGTGAGAAGTAGGTTAGAGAAGGCAGGTGACCTCTTCACGGTGGAGGAGGCCAAAAACAGGAACCCGTTAGTGGTTCTGAAGGGCGTGTTGCAATGCAACAGTGATGATGACATCACAACCGCCCTTCGGAACCAAAACGGGACTGTTTTCGACTCCCTCGACAGTGACGAGGAAGGGATGGAGGTCAGGTACCGGAAGAGGACAAGGAACCCGCATGTGGCGCACGTCGTGGTCAGTGTCTCGCCAAAAGTCTGGCAACGCATGACGGCGGCGGGGTTCGTGTTCGTGGACCTGCAGAGGGTCAGGGTGGAGGATCAATCCCCCCTGGTCCAATGCTCGAGGTGTCTCGGATACGGACACGGCCGCCGTTTCTGCAGCCAGACAGAGGAGAGATGTTGTCACTGCGGCGGGCTCCACGTGCGGGCGAACTGCCCCGACTGGCTGGCGGGCCTACCACCATCTTGCACAAACTGCACGCGATCGGGACTGGCCAAGGCGGACCACAACGCCTTTAGCGACAGTTGTCCTATAAGGCAAAGGTGGGACGCACTGGCCAGATCCTCGGTCGCGTATAGTTAATAGTCTTAGACTGTGGCTGTGAGCGAGGCAAGATGTATATATAAGTAAGAACAGACCGGCAACAATGATTAAAGTTTTGTACAAAACACCAAGTCTTAATGAATAAGACAAGGTTCATGTTAAAGTCGCATAATACACGAATGAGACCAAATCCCCGCTCACAGTCAGAGCCAACAAAGTACATAACATCAAGTAGTAGCTAAGAAATTATAGCAAGTAAATAAACTTATGTATATAGATTAACTATATATAAAAAGTTTAACATGTTTACGATACAATAATAAGAAATAAGTATAAGTACTAGTAAGAAGACTAATATAGTGCAGAAATGTAAAACATAAAATAAATATAAGTATTAAGAAGAAAAACAAAAATAGTGCAGAATGTAAAATATAAAGTAAGAGGCATACCTCAGTAAAATAGACATATATATAAAGTATAAGTAAATTATTAGTAAGTAAAATATTAGTTATTATGAATGTTATAATTATAAGAGAAACACATAAATAAAGTATAACCAGCTGCTCTATCCAAACCTCCACCCAATAGAAAAATAGCATAGGTCAGAATAGCTTACAGATTAAGTAGCAAACCCAGCTACTCAAATACACTTTAGGAATACTTAAAGTTAGCACACTATGAGATTTGAACTAGCATAGTACTAGAATAGGTGATAAAATCTGCAGATCGCTTAACGATCTACCACTCAAAACTACTTGATAAATAAATAAAACAAGTACACAATTCCCTGCACGTAATCGGCAGGGAAACGCAGCAGAAACACCAAAAAAAAAAAAAAAAAAAAACCATAAATACATAGCTGCTAATCCGAAAACCAATTAAAATTTTAATCGACATATGTTTCGCCAACACCCGTGGCATCATCAGGATTCGTTTTCCATGTTAGTTCTATCTACCGAACCAACTAACTCAATTCAAAACAGATTTGAACTTCCGAATAGTGACGCCTGATACAATTCAATATTTAACGTTTAATTAATAAATAATATTGCCAAAAAATTTATATTGACCATTCTACTTCCCGACAAACTAACCTGACAACATTCTTAATCAATACTAATAACAAACAGATCGACGTTAATGACCATACAAAAGTCAAAATTACATACATACACACAATCACGCCTTTATCCCTTACGGGGTAGGTAGAGCACCAAGGGCCGATAGAACCACATGGTGCCACTTCTGACCAATTTTGAGGGTATAGTTTAAATGTACAAGTTCGGTTAGTAGTAACAGGAGGTCAGCCCATCGCCTACAAAACACCAAGACCAAGAGGGTGGGTCCCAAAATTAGGTTAAAATTAATTAACAAAATTAATATTAATTGTAATAAAATGCAACTTATATCTAAAACAAAACTTCAATAACACAAACAGCTATTGGACAAAAGTGCACGCACCCGAGAGCAAAGAAAAAAAAATTAGAATCACTGATTATTTCTCTGTGATTCCTAAATTTAAAATAAGCGTGAACTAGTGACGACAACTTGTTTATATGTAATTTATCTCTAACTCACCGTAATATACTACACTAAGTCATTCTTAGCTAGAATGCGACATTATTTCCGCAGCATCATTACTACTGCAACGCGAAAACATCCGCTTAAAAGGTTTGCAGAACCCAGTTTTAGCTCAGGCGCTTTTGTCCAGACTTGTCACGTAGATGGGAACAACTGGAATTGCTAGTCGTATTAAAACAACATTATATTGAACGACCTATACGATTCACTTTTTAGTATTCTAAAATTTCTATAGCAAGTAATCTCAATACTAGTAGGTTACATCCAGATGTAACACAAATTTTAGAAAGGGTTTATGATGTTGATATGCAAGCGAACTTTGAAGAGAATCCAAGTAAATTTAAATTCGAGCATAATGTGATGCCCCAGCGTTTACTTTTCATTTTAGAGTCCGAACATTTCTTAGAAAAATTCCCTATTAATTCTTGGTTCTTGTAAGCCAATTAGCCTTTGAACTTGTAGAACATTATTATAGAAATGTTTATTGTTTATGTCGTAAGAATGACGATACGATTCTGGCATATAATATTGTGTGATTCTGACGTTGTTGAAAAAAAAACAAAGTTACGGGTATTAGTTACAGGTACATCGGGTGGCATCAAACGTGTAGGACGTAATCGAAATTCAATCGAATTCTGTTCAGCCCAAGAGCTAACAATTTTTTTTATCACAACGGCCTACCCAAAAAACACTACAATACATACTCTTAATACCGCAATGCCATATTACGCGTCAGGGTGTAGTTAAAAACATCCCTAAAGAATGGTCCATGTGGGATCTTGTAGATGGCCTGTCTAATTCTGACAGCTGTGGCCCTGTCATTAAGGCTAAGCGTTTTAACAGAAAAATATTTGATGAGCAAGAAAAATATTTAATGTCGGGATATTCTGAAACTTCTGCAAGATCAAAGCATGAAATATTTAGATTTTGAAAAACTTAATACTACCTACGAGAGGTATATAGAGGACAGCATATTTTGCTTTTATATAGGTCTTAACAAAACCAATTTTTTAAGAATTTTAGAAGAAACCCCTTCAATAACGCGAGTTTAAAAAATCAAAAACTGCCCTTGCTACAGTATTGTGTAAACTGCACACTGGAGACTCAAACCAAAGGCTTTAATGTTTATTTAAAATGTCCAGTCAACATTTAAGTATTATAATGAGGAAGGAGGGGAGCCAGTATAATTTAAAGTCAGTGTTTACTTTAATCAGTGCCAAAAACGTGAAAGTTACTTAACAGTCGCATACAACCTGGTTCTCCAAAGTCAAACCAAAAATCGGGCGAAAATTTCCGTGTCCGATTTAACTGGCGCAGTCGGGTAGGGTTTGCAGCGAAGACGTATCCGGAAACTCAAGTAAGACCCATCCAATCTTTACTTTACTCTTGAGCGTCATAGTGTCTTCTTCAAAAGCTAATTGCAAACTTTTGGCGAATTAAGGAGCAACTGCTAACGTAAAAGTCCATCCAACCTTTCACTACTTTCACAAGGACGACTGCAAGCAATATCGGATCGGGAGGATCCATATACTTATCTTCAGTTTTCCTTCCTTAACAAAACAACTATATTACCTCATAAATTTGATCTTCAGTGTGATTCGCTAACTAAAAATTAATATCTAAGAGGCAGCACTGTTGATACAAAGATAAAAGTAGATTAAGAATTAAATGTTTTTACTAGGCCGGAAGAGGTCATTCTATGTATAGGTATATACAGTAACGGGAAAGTACGCCTTGTTATAAAAAAAATTATATTAAAAACCGGAAGGGGTTATTTAAAGTATTGTAGCGGCAAAATATACGCTCATTTATTGAAGTTTTTGAAGGGCCGGAAGAAGAACCTAATATTATATATTGCAGCGGGAAAATATACGCTGATCTATAGCTATGAAACTTAAAGGCAGTTATTGAAGAAGTGTGTGTAGTGTTGTGTGTGCTTAATATAATTTTACTTGATATAAACTTTTAACTGTGCATGTGTGTATTTTAGGTGACCTAAGTTCGTCACTATATTTTCATTTATGTGCATGTGTGTATTCTTTTACACACATTATTCTTTTAACAATAGGTATCTAAGGTCTATCCAAAATTAGTGATTATCTTTTGATACGAAACTAGGTAGTGTTAGTTATAAGGTTTGCACATTTGTAATTTTTAATACTTACATGAAAATAATATCCTAGAAGTATTCTAACTTGTTTGCTAAAAATATTCGGTTGAGCTAATGCTTGTAAACAATGTTGACAGTTGTAAGCAGTGTTGCCAATTTTATAAAAATATTAAATGAAGCGAATGAGGGACCCGACAAGTTGGGTTTACCATCGGTCGTGTCGGTCGGGTTGGTTGGCTTGTTGTCTATGATAAAAGCAAACGGATATTTTAAAATTGGCAACACTACAGTGACCGTCGTTAATATAAAAGACGTGATTGTATTTTGAAGATTCAATTCTATTCTTACTGTGTCGGAATAAACAAGTCTCTTGTACTGACGAAATATTTTATTTTAACAAATCAGAAGTGTTCGTTTGGACTATATTGTAGTCTATCCACGTGCCATGAATAATAGCCGCAGACGACGACTCATAATATCAAGCGATGAAGAAGAGGATCCTGACCCCCAATCGGAACCACCAAAAAGGAAAAACACCCGACCAACAAGGAATCCTAAACGGCCAACGAATAACGAACGTTTGGATCGATTAGAACGGATGCTGGAACATTTTATGGCTAACCAAACACCTACGGTTTTCAATTTCAACGCGGCAGAAGGAAAATGAACAAATTTCGCAAAAGGAAAGCTCATCGCAGGAAAACCTATCCGTAGCAGGTACATCAGCTTTAAATAATAACCACGTATCTCCACATAGTAATGTCTTGAACCAACCTACAATTTGCACATCGTCAAATGCAACAATCTCCGACAGTGCGCGCTGTTCGCTCGCCGAGACCTTACGTCCTTCAAGCGGTCACTAGTGAACTTCTATATTTCTACGAGTTTTTTGTTATCTTTGTGCAAAGTCACTGATAATAATATATTCGGACTTAAATTACAAACGTTAAGTGACATTATTAATCTGTTTAGTGGTTTCTGACTACAGAAACAAATAATATGAACTCCCAAACGTTGAATAATACCCCTAGTTACGCTTCCGTGACACAAAACACCATGTTCCCTAAAAAGGATCAAGCTATTATTATTGATGCTTTGGAAAACATACAGATCAAAGAATATGCACAAGCTTTGGGAAAGATAATTGAACCATCTCAGATCCGCTTCTTGTCGAGAATTTCTAATAATCGCGTATGTATATACCTGTCATCAAAGCTAATCGCCGATGATATCGTTGACAATAAAAAATTCATCTGTATACAAAATCAAAAGTTACCTATTCGACCGCTCATCAATAAAAACAAACGCATAATAATATCCAACGTATGCCCTATAATACCGCACAGCGAAATAGATAAAAAATTGCGAGAACTGCAGATTACACCAATGTCTCCTATCTCTTTCCTTCGCGCTGGTCTAAACGAGACAGGTTATAACCACATTTTAAGCTTTCGTCGACAAGTTTATGTAACACCTGATGATTTTACTCGACTGCCGGATAAAATAGCCATTGACTTCGAAGAAACTACCTATTGGATATATTTCTCATCGGATACAATGACCTGTTTTATATGTAAAAAAGATGGCCATGTCGCATCGAAATGTCCAGAAAATAACAGTGAGATGGGTAAGGACTCGATGCTATCACAGAACTCGGAACCAACTATATTCAAGCGTCCACACCCACCAACTGAATCTTCAACAACAACTGAATTTATGGAATCTGAAATACCTGAAGCCATTATGTCTAATGTTGAAAGCAACGATGAAGACTACGACAACTTTTCTCCTTCCAGCTCAAACGAGATATATCCATCCAAAAGCAATAAAAAGCTAAAACGATCACACAACAGCGACCTACAGTCCATTGATTGGGATGAAATCGATGACTTCATTTCGACGTCGTCCAAAAAGTACCCAATTTCTGGAAAAAAAGTGAAGGAATTTCTCACAGAAACATACGGAGCAAAAAATATTGAGGAAATTACTTTTAATTATACCAAGGAAACAGACATGCTAATCGAATTGTTCAAAGACTTAATACCTTATATACCATGTCGTAGTGTTAAAAATAGACTTACACGTATTATAAGTAAACTTAAGGTACCACGCAGGGGAAAGAATATCCTTAGTTAAGTTTAATTGTAATATTTATATATATAAAGACTTAGTCGTAGCCTAAATAAGTATAAATCTAAGTCGATTTATAAGTTAAATCTAATACTAGGTACACTTAACATTAAGTAAGTATATATATTGTAATGAATCCAACCGTAGATTATAAATTTAATATTATCCAATGGAATTGCCAAAGTTTGATGCCAAAATTAGTCGATCTAGTCTCGTATTTACACAGAGAAAAAATACACATATGTATTCTCTCGGAAACGTGGTTGGATTGTAATAAGCAGGTATACATCAAGGATTTCTCTGTCTTTAGAATGGATCGCACGGATGGATATGGAGGTTTGGCTATACTTGTTCATAAATCCATAAATTGTAGACTCAAAACTGTTCAAACTAACTACAATAATATTGATATCCTGTGTGTTGAGCTTCTCAATAGTGGTAAGCTACGGCACATTATAGGTACTTATTCTCCGTCAAATATTCATGTTAGTGCCGCCGACTACGAAGAACTTTTCAGCCATTTCTCAGATAAAACCCTCATAGCTGGAGATTTTAACGCGCACCATTCTGCTTGGTCATACACAACCGATACACGAGGCAGACTTATTCTGGACAGTAGCTCGAAACAGAATTATGTTTTTCTCAATAATGGGGATTTTACCCGTTGTGTTAAAGTTAACAATACTATAGTATGCACGGCTCCGGATATTTCTTTTTGTAGTCCTGATCTGGCACTTGAACTTGATTGGAACGTATCAAATGAGTCCTTAGGCAGTGATCACCTCATTATTTCCATTAAATTTTTAGACACAATGTATAGTAGCTCAGAGGTAAGGAGAAATATTAAAAAAGCTAATTGGGTACAATATACAGAAGATATTAGGTCAGCAGGTGAACAATTGGATTTTAGTGACAATTTGCAAAGTAGTTACAACAAACTTATTTATATAGTTGAAAATAGTGCTAA
Organism: Carposina sasakii; assembly: GCA_014607495.2. Taxonomy (NCBI): domain Eukaryota; kingdom Metazoa; phylum Arthropoda; class Insecta; order Lepidoptera; family Carposinidae; genus Carposina; species Carposina sasakii. The sequence goes on from CP053170.1 coordinate 366,614, forward strand.
CAAGAATATCCCTTTTATAAACATAGTCCACACCCTAATAAATTTCAGCCTAAACCCTGGTGGAACCCCGATCTCTCAAAAGCGGTAGCAGAAAGAAGATTAGCTCTTAAACAGCTTCGAAAATCTCTCACGGTCGAAAATTATATTAAATACAGCGAAAAAGTAGTCTTTGCTAGGAAATTAATTAAACAAGCTAAAGTTAACTCTTGGAAACGGTTTTGCGACAGCATCGACTCTAATATGTCTACTTGCGTGGTCTGGAGGAAACTAAGATGGCTTAAAGGATATCGCAGCCCTAAAGAGTACTTACAGGAAAATTCTGCTGATACATTTATAAAGAAACTTTCTCCAGATAGCGTATCGTTACCACCCTACCAGTTTAATAATAATTCTAGCTACTCTTGTTTTACCATGACAGAACTTAATTTAAGCCTCAAAAGAACTGATACCTCAGCAGGATTGGACAATATTACATATTCCATGATTAGTCACTTACCTGGTAACGCGAAAAACTTTCTTTTGAATATATTTAACGAAATTTACAAAAGCGGTGATTTGCCTGAACAGTGGCGTAAAATCAGAGTCATAGCTATTCCAAAAAGGAATACTGATATACTTAAATACCGTCCCATCTCTCTAATTAACTGCCTTTGTAAAACCTTCAACTTAATGGTCACCCGTCGCCTCGAACATCACTTCGAAAGTAACAAATTATTTAATGAGAGTACTACAGGTTTTCGTCGGGGATTTTCGTGTCGGGACAACTTAAGTACGTTTATCGTTGATACTGAGACAGCTTTTGTAGACAAAGAATTCGTACTGTGTGCCTATGGAGATATTAACAATGCATATAATAATGTGGATATCGAAGCTCTTTTAGCCCACCTTGTTAAAAACGTTGATATGTTTTTATGTAGATATATAAGAGAATTTCTAAAAGAACGAATTTTGATATATAAACTTCGAGACGGAAAGGAAATTACAAGATATGCACAGACAAGGTCTGGCCCAGGGAGACCCCATGTCACCTGTTTTATTCAATATATAGTAACCATTAAACTTTGCAACACCCTCGTTAACTCGGTAAAGATATCCCAATACGCTGACGATTTCGCTTTGTACGCTATTAACCGAAACATTGACTTTTGCACTAGTCATACAGTCAAGTTTAAATACATTTAAATTACTATTGGATGAAATAGGTTTGGAAATATTCCTGACTAAACCAAGCTTTGTATTTTAACTAGAAAATACAAAGTCCCTTGCGTTAGTGTTAACATTAATATTGTGGTGACATTAATATCGAAGTTCTGAATTGTGTTAAATTTTTAGGAGTATGGGTAGATAGTCGTCTGAACTGGACTAGACAAGTCGTAGAAACCGCTCAAAAATGCGCAACTTACGTTAATATACTAAATGTTTTAGGCTCCTCTAAATGGGGTGTACATCCAATACAAGCTCAGACGACTTTACCTCGCCCTGGTACGATCTAGAATTGACTACGGAAGCTTCGTATACGGTAACGCTAATTCTAACTTACTTAAGAAATTGGATGTAGTTCAAAACCAATGTCTTCGTCTTTGTGGCGGTTTTATAAAAGATACTGTTACGTACTGGGTACGGGTGATTCGGAGCTGTCGATTAAAAGGGAGGCGTAGGTTTAAAACACTTTATTTGGTGGAGCAGGTTACAGGATTACAACACTAATCACACTTTAACTCTAAACAGCATTAAACTATCACTTTCTTCACTATCGCTTTCCTTCGCTTATTTAGCTTCCAATCTTATTACAAGACTCAACTAAGACTGACTCCGTCGGCCGAGATCCGCCGTATTTATACGGCTCGACGTTCGGTCCCGAACATTCGGGAATATGCCCGAGCGACCCATCTACAAAACCCCGTAGGTGTTATCCGGGCAAGCCTGGAACGTTCTCGGGCGTTCATTCAACGACGCATAAACTAAACACGCCGAGACTACAACAGAACATGCTAGTAAACGATATTGCGTTCTATTCTGCTACTAGCGACATCTAGTGAGCCAATGATTAAACTCCCGGTCGTAACACTGCCCCCTTCCTAGAGATGTTCGTCCCGAACATCATCGCTGCCGCCACAAAGAGCATCCTGTCATCACATCTTTTTCTTACTGCATCCTGCGACCGCCGTCGGGCAACTACTCTGCTCGGCATATACCATTTCTTCCACAAATTAGGTGCCTTCTTTTTACGTCGCACTGGATGATGCAGCCACACAAACGAACCCGCTGCTCTTCTTCTGCGTCTAACCTTCCAGTTGCTAATAGTCTCCACATATGCAGTTAACATCAAACCAATACTCTCACTTGTTGAGCAGCAAACACCATTCACGCGCATTCCAACTTCCTGTTCCTTGTTCAAAGGCAATATTCTCAAATCTTGTTTCCTACTCCATGTCTTCGCTTTTCTGCAGCGCTCGTCATCCATCCGATCTTCTATCTGTAGACCATCACTGTTCCAGTCCATTTCATATATCCTTCTTCCATCAGCTATAACCATTACTCCATCACTCTTCTGTTCAGGATCTTCCACCTGTTTCACATCACCAGCAGGTGCCTCTGACTCGTCACCACAATCCTTACTCCCTTTCGTCGCAATCACTTCATTCTCCTCGCAGTCAATTCCCATGTGGTCAAGCTCACTGCAGCCATCACTGATGGAGCCAAATCCTCCAGATCCTCCATCCACCTCGGTCTGCTTCACCTCCTCGACCACATCACGCACTACTCCCGAGAGCGGCTCCTGGCGTACGATCTCCACCTCCGAATCCATCACGTCCATGCGGATGTCTTCACATTTGCTGTCGACCTTGACTATTGAGGTAAGTCTTCCTCCGGATCCACTATCTATTTCAACCCGTTTCACCCCCTCAGCCGCCCCGTGCACTTCCTCCGAGTGCGGCTCCTGATGAACGTCCTTCACTACCGACTTTGCCTCAACGTCTGTGCAGATGTTAGCACACGGGTCGTCCAGCTCAGAGACCACTTTCTCGATATTGCCAACATTCGACTTAATCCCAAAGGTCTTGCAGTAGTTCGCATAAGTATTGTCCAGCTCGTTGAAATGTTTATCGATTACGCTAAGCCCCTCCACCATTTTTCCATCTTTTGCATTAGTTGACTAAAACATTCTCGAAGCATAGCATTCACCGAAGGTGATGTCGCCGCTGCTACTGCTGCACGAGCAGATTCCACGGTCTCCGGCTCACCGACAATGCTACTCCTTCGCTCCATGCCTTCCTTGTTGATAATCGACATTCTACTCCAAATCCCACTTCTGACACCAATTGTTACGTACTGGGTACGGGTGATTCGGAGCTGTCGATTAAAAGGGAGGCGTAGGTTTAAAACACTTTATTTGGTGGAGCAGGTTACAGGATTACAACACTAATCACACTTTAACTCTAAACAGCATTAAACTATCACTTTCTTCACTATCGCTTTCCTTCGCTTATTTAGCTTCCAATCTTATTACAAGACTCAACTAAGACTGACTCCGTCGGCCGAGATCCGCCGTATTTATACGGCTCGACGTTCGGTCCCGAACATTCGGGAATATGCCCGAGCGACCCATCTACAAAACCCCGTAGGTGTTATCCGGGCAAGCCTGGAACGTTCTCGGGCGTTCATTCAACGACGCATAAACTAAACACGCCGAGACTACAACAGAACATGCTAGTAAACGATATTGCGTTCTATTCTGCTACTAGCGACATCTAGTGAGCCAATGATTAAACTCCCGGTCGTAACAATACTCCTATTTTTGCCATGCAAAGTGAACTATGCATTCCTCCTTTAGATCATAGAAGAGCATTTTTATGTGACAAATACTTCCTTAAACTTTCCTCCAGAAAATCTGATTTTGTGATTAAACGTTTAGAAACTTTAAATAATAAATTAGAGGCGGGTGCTAAATATTGGCGTAAAGACCAAATTCCATTACTACTTCAAAGTTTAAGAAAATACTCCAGTCTATCTATTGATAAATCTGAGCTTCTGCCACAATTTCAATTACCTTATAATCTGAAGACACTATCTTGGGATAAAATCATAGTTATAAATATAAAGTCTATAGGAGATTCTAAAGCTAAATTTTCCAAATGTGAGCTTAAACAATGTAGCGAAGATATGATAAGGGAACTATACACAGATTACATTCAAATATATACAGATGGTTCTAAAACTAGTTATGGTTCTGGTTGTGCATTTTTTATTATGGAAGCTGATTTCTGCGCTAAGTTCATTATTAATGAATCATGTATACCTATCATGGGAATAGAATTATCGGCAATTAACGAAGCGGTTCACTATTTAGAGTCGACCACCTATGAAAAAGTTGTCATGTTGACAGACTCAATGAGCAGCTTACAACACTTACTGGGATGCGCTAAGGGAGTTAATGTTGGTAGGAAAGAAGCTTATCTCGTTATTAATTGTATCTTTAAGCTGATACGTAACGGGGTTAAAGTTCGATTACAGTGGATTCCTTCGCACGCAGATATCTATGGCAATGAAAGAGTTGATTCATTGGCGTTAGAGGCCATAGTTAACGGTATCCCACTTGAAACTCAACCTCATTATACAGATCACATACCCAAAGTTAAAAGGGACAATTACATTAATTTAAAGTCTCATTTCGAACTATGCTCTCAAACTAAGGGTATCTGGTACAGGACTGTTGTAAGTGAACCACCCCAGGGTGCCTTGGTTTTCCTCTCTAGATCTTAGTAGGAAAGAATTAGTAGTCTGCTTTCGAATTCGTACTTATCATATCCCACTTAACAAATTCAATTTTATTATGAGAAAAAGAGAAGATCCAAATTGTTCTCTATGTGAAAAGGAAGAAGACCTTCTCCACTTAGTTCTAGTGTGCAAAATTAATGAACAACTGCGGTCGGATCTCATAAAAGACACTCAATGTGCTCCCGAGGAGTTCTTCTTCTTATTCCATAGAATATTATGCTCTAATTTCACAATTGAACATAGTAACAAAATTATAAGTTTCATTACTGACTCCTTAACTTTAAGATCTGAATATTATAAACATAATAATATACCTTAAAGCTATTTGTATAAACAAGTATAAGCAAAAAATAAAAAATAATAAAAAAATAATAAAAAAGTCTGCAAGCATACTTTTTTGAATACGTTCGGTATCAAAGAATGGACGGTATGCTATTGGTTATCAACGTCTGAGGTTGGAATGGCAAAGAAACCCGAACTTACTCATAAGGTTTTAGAAGGACACTCAAAGAAAGATGAGATAGCTTTCCTAAAAGATGCCTCCTCACTACTGTAGAGCTACCTCTTCCAGAGAATATTTAGAGCCTATCATCGAAAATAAAAATCATCTTTTCAAAATTTATTATGATAAATGTAATTCAGTTAATAAGGAACCCGTCAGCCGATGGACATTTGACAAAATTTTTAATGAAAGTAATTTGAGCTTATTCCAACCAAAAAAAGATCTGTGTGACACATGCTGTGCGTTCAAAGCAGGTAATATTACTGAAGACACCTACTCGTATCACTATCATCTTACTCGAAAAGAAGCAGCCAGGGAGGAAAAAAAGAAAGATAAGGACCGAGCATTAGCAGGAGAAGTACACGTATTTACGCATGATCTCCAATCTGTAAAATTGTGTCCGATGTTGCGAGCTAGTGCTTTGTATTATAAAACAAAACTCTGTGTACACAATTTCACTATGTATAATCTACACACAAAAGATGTACATTGTTACTGGTTTAACGAGCATAATGCAGGTTTAGTAGCGTCTGTTTTTGCATCATGTATCATAGATTGCCTAAGAGAAACTCTATCAGCGAAACCTCTGCCAAACTGTCCTATTTTCTGATGGATGTCCATCACAAAACAGAAACGTCATTTTATCTAATGCTTTATTACATTTAGCCATGGAATATAACTTAGTAATAACGAAAAAATTCCTTGAAAAAGGTCATACCCAAATGGAGTGTGACCAGCCACAGCGCAATTGAATGTAGGATTAAAAATAAGGAGATATACTTACCTTCCCAGTATGCCTCGATTTCTAAGGAAGCTCGACCAAAACAACCTTTTATCGTTCAATTCTTATCTTATGACTTTTTTATGACAAACAAAAATGATTTTTTCTATGAGTCAATTCGGCCTGGCCGAGTCGCAAATGATCCTACAGTCACAGATTTGAGAGCTTTGGAGTATAACCCTAATGGAATTATTAACTATAAATTAAGCTTTCACGATGACTATAAAACATTGCCCAGAAGAGCCAAAAACAATATAACAACACCGGGCCCAAGGTCTAAGCTTTATAATACTCGTCAAAAAATCAATGAATCTAAATGGAAACATCTTCAAGAACTAAAGTCAGTAATACCTGCTGACTGTCACAGTTTTTACGATACTTTACTTCATTAAGGTTTTATAATGACTGATTTATATTGTATTTTTTGTAATACTCGTATTATGTTCATAAGGTAGGACTGATTTAGCATTTAAGTAATATTGATATTCATTCATTATTCGTGTGATTTTGTACCAAATAATTGTCAAGGTTAACAAACGGTGAATTAAAGTTAAATTGTTAATTAACTAAAAGTTCTAAGAGTAAATATTGTTTTTTTTTTTTGTTTTGTAAGAGGTATAAGTTTTTTGTTCTTTACTTCCTCAGGTAGACCACTTCGGTCTAGTCGCAACAAAACTCTGCGCGAGCCCGAGCGCAATGCCGCTCTCTATTCTAGCTCCTTTACTGCCACGGCCGTCCGGTTGTGGAATGATTTGCCAGTGTCAATCCGCGAATCTACTTCTGTGGAGGTATTTAAGGTCAAAGTTTGCGAGTTCTACCTGAAAAGGCAGAATTTGTAACCGTGTGAAATTTGTTTGGGCATTTTTAATTTTATTTATTTTTCGTTTATGTTCTGACATAGTAAGTATTAATCATAACTTTATCAATTAAATTAAATGTTATTTTTTTATTAGTATAATTTTATCAATAAATTAATACTATTTTTTATTTATAATGTAATGATATGTACTTTTAAATGAATGTATTGTTTTTCTTATCCACATCTCTGATAGTGCTACCAACAGATGTTATTCATAAGTAACCAGGTTAGCTGGTAGAGAATGCCTTGCAAGGCATTAAGCTCGCCCTTGTACATGTGTTTTTTGCTGTAGTACAATAAAGAATTTTATCTATCTATCTATCTATAAGTCTACCCGTTATTTTTATTTCATTTGAAAAAAAAAAATATAATTTGAAGATATTAACAGTGTATTTATTTATAACTCCGCGTCTCCCCATATTCTATATTATAATGTGGTAACACCGCGTATCTCAGAAAAATAATACAAATAACATTATTTTATTACAACTGATACAAAAATCTTAAAATCGATCTATTTTTATTAATTTTCATATGATTATATGACGAGGCTAAAACCAGAGTGATCTAAGTGACATTTTTACCAATATTGAGTTAGGTACACTATCGCATAGAAAAATCAAAATTCTTTCATGCCACACTGATCTATGTGCTTGCCAGTACTTTTTTCCTTGAGAGATCACAACATCTCACTATAGAATTGGTGCAGTTTGCGAATTGGAAAGATGCCAGACTGATCTAAGTAATGAGACGCACGTAGATCACTGTGGTCGCAAGTTTACTAGTGGAGTTGTTATTGTTTTATGAAAAACCAAAGTAATCTAAGTGCAATAAAAAATAATAAATTAATCGTGTATGTCATTATTGCGTTATTTTATTTAATATATCAGTTTTATAATATCATGGAAATATAGTTAACTTTTTTTTACTTTTTTTTTCCTAAAACACTAAATAATTTTCTAACTGGCAACACAAACACACTACGTTAAAAAAATCAAAATCAGCTGATGTTATTGATCGCATGCGCTTGCAGTTGTCGTTTGTTTTTTGTTTTTATTAATAAACCTTTTAACTGAAAGGGTTTTACTTAAACTTAAATAATGAATAATAGAAGCAGAGCTAGAAGATTACTGAATATGGCATTACAAGCATCACCGGAGCCATCTTCATCAGCTTCAATACAAGATTTGTCAAGTGATCATTCTTCTTATCATCCAGAGCAAAATCAAGAATGTTCTACAGATTTTGAAGACAATAAAGGTATGTATTGTTGTTGAATATTAAGGACTGGAAAGATTTTACTTTTATTGAGTAATTTGCAGTTTGGTTACAATATATATTTTTATAAATTTATTGCATTATTTTCACTACTAAGGTTTAAAAAAATTAACACTTAAACGTTTACTAAGATAAGAAAAAGGCGTCTATACTAAAGAATAGCTAACTTGGGCTTGAGTTAAAGCTTTGCTTATGGTTGTTTGTCACAGATAATGAAGAAAACAGAACAAATCTAGAAAATGCAGTTGGTAATTTAGGGGAAGTAAACCATATAGATTCCGATGAACCTGTAAGAGGAAGAAAAAGGGTTCGAAATTTTGACAGTTGGGTGAAGAATGTAAGGAAGCGAAAAAGAACTGCAGGCCAAGAATATCGCAACGTTCGAGGCAATGTTGTCCCGGCTAAAATATTTACACCAGTTGTTTGCAACTGCAGGTTCAAATGTAGTGAGCAGGTTTCATCTGAAAATCAAGAAGCAGTATACAAAATGTATTACCAGCTCACTTCATGGGACGCCCAAACAACGTGGCTGTGCAGCGTCATTAAGACTTTAGAACCTAACCGTCGTAACAAAAGACGACCTACTCAAAATCCTAGCCGCATCAAATATGTACGCCAATTCATGCTGTTGGACAAAAGAGTATGCAAAGATTTCTTTTTAAAAGTCCTACAAATATCTAACAAGAGATTAGATTATGCATTACGTAATAAAAAATCTGTTTCTGGCATAGCAGAAAGGGACAAAAGGGGACGACATGTACCTGCTAACAAGCTATCTTATGAAAAGTTGACATGGATTAGGGACCACATTAATAGTTTTCCAAAATATGTATCTCACTATGGAGAAAGACGATCAACACGTCAATATTTACGACCGGACCTTTCAATGAACAAAATGTATGAACTTTTTAAAGAAAAATGTGAGGCAGAAGGTAAAGAAATATTGAAAAAGTGTTCCTACGTCAAACTATTTACAACAGAGTTCAACTTATACTTCTATATCCCAAAAGCAGATACTTGTAAAACCTGTGATATGGTCGAAATCTCAATAAAAGCGGAACGAGACCTAGAAAAATGCCTAGCTCTAAGAGTGCAAAAAGATGATCATATTACACTTGCAGGTAAAGTACGAAACATGTTAAATGAATATAAAGGTAAAGTTAAAACTGACGAATCATTATTAGTCGCTACTTTTGACCTGGAACGAACCCTGCCTCTTCCCAATTTGAACACCGGTGAGGTTTATTATTTAAGACAACTGCAAATGCTGAACTTTGGGATTCACGCTTATGCAAAGGAAGGAGAAAAAGTCGTAATGAGTATGTGGCCAGAACATTGTGGAGCCAGAGGCTCTCAAGAAATTATGTCCTCACTGAACTACTTTCTAGAAGATTCCGGTTGGGATAACATAAAATCCCTGTGTTTTTTAGTGACTGTTGCTCCGGTCAAAACAGAAAACTGGAATGTTTTGCACTTTATGATGTTTCTGCTTAATAAATCGACACATCTAGAAACGATTACCATGCACTATCTCGTCAGTGGCCATACTTACCTGCCTAATGACACTGACTTCTCTTTTATAAGTCGAGAACTAAAAAGAAGACTGATGTCTACACACCAGAAGATTATATGAAACTCGTCCGTGACTGCAGAAAGCACAATCCTTTTGCAGTGCGAGATATGAAAAATAAGTTTCTGGATTTTGAAAGCCTTACAGGACTATTTAAAGATTATCAGACTGTACTAAGAGAAGGTGCGAAAATTTCTAAGATGCGAATGATAATATTTACCAAAGGTTCAAGTTTAATCAGTTACAATGATGATTACACCGAAACATTTGAAACGGTTGATTTGAAACCTAGTGATATGGATTCCGAACTATTTTTTGTAAATCTCAAGAATTATATACCGGAAAAAGCCCCCGAAACTCGGCTAATATCATATCAAAAAATGCAAGACATAAGGAAATTCTAAAATTCGTTCCTCCCATCCATCATCAGTTTTACTTGACATTACCACATGTTACAAGAAGAAGAGGCAATCAGCAAGCACAAGATGATGATGATGTATTGCCTTCTTTGTTTGGTGATGATTAAGACATGGTTTTCTTAAGATATGAAAGTTAACACTTCGTTTTTAACACATTATAAAAATTTGTGAAATGCCATACTGATCTAAGTGATTTTTTTTTTGTAAAACTAAAAATATCTGCGTTATTAAATAAAAAAAAATTCGAGAACTTGTTCCACTTTTATTTAAAACTTATTAGAAGTAAATTAAACAAAATAATTATAATATAAAGCTCATATATTTCCTACGACAACACTTAACGCGTTTCCTTAATTTTCTCAGAAACATACTTTTGTGGCCTAGATCACTCTGGTTTTAGCCTCGTCATATATGTATTATGATCGCGATGTATAAAAGGGCAGTTTTTTTGCTCTCCTGAAAATTTGGCATTTTTGACTTACGCGGTGTTAGAACTTAAGCGACGATATCTTCCATGTACAGATATCCGTTACATTTTTATTATATGTATAGATAGTTATAGATAAATTCTAATAAAAATGTGATGTCCATTATTTCTCACAATATTTTTTGCACATAGCATACAGTTGACCATGGTTTTCGATCGTTACTATAAAATATCGATATTTTGTGCCCGATACTCGTAACATCGAATTATCGATATTTAGCTATCGATATCAATATCGATATTTTACTAATATCTCTCATCCCTAGCCGTGCTTTCAATAAAAATATAAATTTCCAAAGAAATCGATCTCACAAAGTTATTCAGGAGTTCATTAAATTGAAGTTACGAAAACCCATATTCTAACACGCTACAAAAAAAAAAAAAACTATCTCTGATTTATTTTATCAATTTTTTTCTCTCGATCGATTCGTTTTTATTTTCCTCACCCATATCCATTCCATATTGTAGGTAATGTTTATTTAGCCTAAATAATCTAATTTTAACGAAGCTAGATTTTAACGAAATAAACATAAACACTTATTTATATGTACATACAAAAGCTTGTAAAACTACATTTTCTTAAACGGGCTTTGACGGGCTTAGTCCGCCTGAGACCCAGCCTGGGGAAATATGTTATGTTATTTTATATTTGCCTTTTGGCTTCTTTAGCTTACATAATTTGTGTAATTCAGCTACTGGTTTCTTGAATTGTACCCGAGGAATTCGAGGTATAGATTCTGTACCCCGAATAGTTTTTGATTCAGATTGTAACGTAAAAATTTGTAGATATAATAATGCAAATAAGACATTAAAATCAAATAAATTTATGTTAAGATATGACACACCTAATTTTAAAATAAAACAGTATCTTCGCAATGAGAAAGACAGATCTTTTTTCATCAATTAAATTCAATAAATGAAAAATAAAGTGATTAAGGCGCTTCGATTTTCATACAAAAAACATTTAGCAAATACGCCTAAACCGAGCATATTTTTGGTTAAGAAAATTGTTCTTTACAGTTTTATAACCAACTTATCCTAGCAAATAAACTTAAAACTGCTTAATAATTAACAGGAGTCATGAAATAAAATCGGAATTTTATGAAAGAAATTCATATGTGTGCGTGGCCATTTTTGTGTACAGACATATGGTTGCAAAAATACTAGCAGCAGATGACAGGACAAAATGTGACTGAACGGCAGTGAAAGTTGACTAAGACATTCCTAGACTTGCCTCTAGATGGCTCTTTTTTATTCCAAGACAAATTTAATGCTATTTCTAGAGATTTTTATTTTTTTTTTGCCGAGAGGAAGGCAAAGGTATCTAATCCAAAAACCATTATTGTTATTTAAATTTCTTATTAAAAATTAATGAAAATGAAGATAATAATGATGACTAGAAATATTGGGCAAAATATCAATACGTTTCCGGTCATCATAATCCTAAATTACCTTTAAATTCATCAATCTTTAATAATAAATTATTTTAAAAAACATGTATGTGTTACATTACTTTGTCTTTCAAAAAAAAAAATTGTTCGAGAATCGAGTTGCAATGAGTTGCAGTTTGCACATTATAATACTAGTTTTCATTGCATTGCATTATTATCTGTGATTATAATATACAGTGTGTTTGGTAATGGACTAGCGATAATTTAGGGGCGTAAAATATACCTAATATTTTTGGCAAAAACACACATAAGGGTGGTCAACCCCTCCTCTTTTTGGAATAGCGGCCATTTTAATTTTTTTTTTTAGTTAAGTCTTTTAAAAAAATATCGATTTCTCTGGACATAAGGGTACTACAGACATTTAAAAAAATGTGTTAGTAAGCTAATGATATAGCCTTTTAATTAAAAGAGATCTACGTGTAAATTTTTAACTCTAAAATGTGTAAAAAAAATGTTTAATGCTGTTTTATAATATATGATATCTTGACTAAGATAAAAACACTTCTCCATAATATAATCCGTTAGGATATGGTTGATCGTTTCATCATTAAAAAAACATTGTGCTGAGGGATTCAGCTTTGTTTGCCGAGATTTGGCTTATGTATAGCTATCGGGATGAAAAATAACGTTTCCAATAATGTATTTTCAAAAAGAGATGGTAAAATTCGTCACCCGAGTAATTGACCCGGTGGCTCAGTGGTAAGAGCGCTGGCACGGAATGCAGAGGTCGTGGGTTCGTTTCCCACCCGGGTGAGGAATTTTTTCCATTTCTTTATTAATAATTTTATAATAATTTTTTTGCAAAATCTTTTTCCCTTTTTTGTTTATAACATAGATTCTTTATAACGATAGGTTCATAACTTATAATGTCACCGCAATAAAAAAAAGGAGTTTGGCCCAACTAAAAAGATTTCATGGAGAACTCGTTACCAAGTACGAATTTGTGTTCAATATAATAGGGAAGCTCTTATCGTAATCGTCATTTTAAACCATAATGGATCTTGCCACACACCTACATAGTTCAAACTAATTCTCCAGTTTTGTATTCAGTAGATGAGAAGGTATCTATTATTATTTACGATGATTTAACGGGACACACATGAACACCTATTTCAGTCGAGCACAAGTTTGGAGAAAAAAAAATCTAAAGCCTACCCCAGCAACCCAAGATTCATGCATTGCTCCGCTTCGGCAATACAATCGGAATCCCAAATATCACATGGAAGCTTCATTTTCACAAGTTGTTAATGAACATTCATCTATAGAAATTTAAAATTCTAGTGTTGATGTCAACTAGCCCACAAGCATGTTCTAAGTTGGGCATTTAAACTTGAAGAACACAAAAGAACTTGTGAATGCAGTATTATTGACTTTGTGCAGGAGCTGAGGACAGGATTTAATAGCATATTTGTATTTAAATGTAGTCAGTGTGATAAAGAGTTTCGCCATGGTAATGAAGCAGATGATAAAATAAACACAGGATTTGTATGGGGAACAGTAACAGGAGGTGGATATTATTCCCAGGCAGCGCATTTAACTAATGTGCTGGATATACCCACCATGTCACCAAAAACTTTTAGACGCATTGAAACTTCACTAGGTGATGTGTGGATGGACCAATTAACTGAAGAAATAAAAAAAGTTGGCCAGCAAGAAAGACAGATTGCAATTGAAAATGGGCAGATTAATGATGAAGGGATCCCCTTTATTGAGGTGTATGTTGACGGTGGATGGGCTAAGAGATCGTATGGCCATGACTATAACTCATCATCCGGTATGGTAAGTATTAGTAACCTACTATAACAGATCAGGTATTCACTATTTATGTAGATATTTGCTTCAATATGCTTTTTTCCAGGCATGTATAATTGGAAAAAATACAAAGAAGTGTTTGTACATAGGAATAAAAAATAAGTATTGCTACCACTGCAGTATTTATGAAAAGGAAAATAAAACTCCACCGGCCCACAGGTGTTTTAAAAATTATGGGGGGACATTGACAAGTATGGAAAGTGCAATACTAGTGGAAGGCTTTGAAAAATCTTATGAAATGCATGGTTTACAATATCTATCTTTTGTTGGTGACGGTGACTCTTCGGTATTTGCAGTTCTAAAGGAAAATGTGTCATATGGACCTCAAATTAAAAAAATTGAGTGCAAGAATCATGTAATTAAGAATTACACAAGCAAATTATACAAGGTTATTATTAGTTATATTTTTTTGTTGTGGAATGTTAGTTCTTTCTTTTCAATATAAGTGAAATGAAATATTGACCAGTACCCCGATCAAGGAAGATCAAAAGCAGAAATATGAGAAAAATAAAGTTAAGAATGTTACTAAAAGACTGAATGATACGTCAAAAAATGTTCTTCAGAAGACTAATACAAAGACTGACAAAGACAAAAAAACTGCTAAAAAGGTTAAATAGCCAAAGAAAATAAAAAAATTTAAGGATACTTTATGCTTTTTTTGCGGTGAAATATATATAGAAGGCGGTAAACCAATTGAAAATTGGATTCAATGTGACATTTGTCAACAATGGTGTCACGAAGATTGTTCAGCTTATGATGGCACTCAAGGGTATACCTGTGACAATTGCCAAGTTTTTATCAAAAGTTATATCTATGATAGATATCGAATATGGGTATTCACTTTGCCCAAGTTCTGTGTCCGCTTTACCCGGGGTACCGGGCAAAGCGAATACATTCGTACTTTTTAAAATTTTAATTGCAGTTGATTATTGTTTAAATATTATTGATTACTGATGTTCGTATTTGTAAGAGCAATAAATAAAGACTGATTTGTGATAATTATTTTGTTTTTGTATTGTAAATATTTCCTACTATAACCTTCAATACCTTAAGGTATCCACTTTGCCCGGCCTTCCCTTACGTGTTTTTTCTGGAGCATACCGCCGCATTAGGGAATCTGGTAGCGTACGTAAAAGACAGATTGATGACGGCAGACCTCGCATCTACGCTCCAGAAGATGAAAATGAAATATTGGAACAATTTCAACGAGATCCCACTATTTCTACAACAGTTGTGGCCAGGCGTCTTGGATTTACACAATGGAAGGTGTGGTTTACTGTCCATACAGGTGGTTTTTACCCCTTTCATTACACGCCCGTGCATGCCCTAGAGGAAGGAGATGCAGCAAGAAGAATTGATTTTTGTCGCTTCTTGTTGGATATGGATATGGAGAATCCTAATTATCTTAACAAGATTTTATGGACAGATGAGTCCAAATTTGATCGCGATGGAATCACAAATTTCCGACAAATTTCAGACAAAAAAAAGGTAAAAGCTCATCAACACCGATTTTCCTTAAATGTTTGGATGGGAATTATCGATCACCATCTTATTGGGCCACACTTTTTTCCGCAAAATTTAAATGGCGAAACCTATGAAAACTACTCCGGGACGATATGGAATTGCTGCTGGAAGATGTGCGAGAATGGCTTAACCAGAATTATCCGCGTCGTTGGATTGGTCGAGGAGGGCCAATTCCCAAGGTGTCCTGACTTAACACCTTGCGATTTTTACCTTTGGGGCCACATGAAGGAGCTGGTCTACCAAGCAAACCAACCCATCAACAGCGTGGAAGAACTAAGACAGAAGATAATAAACGCAGCGGACCAGATCAGAGAGGATTTAACTTCTCGTGTAATAAAAACCGAAGTTCGAAGAAGACTACGTGCCTGTATTAGAAACCGCGGCTCTCATTTTGAGCAAGAGTTGTAATTTTTTATTTATTTTCAATAGAAATGATTAATAAAGCTGATTATTTTCATTTCTTTCCAATAAAATATGATACTTATAAAATACTGCACATTTAATATTTTTTTTTCTTTCAAGCCATAACTTTCCTTTTTTTAACTTTTTCGTAAATGTTTATACCATTTTAGATAGCTAGTAAACTGAGGAAGTTATTTTAGTAGCTTGTACATTACGTCCCGTACATTAGTTTTTTGCTAAAGTAGAAAAACTTTGGACAAAAAAGATTTTTTTCTTAAACCTCTTGAGATTCTCATACCGCAACACGTAGCTAGCTCGTATTTTTTAATTTTTTTGTTCTCTCAAGGGCGTGCTAGCATGTTACCTCTTAGAAAATGTACAAACAAGAGTTTTAGAATGTAAAATATTTGAGGTATATGCCATTTTTTGACAAAAATAGACATTTTCCGAAATAAAAACAAAAATATTAATATCTCAGAAAGTACTAATTTCCGGCTAGGGTATTACTGGACAAAAACCATTGCAAATAAGCTCTACTTTGTGATCTCCAAGGGAATGTATCGAATTTCCGGTAACCCTGTATATGTATAAAGTTGAATAAATAATTCGTGATAAAAAAATTGTTTTTGTTTAAATCCTAATAGGTTATTGGGTAGGTAGGTATCTAGTGTTAAAATTAAGGTATACCTTACCTCTAAGAAATATGTAAAAATATTTAGAACGGTTAATCGAACTAACTAATATCAGGCCTAAATATCTCATTCTTGGGAAATCTAAGTCCCTTTTTCTATAGTCCACGTGGACGGGGCAGTCGCTAGCTTATAATAAGGAAAAAAACTACGGCGGCGTCGGCGAAGTTTAGAACACAAGTTATCTATACCTAAGTACGTATACCTATATCTTTACATATAATAAATCTGTAACTCAAGATTGTCTGTAAGTAGGTACATTGTAGATATGGCAGTAAAAAAATTGGGGCCTTTTGAGAGCTAATATAAGCCAAAACGACACTACAAGTTTTGTCTGTATGTTTGTTCGAGCATCACGCAAAAACTACTGGATGACATTGAATGCCGTGTTTACTATTTTATAGTCTAACTTAAAAACCAGTGTATGTTTTATCTTACTGACACATTTTGCTATAGTCCGCGCGGACGGAGTCGCGGGTGTCCACTAGAGACCACAAGCAAGGCTAAAACATATATATATAGTGGTGTGTCAAATAACCAAATAACTGAATAATTTATATGTATAAACGTCCTTGAGTACAATGCAGGCGTCCGAAAAAAATACGACATCTATCGGTTCATTTTATAACTGCACTACTACATACAGTAGTGGACTTAAGTGTGGACACTTTTTGAAATTTCTTGCATCTCGCAGTTTAAGTGATAAAAATAGTACTTTTTTAATGTAGAACCTTACGAAGTAAATTTTTTCTTGTTCCTTATGCTATGGTTCATTATTAAACTGCCATAACATCATTAAAAATTCTTAATACCATTCAATATTAATAAAAAAAAATTGCCTTGAAATTTCGGGAATATTTTTTTTCGAATTGTGGCAACACATAACTACCACGTGTTCAGTCTAAACCAATCACAGAGAGCGTGGGATGATCACATGATCCAATCAGGACACTTTAAAATGCAACATGGCATATGTTTGGCAATTTGTGTTAGTCATCCACTGCTCAATGTCAACTGAGGTTGTTTTTAAGCCATTTTGAAGTGAAATTAGTGTTTTTTTAACGAAAATGGCTCCAACGACGCCCAAACGTGCCGATTGGTCACCCGGAAAGAGATCCAGAGCTGTTACACTTCGTGAAGAAGGTTACACATATGAAGACATAGCAAAACGATTGGGTGGAGGAGCTACCAAGTCTGGGGTAAGAAAGATGTGTCAACGCTACAAGGAGACAAAATCAACCAAAACTGCCCCAAAATGTGGCCGAAAGCCGAAAGTTACGCCACAGTATGAAAGGAGGATTTGTCGACTTGCGCTACAGGACCGGCGTCAAACATCCAAAGATATTAACAAGGTCCTTAAAGCTATCGGACTTGATATAACCGATAGAACAGTTAGGAAGAAATTGTGCAAGAATGGATTACGAGCAAGAACACCTCGAAAAAAGCCTTACCTCAATATTAAACAAAGGCAAAAACGGTTGGAATAGGCTGCAGCACACAAGGGGTGGACCTCTGAAGACTGGGCAAAAGTGGTATGGAGCGATGAGACCAAAATTTCGATTTTTGGGAGTGATGGAATCAGATTCGTTCGTCGTCGTAAAGGCGAAGACATGCTACCGGAATGCACAACCGCCACAATGAAGCATCCTGTCAGTGTAATGGTGTGGGGTTGCATGACTAGAGATGGTGTTGGGCGACTGACAGTGGTAGACGGCACAATCACGGCTAAAAGGTACCAAGATCTTATTCTGGAGCCAAAATTATTGCCTAGTATCCAGGATTTGTTCGAAGGTGACCGTAGTAGATGCATCTTTCAGCAGGATGGGGCTCCATGCCACAAAGCCAAAACCAGCATGAAATGGTTACAGGATCACCACATTGAAGTTCTGCCTTGGCCAGGGAATAGTCCGGACCTGAATCCTATTGAAAATCTCTGGTCAAGGCTGAAAGTACTGGTTTCTCGACGCAATCCAAGCAACAAAAGAGAGCTAATCGAAGCAATTCTTCAAGCATGGTTCCATGTAATCACAGCTGAAGATTTACGATGTCTGGTTGATTCCATGCCTCGAAGAATTAATCAAGTTATAAAACTAAAAGGATATCCGACGAAATATTAATTTTTATTATTAATTTTTAAAGTCTTTGTAGAGAATAAATTTAATTTAATTAATTTTTAAAAAAAATTTTGATTTGCTTTTTTGCCATTTTGATGTCTTATTCGGAATTTGGTTTTTTTTTTTTGAAAACAGTCCAAAAAGTACTATAATATAACAGTAAAATACATTCTCAAATTAATTACATAGCAAAATAACAATAAACACTAATATAATTATAAAATTTATCATTGAATATCACATACGAGCAATTTTATTAAAAGTGTCCACACTTAAGTCCACTACTGTACCTTCTACCAGTTCTAATGCCAGTAGTACTGTGGTAGGTAGTAGAGAAAAAGGTTCTAGTATGACCCGCAGACGGATGCATTTTCAATATTTGTGTGCGTGGAAGCAGAATAGTATTTTTTTTTAGTAAATACCTGTAAACTATAAGCTTACTCAATACCATCTGCAATTAGTGACTTTTTATAACACTGAATTTTCCGCAAAAGTCTTTTTTTCTGACTAAGCTATTCAAATTACGATGAAATACATAAAAAACCAGGTTTGACAATAAAGATGCCATCTATCCATATGATTTACTAAGATGAGCCTCCCATTTAGCCTTAAGATCGATATTTCGCTTCATTATTGTCAGACCTTCCGTCAAATAAAGGTATTAGGTATGATTGTCGAGACATTGACTATTGATAAAACAGTGCAATTAGTTGACTTCCAGTTTCGTTGATGGTCCATATCTTTAGGGAGAACCTACTCAGATCGGGATACCTCCACTTGCCAGAATTTCATTTGCCATAATGGTCAACAGACATAATATTGTTTCTCATAATTTCATATGTCAACTCACTTGTTTTCCATAATAGTCATATGCAGAAACTTTGTTTTCCATAAAGTCAATTTTCATAACATCATTTGTCAATCATTTTAAGCCATAATTATCATATGCCATAGAAGTTGATTCTAGAAGAAGCATAAAATCGGTTTAAACTAATCGATGAATAGGTTTAGCTTTGGTTTGGGTAAGTTAGGTTAGAGTATGACAAACAACGCCAGAATGCTAATGGCTTTTAAGGCGGGTACAGACTGCTGTAACGTAACATGCAATGTAACACGCAATGAAAGAATTTTCCGTCCACATTGTCGTAATGTATCATGCAATGTAACAGAATTCCCATAGTGTAGACGCCTTGCGCGCACGAACCGTGCACACTACGCGCACGAACAGAGCATTTCAACTCGTGCGCGGTATTGGGATATGTCTTTCTGGGAGTGGATGAGGTGATGGAAAGTTTAATAAACGATTTTCTATCAAATTATAGTTTTGTATCCTTGAAGACACCGCCGTCTGAGATTCTTCCTTGGCATCCCACATCTACAAATAAAAAATTATAATCGGTGTCAACCAAAGCAAAAAGAACGATGCTAAAAAAGTTTTTATAGTTGTAGAATTCGGTTCCACTTTTGATAGGTGCTTCAAGCGCAACGTGTTTTCCGTCCAATGTCCCTATACAGTGTGTAAAATTCCACTTCTCTTCAAACTGTTTGCTTATATTCAACCAAGCTTCTTCTGTCGTTGGAATCTGAAACAAAAACGATTATTAATTGATAGCTACGGCTGTGATTTTACCTAGTAGCCTTTAAAGTTACACCCTCCCGTCTTGTATTTGTTATCAAAAGATAGGCCCTACAGTCTACAGTTATAAATTATTTTTATGTTTTTCAGGTGGTGGTTCAACAACCGACTGCCCAAGAAAATCTACAGAACGAGCTTACTGCTCCACCTCAACGGAATGAATATATACCTATGCGAGCTAAGCAAGCCAAAAAGGATGACAACAGTAGTGTACTTTCAGATGTAGTGAGCATATTACAAACTACTGCCAATAAGTTGGGAAGTTCAGGCGCTTCAGATTTAACTACAACTTTTGCTTCTTATGTATCAGCTAAAATGAAAACTTATGCTGCTCAAACTAGAAATTCAGTTGAACATGCAATTTTTGAATTCCTGATGAAGGCTGACAAAGGCTATTACGAATCGTCATATCGTCAGCAGGATAACTATCCGACTTCATACCAAGAATCCTACTGTGCAACACCGAAGACAAGACAAAATTATGTCGAATTGGCCGGATATGTTGATCGTCCCGGAACATCCGCATTTCGTCACCCGACATTCGCACCAACTCCAGACACAAATCAACAAGCACGCTATGGCTATACCACTGCTAGGAATGAAGAATACGATATGGATCAACAGCCATCGTCTGTAACTTCACTTGAATCTCAGCAATCCTTAGACGATTTTAATGATTTAATGTAATTCAATCATTTATCTATTTAAAACTTGATTATAAATAAAACTTACCTTGATATATTCTTTTAATTTCTCAATTATGGCGGAGCAAACTTCTGGAATAATACCACTTATGGCCTGTTTCGATATCCTGAAGGTATATTGTAAATTTGTGTAAAAGTCACCACTAGCTAAAAAACGAAATGTTATTGCCAGTCTGTCTTGGATTGAAATTGAAGCCCTTAAATGTGTGCAATTCCGATAAATTCTTGGTCCGACTAAACTGAGTAGATTTTCGAATGTCGTTGGAGTCATTCTTGTGAAATTTTGAAATTGTCCGGTTAATCTCATGTCGGCTATTAATTGTGCACCAGCTCTCTGACTGTACAACTCTGTATGCCACCATCGTCGAGGTCTTCGGCGTTTTTTTATCACATGATTGATGATAATCAATGAAGCACCGACAATCATCGTAGCCAGTAATTGGTCGTCACGATCCATTATCTTTGCGTGTCCTCAGCAGACTGAGCTATGTTCGCCGCGCGCATGCCGGAAAAGATGCGAATACGTACATGCTCAGTTCGTGCGAGCGCTGCGTCCACACTTAAGAAATGCTCCTTTCATGTTACATTGCATGTTACGTTACAGTAGTCTGTACCCGCCTTTAGGATAAAGGTTCAATTATAGTAATAAGTAGTGATGTGCCGAGTATGGCTTGACTCGAGTCAGACTCGATTCCTGCTTAGTACCTACTCGTCTATTCGAATACCAATTCATTATGATTCGAGTACGTTGGACTCGATTCCGATACTCGAGTCAGGAAGAATCGATTTGTAATCGCTGACTCGATTCTATCATGCGAGTCCAACTGACTCAATTATTGTATGAATTGTTCATACTCGTTCCCTTTTTACTTGAGCAATGAAGTGACGCCTGTAATACAAGTTTGAACCTGCAACTTTTTGTAATAATTTCTTTTTTTTGTGGCAGTAAGTTGGCCGTAGTTCTGCAGAAAGAGACCAACAATAAAAAATGAGTTTCGAGATACTGACGTTTAAAGTTTCTTTATTTTTTTTTTAAAGTTCCCTTACCTTTTTCCTGAAAGTTATTTGTCATTTGGTAGAAATAAGCTTCGTGCACAATATTAAATAGGTTTTACAGAGATGACAGCTATTTTTCATGTAATAATCTTGGTTTAAAAACAAGTAGTCGTTTCCTGCAGAATATAACATAGGGGAAAGGGGGGTAGCCCCGGCCGGCGGGTAGCCTCGGCCATAGCAAATATTAGTACTTCGCGCGGCGTGACCTTGAATTACGTATGTTCTCTGTGTGCGTTTAACAGTAATTCTTCAAACGCTAATAGTCGAAGTCGATTGACAGCTGCGTTCGGGCGTGATCGAGTGAATTTCTTTTCCGCGTGGCTTCAATTGTTTTGAAAACCATTATTCATTGGATAAACGTAAGTAATTATTTATTTGATTTTATTTACATAATGGAATACTATTCTATTTTGCATTTTAAGTTTATTTCAACGTATAATTACCTGCTTTTTAAAAAGTTTTTTTTTTTAAGAAAGTCAAGTCGGGTAACCCCGGCCAGTAGTTGCCGCAGATCAGTATGTTCAGAATCGAGTCAAAGGTATTAAAAAAGGCCATCAGATCACTCTTATGCCAAAATTAGGACGTTTGGAACAAACATTTAAACCTGAGTTAGAAAGACAACTTTGTAAGCATGTTGCAAATCTAGATATCGTCTCATGCCTTTAACAAGAAATGAATTTTTACGTCTTGCCTTTGATTTAGCAGAAAAAAATAAAGTTCCTCACAGAAAAACGAATGTCTGGAAAAGATTTTTTTTGCGCATTCAAGAAAAGAAATCCAGGCGTGGTACTAAGAACCCCTGAGGCAACAAGCTTGATGCGTTCTACAGGTTTCAATAAACCACAGGTTGATCGGTTTTACGACCTCCTCTTCAACCTGTATGAAAAATTTAATTTTCAAGCCCCTCAAATTTATAATGCTGACGAGACAGGAGTATCGACGGTTTACAAAAATGAAAGAGTTTTGTCAATGAAAGGTAAAAAGCAGGTTGGAATACTCACTTCAGCTGAACGAGGACGACAACATCACTGTCATGATTTCTATCATCGGGTCACTTTATACCCCCTATGTTCATTCTCCCTAGGAAGAAAATGGATAAGAATGGTCGGCTTATGATTGGTGCACCGCAAGAAAGTATTGGTATTGCCTCTGAAAGCGGTTGGATGAATGCGGAGATATTTCTCCAGTGGCTACAACATTTTAAGAAGCATGTTCATCCGTCTGAATCTCACCCTGTTCTTTTAATATTAGACGGACACAATAGCCACAAAGATTTGAATGTTATTGAATTTGCTAGAGATAATCGCATTCACATGCTGAGCACTCCGCCCCATACGACTCACAAGATTCAGCCATTAGACCGCGTGTTTTTCAAGCCATTGAAACAAGCTTATGGGTCAGCAAGTGCATCGTGGATGCGTCAGAATCCTGGTGCTCGACTGACTGATTACGACGTCGCTGTACTGACAAATATAGCGTTCACGAATGCTGCAAGATTAGATAGCCCAAAGTAGTCCAGTCAAATTAGCTACAAAAATAGGGGTAAGGTTACATTAATTCGCACCTTGCTAAAAATTTGCATGAATGTTGGGAACACCATTACATACAATTTGTCAATTATCCACATCAATCCAATGTGTGGAAAAAATTTTATTGAAGGTCAAATGTTGCAAAAATCGGTTTTTTGAGTTTTCCAGCTAAACGGTAAGTTCTATCATGAAAATAGGTAAGACAAAAATTATTCATCATCCAATTATCTACAAAAATTGTTCATACACTTTTTTTCCTAAGAATCGCCATTTCGGAGATATAGCGATGCAAAATGTTGAAAAAGTTGTGTTATTCATAATATGCACACGTTTCCGCGCCACCCGTGAGGTAGTGTACATGACGCGTTTTTTTTTACGTGGTTTCCCCGGTAGGCCTATTCCACGATCTATTGTGGTTCTGTTGAGTTAAAAAACTATTTTATTAAATTTAAAATGGTACTATAGTTAATGACAAGAGCGGTGTAAGTAATGAGTAAATTGAAAAAATTATTCGTCTGATAGATACTCGTTTAATGGAACATAATCCATACTGTCTTGCACTTCTTCTCCTTCTTCTTCTTCTTCTTCTTCTTATTCTTCTTCTTCTTCCTGCTGGGTACAAATAAATTGTTCAAAGAGCGATGCATCAGATGTCTCCTCGCCTATATCGTAAGAATCCTCTTCTTCTGGCGATTGAACATTGGAGCACGATTGGCCTCGACAACTGATACATGCTAATGAACAAAACAACCCAACTTTTTTACAGCCGCATTTGCATTCATCACCCCGTTTTGCAATTGCAAAAAATTGAATTGAGGAGTTTTTCCGGTGCAGGAGGGAGTAAAGTCTGAACTGGTTCCAATATATTGTCAATTAACTTCCAACCCCAGTCTTCTGGGTTTAGTTTATTACCGAGCCATACTTGAACTTGATAATATACCCGAAATAGATGTTGATAAGCAGAAGCAGAGGTTGGAGGAAGACAAGCTAATTGTACTTGTTTTTTTAATGCGTATTTTTTGCAAAAGATAAGTATCGAAACTTATCTAAGCACGTAATTTTTTTTGGAGCTCCGTAAACGGAAAGAAGAAAGCGAATTCCGTTGGTGATTACAGCTTGTGGAGTAGAGGTACTTTCTTTGAAAACGTCAGCACAATCAACTAAATCTTGTCTCTCAAACAATTTCAAAACTGATTTTTTACCTCTCCTGAAAAATGCTGATGTCGTGTCGCAACCAGTTACTGCATGTAGAAATAAGTATGGCTCGGTAATAAACTAAACCCAGAAGACTGGGGTTGGAAGTTAATTGACAATATATTGGAACCAGTTCAGACTTTACTCCCTCCTGCACCGGAAAAACTCCTCAATTCAATTTTTTGCAATTGCAAAACGGGGTGTAATGCTAAATGCGGCTGTAAAAAAGTTGGGTTGTTTTGTTCATTAGCATGTATCAGTTGTCGAGGCCAATCGTGCTCCAATGTTCAATCACCAGAAGAAGAGGATTCTTACGATATAGGCGAGGAGACATCTGATGCATTGCTCTTTGAACAATTTATTTGTACCCAGCAGGAAGAAGAAGAATAAGAAGAAGAAGAAGAAGGAGAAGAAGTGCAAGACAGTATGGATTATGTTCCATTAAACGAGTATCTATCAGACGAATAATTTTTCAATTTACTCATTACTTACACCGCTCTTGTCATTTACTATAGTACCATTTTAAATTTAATAAAATAGTTTTTAACTCAACAGAACCACAATAGATCGTGGAATAGGCCTACCGGGGAAACCACGTAAAAAAACGCGTCATGTACACTACCTCACGGGTGGCGCGGAAACGTGTGCATATTATGAATAACACAAATTTTTCAACATTTTGCATCGCTATATCTCCGAAATGGCGATTCTTAGGAAAAAAAAGTGTATAAACAATTTTTGTAGATAATTGGATGATGAATAATTTTTGTCTCACCTATTTTCATGATAGAACTTACCGTTTAGCTGGAAAACTCAAAAAACCGATTTTTGCAACATTTGACCTTCAATCAAAAAATTTCCACACATTGGATTGAAGTGGATAATTGACAAATTGTATGTAATGGTGTTCCCAACATTCATGCAAATTTTTAGCAAGGTGCGAATTAATGTAACCTTGAATGTCTATTTTGACTGGACTAAAGTGGTTTCCCTTGCACGGGTATCCAGCCTTTCAATCGAGACATGTTTTCAGACCTAGACTTTTTAGGTTCGGCGTTAACTGATGTACCAATCGAAGATAAATCTAGCCAGTCAACAATCCAAGCTACTAGTGTGACAGCATTTGTAAATACACCAGGACCGTCAACCAGTGCTCTGCCCGTATCGTCAGTAGTGTTGAGTAGGACATACAAGAGGCACTTCATTTGTCCCGGACATGACGTCAAAATGTAAGAGTGCCTCGAAATTTTAAATTGTACTACTTCAATTTTCTTGTCGCGGTCGAAACTTGAAACGGTTTTCGAGAGCGAGGCAGGCAGACAAACGACAAGCACGTCCACGTGATCACGTCACGGTCGTCGCGTCTGACATTTTGGCGAGAGAGAA
>CP053170.1:393285-745370 GCA_014607495.2 Carposina sasakii
GGTAATTTATTTCCATTATGCAGTAAAACTGCTTTTAAGCTAGTTTTTGTAGAATTAAAAAATTTAAAAATTGCCCTACAAAGAACACAATAACAATTATTATCTAAGTATTAAAATATATTAAGTTACTTACTTAAAATTTCTTTTGGTGCCTATTATATTAAATTAAGTTTTTAAACTTTCTAGTGGTATCCTTATTATATTATATCCCATACTTATACTGGGATATTTATTTGTAGAATATACAAATGGTGGCAGCAGCCAAATAAAAAAGTAAATCTATATAGAGTTAAAGAATCAAACCCAGTATTCTTAAATGAGTAAACAAAATTAAATTAAAATAAATGAACTAAGTATATATCAATCACTGATTTGCAGTGGACACACTTTAGTATTTAACACATACTCTATTTGCAAAACCATTTGACATCCTTGACATCAAAGGTTCAATCATCACATTTTGCTGCATCTGGACACATTACTTATGAAATGCAGTCATATAAAAAAAATGACATTTATACAAAAAATTAAGATATCCCTAAGGATCTTAAAGGAATACATAACAAAAGTTAATGAACATAAATGTACATTTTATAAATTTAAGAACTTAGAAAACTGTGAACAAATTTCAGGCCCTTCATAGTCAGAGTTAATACATACTTACCTATTTAATGTAGTAGGTATAAATCATTATATTATAAAATTTCATTTAAATCATATAATATCTATTATAAGTAGAAGCTTTGATCAAAGATTGATTGAAGTATCAATATTACTTACTGACATACGAGTATTGTATCATGTGAAATTTTAGCATTTTTTTTAAGAACAATGGGCAACACCAATATATTATTATATCATTTGTTTTCCCCTGGATATACACTTTGCAGGATTGTCAGTGGTATTAACATAAACATAAATTACATAACATGTCTGGTGTAAATGTACACTTCAGGTTAGGAGACTTAAAACATATAATAAATATGAGTATTTCAAATTGAGTGAAACTCTATTGTCATTATAAAAGGATTATTCGCACATAAAACTTATTTATAACAGTTGCCTGTTTATGATATAACATTATTAATTAAACTAGGAACATTAGACCCCCACTTATGTAATACAAAGC
This sequence comes from Carposina sasakii, assembly GCA_014607495.2. Lineage (NCBI taxonomy): Eukaryota > Metazoa > Arthropoda > Insecta > Lepidoptera > Carposinidae > Carposina > Carposina sasakii. The sequence goes on from CP053170.1 coordinate 394,415, forward strand.
CTAAGCCTATCAACCAGATAAATAAACTGTGTCTTAACATAAGAGTTACTAATTACACACAACATATAATATATTAGAAAATTATATATTAGGAAAGAGGAAACATTAGATTTACTTATATTTATAAGGACAGGTAGGTAATTGGATAATTTAGTGAATAACTGCACAAAATGTATGTAGACACCGGTACTCCGGGGCTACTAATAATAGCTGAGACACTACTTTAATATCAGCAACTAAGTCAATATACACTATGGCAAAGAAATCTTCATGCTGCCGTCAAAGTCTGTACACATTTTTATAGAATGATCATTTTTATTAAATACCGGATGATACACAACATCATTATTGAAAAAAATAGAAATGTCATCATAAGGTTCAACATGGCTTAAATCCTTATGCATATGATGAGTAGCTTTACTTAGCTCAAGATTATGCTCAAGATTATCTAAGAATCTTTGTAAAGCAGGTGAGAATAAATCTGTTACCTTTAAACGACTAAGGGGTTGTTTTAATGGTAAAACAACTTCATAGGATTTATAATTTTCTAATTTGTCAGTTTGCTGATTAATATTTTCTGCATACTGATGCTCATTTAAATATTCTGGTGCTCTCTTAGTACAACTAAGGGCCAGTTTTAATGGTAAATCAACTTCAATTTCATGACTTTCTAATGTAACAGTTTGCTTATTAATATTTTCTGCATACTGATAGTCATTTAAATATACTGAAAATATTTCTGATGCCTTCTCAGATATTTCTGGGGCTTTCTCAGCTTCCCAGGAAAACATTTTTACATTAGTAATACTTGGGAATCTTTGCAAGTGTTTGTCATTGTTATGACTGGGTACATAAGAGTCGCGAGAGGTCATGTTAATAGGTAATATTTCATAAATTTTAGCTAAAGTTAAGCAGTAAATATCATCAATTTCATCAAAATCATCAACATGAAGGTTCTCCGAGTCGAGGACAATAATATCAATATTGTAATGGCAATACTCCTCAAAACTCGAGATAGACGGTCTCGTCTTACTTTTAAAGTTTCTAAATCAGAACTTGTTAGCGCCGATTTATCTAAAGATAGAACATAATTTCTACTATTGCATATACTAGTTTTAGCTTGACCTCTTGCGGCTAGTAAATGCTTTAAATCATCCATTTTTAAAGTTACAAACAAAATAAACAACAACAGTAAATATTATGTATGTCACTTACCTTATGTAAAGTACAATTATTATGTATTTGTTATAGAACAAATACCTTGAACAAGTATTGCAAAAATTGTGCACTGTTTTACACTTTAACGTTAACGCAAGTAAATACAAAACAACACAAATAATAAAATTAATATGGCAAAAAAACGCAAATATGTAAATAAAACTTTAAAAGAAATTCGTCGGAAAAGCTCGTTCAGGGACGTTCGTTCGTAGATAGGTGTCTCTTTCCTTCTAGTGTTCGTTCGCGAGACCATGCGAATTCGTGTATGCACGTACGCACTTATTACACAGCCATACGGTCGTAAATCGCCCGAACAAACACAACACAAAAAACAACGAATACACAATACACGAACACGAACGAATCAGGGTCGTCGAATCTCGATGGTTGCGACTTGCGATAGCCAACAAAAATGCACCAAAATGGCGGCGCAATTTGAAAATTAACTTCTTGAAAATTTTAAAGATGTTGAGAGCATATAGGAACTCAATTTCTTCTTCCTTATAGGAGATTTTATGGAAATCACCCTTTAATTAATATTGATTGGGAGCAAATAGGAACCCAATCTTTATAGGAGATTTTATAGAAATCCCTTTAATTAATATTTATTGAGAGCATATTATAGGAACTCAATATTGTTTTATATAGTAGGAGATTTTATAGAAATCATCCTTTTAATTAATGTTGCTCCTCCTTCGCCCCAGTCATTCTGGGAAATAGGTCCAGGAATTGCAATAAAAAAACTCACCAAATATCTGGAGTTATTAATTTAAAATACTTTTACCAGCACTTCATTTTCACCGGTTCATTATTATTCTTGGTTCGAAGGACCAATGTCGGCATTGGAACTGGTAAATTAATTAAATAATAGAATTCATTATGGTAAAATTAGTGGACTGTATTTCATTTATATGTTACATTGCCGAGACATAAATTGTAGTAAAAAATTATTTAAATATAGAAAAAAGAATAAAAAACAATAAAACAAAAACAATGTGGCCTGCTATGCCATAAATTAAATAAAACCTTTATGTTAGATTCTAACACTATAAACAATCTCCATTCTGTGGGTAGATGATCATGACCAAGTTGAGACAGTAATCCATCCACATCAATGCAGAAAACTAAACCATCTTCTTTAGAAAAGTACGGAACTAGTGAACTATGTCTTTTTCGATAAAAAGTTACTTTTACGTCAGGTTCACACAAATTCCATTGTTGTAATCTTGAAGTCAATAATTCTGCTTTGTCAATAGGTAAATTCAAATCTCTTACCAGGTCACTAAGCCTTTTTTGGTTCACAAAAATTGGCTACGATACGTCTTCATCCTCGGGTATAAAATCCTGTTTGTCACTTTTTTCGCTGTATGTCGATGTATAGCTTTCTAAAGATTCTGTTTTCATTAAAGAAACCGGGACCTTGGGTACAAGTAACTCGTCAGAATGTGGCTGAGGTTTCTTTACCGATGACACATCGGCATACTTTATACTTCGTTTAGATTTTTCAGAAAACCCCTTTAATTGTGTTAAACAGAAGTAACAATCCACGGCATGATTTGTTGGTTCAGTCCATATCATCGGCGTAGCAAATGGCATTTTTTTAACTTTTCCATTGTACCAACCGTTCAAATTCGTGTAACACCTTAGACAGCACACTTTAGGAACCCACGTCTTATCTTGGTTTTTCACATCACGGTCAAAATAGGCTAAGTAACACTGTTTAATTAGGTCCGAAAGGTTTTTTTTTTCGATTTTGGCGTAAATTCGCCACAAATGTAACAAAATAAGTTAGGATTGTTAACACACACGCGTGACATTTTCAAGTTTACCAATCAAACTAACGTATAAAGTAATGTTTGTAAAATAATCTTATTTTCGAAATCCCGCAATATAAAAATCAAACTTACGTCAAAAAGTTAAAATTCGTATTTCTCAGTTTCTAGACGTGATATCAAAATAAAATGCCTACATATATTTATTATTAGTCAACCTCGATATGAAACAATATGAGCCAAATCAGATATTTTTTTATTGTTGAGTAGTGTAATTATAACAAAAATTAAACAAAAAGAAATGAGAGTACAAATACCATCAAATGTTTGACAGAAAGTAAGTGGTCAACTTTTATATGGGAAAATGGAGTTGTCGTTTTACCCTATCTTACTCGCAATTTTTCCTTATTTGCTCACCGTTTAGACCTACCCTAGACTACGACAAACATTTTAAATCAGAAATCAGCTTAATCGGCACAGCCGTTCTCGAGTTTTAATCAGACTAACGAACAACAATTCATTTTTATTTATATAGATATACCAGTCGTTCCCAGCTTGGCCGTTTTTAAAGGGATGCTTTATATTATTTTTGACCGCGTATTGGTATACAAGTTCTAAAAACTCTTTTTTAGTTAGACCATAAAAAAGATCATCCACCTGGAATACATAATCCAGCAATACTTTCTCTTGAGCGACATTAAACACAGGCTGATGCCTTCCAAGTCTTTTCTCAAAACTTCCTTCCCTTTTTAACATGTCGCTGTAAAGTAGACAGCGTAAGCCCATACCAACTTCTTCGCGGCAGCAGATACCGAAGATAATTTAGCCTTTTCCATAAATTAAAAATGATTTCCAGGCAAAACGGGTAGGGGTAAGACGGGTACCCGTTTTGCCCCGAGAGTACCTTGTTAAATAAAGTTAACAGTCAAAATGACTGAATGAAATCACTGACTCGCATCAAAGAATAAGACTTCGTGACTTAAGGTTACGTTACTGTTTCAAAAGTAAAGATTTTATTTATGTTTAAAAACTTATTTATTACTATAAAATTATTAATAAAGAAATGGAAAAAGTTCCTCACCCGGGTGGGAATCGAACCCACGACCTCTGCATTCTGTGCCAGCGCTCTTACCACTGAGCCACCGGGTCAATTACTCGGATGACGAATTTTACCATCTCTTTTTGATATTACATTATTGGAAACGTTATTTTTCATCCCGATAGCTATACATAAGCCAAATCTCGGTAAACAAAGCTGAATCCCTCAGCACAATGTTTTAATGATGAAACGATCAACCATATCCTAACGGATTATGTTATGGAGAAGTGTTTTATCTTAGTCAAGATATTATATGAGGGGTCTAAGTGCAAATCCGCCACTGTCCACCGTTTGTGTTTTTTCACTAGAGATCAAAAACTTGATTATGACAATCCAACCTTAGTAAATCAAATATTTTGTTATGATTTTATTTCAAATGAATTACGTACGCTACAGTCGATGGATCGAAAAAAAACCAAAAATGATCTTAGAAATTTAATAGATTTAGAAATTACATTTAAAATCTTATTAATTAAACTTATTACTAAGTGTCTTGATCGACGTGAGAATAAAAAGTATCTGCTAATACATTGATCATTTCACACCGAGAAACAATGTCCATTGTTCTTGCATTTCTTCGGAAGTCGATGCAGCGCGTCAGCGCTATCCTAGGGATAGTCGTATGTAACATCTCCACCCGCAGATCAGCAACTATTTGAGCACGCTGAGCGAAAATGTTGCTGGAAACTTATTTTCCGTTTGATGTTCCACCTTATCTGTCTCCTTTTCAGAACTATCTTCTTTAGATTTCGATAGTTTTAATACAGCATGATTCCATCATCCATAACGACGTATTATAATAGTAACAGCAAGTATACCGCCGACTAATACGATTATGTAGAAGGGTATAGTAGTATGATAGAAGTGTGAGCTGATTAAATTCGCCTTTTCTAATTGTAGATTAGGTTGTAGAATAATCTTATCTTGGATATTATGTAGACCTCGTAAGTTAAGATGAATTTCCTCTGAAGTATAATTTTGATTGACATAGTTGAATGGAATCTTCATTAATTTCAGCGGCTGGCCTCTTATCTCATCGTTATTATTCATAAGGGTGAATTCCTTCGTACCTAGATAACAGGTAGCACGAATGGTGACAAAGTAACTTCCTTGAATTGAGATGAAGTCTTCTCTTCCGCAAACTAGTTGAACTTTAGTTGGTTGTGGAAAGGATAGTACATAGTATTGATCATCGAGCTGCTCCATCGCCTCCTTTGAAAGTAGTACAGTAGTGAAGCGACATGATTCTTCTAGGTTCTGGTGTAGGATAAGTTCCTGAACACAGTCTGGTTGTGTTCTAATCTGGCTTCCTATTTCTTTCTCGCAGAGATACCAAATGTTAATCTTCGGGCATTCAGCCTCCATGTACATGAATGAATCCTTGTTAGTTGCTATATAGGGATGGATAGGAATAAGGACTTTATGGTTCTTGTTAGGAATAATAGACAATTTATAAAGGTTGTTTGATTTGTCATGAAATAAAGAGCTGGTTTTCAGATATTTGCAGATTTATTTTCTCAGCACAGTACACCATTATCAAGAGAACACAAGAGAGAGAGAGCAATAGTTTTCAACGTCATATGTCATCACTGACATTGACAGTTTCGTTTGCGTTTACAAACCACGCTAAACTCAACACTGGCCCTTAAACCAAACGAAAACAATTATACATACCTACTACAAACAAGCATCCATATATTTATCTTTAAAGGTACAATTTAAAAATTAAACATAATATTCACTATGTATCACATAGACTTTAAACTTAAACCATTAACAAATTTAGCAAACTTAACTACAGCAAGAGATTTTGTAAATATATCAGCTATCATATCATTAGTTGGACAATACCTAATTTCTAAAACTTTTTCATTTACAATCTCTCTAATGAAATGGTGGCGAACATCAATGTGTTTAGTTCTACCATGATACACAGGATTCATACATAATTTCTGGGCAGATTGGTTATCATTAAACATAACTATTTTACAATTTTTAAGACCCAAACATTCAAAAATAAATTTACGCAAAAACAGTGCCTCCTTGCACGCATCAGATAGAGCCATGTACTCAGCTTCCGTACTACTAAGTGCGACAGTACGTTGTTTACGACTTTCCAAGATATAACATTATCACCAAGTTTAAATACATACCCGGTGAAGGAGCGCCGGTCTATTTCACTACCCGCCCAGTCTGCATCCACATATGCGCTTATGTCCAGACCAGTTCTTTTGAATACAAGACGTAAGTCGATTGTTCCGGCAAGATACCTTAACACCCGCTTTGCTGCCTTCCAATGTACTTCTCCATAACAGTTGTTAAACTGACTCAACACACTGATTGCATGTGCAATATCCGGTCTTGTACACACTGCTATATACATGAGTGACCCAATAAGATTTCTGTAATCAAAATCCTTTGTCTCATTATCCATTTTCACAAGCTTCAGACGTACTTCCATTGGCGTTCTTGTAGGTTTACAGTCCTTCATTCCAAACTTGTGCAGAACACTGTGTATGTAGTTTGACTGGTCCAAAGTAATAATGCCATTATCTCTGCATATACGCATACCTAGTATGTGATGAACTGGCCCTAAGTCTTTCATTTCGAATTCCGCCATGAGCTTTTCTTTTAATTTCTTCTTCTCTTCTTTGGAACAAGAACTGAACAAAAGTATATCATCTACATACAATGAAATTATAATCAGCTTACCATCTATGGTTTTCACATAAACACATGGTTCTGATTTCAGCTTCATGAATTTTAACTTATCTGTTAAAGTTAAATTAATTTTGTCATACCATGATTTAGCTGCCTGTTTTAGACCATAAACTGCTTTCTTCAATTTATAAACTTTGTTTTCATCTATATTAAAACCTTCTGGTTGTTCCATGAGAACTTCCTCGTGTAGATCACCATTTAGAAATGCTGTTTTCACATCCAAGTGATCTATGTCCATATTATACTCTACAGCTATTGCCAATAGTGCACGGATGGTTGAGTACCTCACAACTGGAGCAAAGGTTTCTTCATAGTTGACTCCATATTCTTGAGTGTATCCATTAGCTACTAAGCGAGCTTTGTATGCTATGACATTTCCATCTAGATCTCTCTTCTTTTTAAAGATCCATTTGCATTTCACTGGTTTTTGATCTGCAGTTCTGTCTACTGAAATCCAGCATTTGTTTTTAATAAATGATTGATATTCATCTTCCATTGCTTTAGTCCATTTATCTGCATCCTCACTAGCCATTGCTTCCTTCACTGTTACAGGATCATCTGTGTTCAAATATGCTTCCCAACAAATCAGGTTAGCTGATTCAGATGATAGTGAAGCGTCCAGGCAATCATCATATTCTGCTGACTCTAGTGTAGAATTCCCTGGAAGGTAGGTTATATCAAACAGATCAATGTTTTCAGATCCAGAATATTCAGTTTTATCGGAGTCGTCTAATGAGTATATACTTTCCCTTCGAGGATTGCTAACTGTTTGACATACTTCACTGGTACTGTTACAAGCCTCGACTTCCTCATTAGATATCTCTGGAGTAACTGTTATATCATGATTAGGATTCCCTATTTCAACTTTCTTCTGATCTGTCTGATAATCAGGAGTGGACATCACATGATACATTATGTCTTTACCATACACTCTATTATCATGATCATGTAATGACTTCTGTCTATGAAACATGTTTTCATTAATATTTTTGTTAGGTTTGAGGGATCAATAAGTCTATACCCTTTAGCATCATCGCAGTATCCCACAAAAATATATTTCTTTGTTCTTGAATCTAATTTCTTTAAATTTTGTTGTAAATTATAAGCTACACATCCAAAAATACGTAATGTACTCACATTTACTTTCTTATTAGTCCATTTTTCTTCAGGTGTAATTCCCATGACAGCCTTTGTTGGACTTCTATTTTTAAGAAATACAGCTGTGTTTACAGCCTCAGCCCAAAATCGGTTTTCCAGGCCAGCATCCATTAACATGCACCTTACTTTCTCCATTATGGTCCTATTTGCCCTTTCAGCGACTCCATTCTGCTGAGGAGAGTATGGTACAGTTGTTTGATGTTTAATTCCATAGTCCTTTAGGTATTTCTGAAATTTAGAATTATTATATTCAAGACCTCCATCACTCCTGAGTATTTTTATTTTCTTACTTGTCTGGTTCTCCACCAAAGCTTTAAAAACTTTGAAATTTTCGAAAACTTCATCCTTAGACCTAAGAAAATAAACAAATGTTTTTCTAGAAAAATCATCGATGAATGTCAGAAAATATCTTGCACCTGTCAGTGAAGAATTGGGCATAGGCCCACATAAATCTGTATGTATTAAGCCCAATAGTTCAGTAGCACGTGTTTCCGTCTTTTTAGGAAAAGGAATTTTAGTTTGCTTTCCCTGTATGCAAGCTTCACATGTTTTATACTCAGAATCTTCATAACCAATACCTAAGACCATACCCCTTTTCATGATGTGCATACTCCGTGAGTTTAAGTGTCCAAGCCGCTTATGCCACACTTCTTGTGAAAGCTGCAAACCGGTTACTGTATGTGAAACTAATTCCTTGGCCTCAACTGTACTAGGTTCTTCATCCTTGATGGCAGCACCCTTCATCTCGGGAACATATCTACTGACCTGTGAATCAATATTAATGGTATTGCACACACCTATACTCGAATGCTGAGCCATGGCACCCATCAATGTAGCATTACAAGATGCACGTGACCTACCTATAGTATCTAACTGATAGACCCCGTTACATTGGGTAGCTGTAGCCAATACATTATTCCCATCGAATATTTTACACATTTTATCAGTAAATATTACCTTGTACCCCTTTTTAGTCATCGCACTCACAGATAACAAATTAGCAGTCAAGTTAGGTACAAAAAAAACATTATCAATAGTCCTTTGTAACGCGGCGTATTCCAAGGGATGAATTTGGGGTACGCCGGGCTACTCCCTATGACCCAGCCGGGGGGCTAGATTAGGGATTTCTGAGTGAACAGAGTTTGGGAGTCGGGATAGTGAGAGAAACACACGATACACATTCATTTACGTATAATCTTACTTTAGTTAGAGATCATCTAATACATAAGTTTACGTCAGTCACGGGACCTGACTATGGACGCGGTTTGTAACACTAGATTTAGTTAACAGGCGGAAGGCCAGACTAGACAAGGATTGCGGAGGGCAAGCTACAGGTTTGTAATTACAATCACTTAGGTACATTCACTTATTCACGATCTAGACTATACCTAGCTTAGGGAAGTATCGGACTTCCCTCGGGAAACTAACTGGCGGGCTCGGTCGCGGTACGAGCGGAATAACGGGATATACGCGGCGGGAGCGCGAGTTGGATGAGCGTCTACGGCGCGGGCATGAAACGTCCTGTCCACGGCTATGCCTGACGGTCAGAGAACCTGACACGATCTTTACCCGAATCAAAGGTTCGCCTGACAGTCAGACGGCGTGGACTCGGTTATTCCGAGGACGTGCAAAATCGGGAATGCACCTTCGGCGTCGGTGACCCGTATCGCGGAACGTCCTGCACTAGTTGGATCTAATGGTTTCGGGGTCCTGACACGATCTTTACCCGAATCAAAGGTCCCTTTAACAACTAGACGACTAGGGCTTTGCACCTGGCAAATTGAGGACGTGGGCATTCACCTCCGGTAGCTGACGCGGACGTGCAGAGGGCACTAACCACCGAACGTGAATGCTTGGCGCGCGGCTTTTCCAACTAGTTTTATTGCTTCGTTGGCGGCGGTCGGTAGCGGGGTGAGCGGGACGCGGTTGTCGCTCGCGGGATGCGGGAATCGTCCGCGGGATGCGGGAGTCGCTTGCGGGATGCTGCGGGGGCGCGGTGTGCGGGCGGTGCTGCGTCCCGCGCCCCCTCCGGTCTCTCGCCTCGTTCGCAGCTGTGACTCTGCCATCTCCCTTGTGACGTCGCTGGTGGCGTCACATTCTCCCCCTCGGTGCGGAGATTTTTCGTATCTGGAAAAAATCACACGTTAATACCTATTAACTTGTAAGAAACCCCCCTGCCTAACTTCGTTAAGTGTCGGCCGGTTTCCCCCTCAAAATAGTATTGCGGACCTACTTTCTCCCCGGCGGAATCTATTCAAAAATCAAAATAAAAATTTCAAAAACCTAATACATACTACTATTTCCCTACGGGCCGTATGTACTATTAATAGACGTAATACTATTTATCTATGTCTATTTAAAATACGCTATAATTTAAAAATCCTAACTTCGAGCTAATGACTTGTGCCCAACCGGCTTGGGTCCGTGCGGTCGTCGACGATCTATTGTTCTCTTATCTAGGAATGTTGTTTGCTATCGGTGTTGTTACTATGCAGATTTATCGTCAGGGTTGGCGATTTCGGGATTTATTATGTTTGAATATTTTTATAAATTTTATTCTACTAATTATCTTTTGATAGTTATCTGGTATTGTGATTTCATTGTTTTGATTTATCTGGTTTCTTTTGTTATCTGGTTTTATTATTTATTTACTTTTTATGCTGGTAATATTCTTATATTATTATTCTATATTTGTTTTTCTTGTTATGTATGCTACATATCTAGTTTTCTTATTTTATTTAAAAATTGTTTTTAATTTTATTTTCGGTTTATTATTTATTTGGTATTATTATTTATTTGTTTTGTTATTTACTATTATTTGATTATTTTTTTGTTTTATTTATTATTATCTCTTCTTTTGTTTGTTGTACTTTTCGTGTGATATATATATATATATTTTTATCTTTTTTTTTATATATATTTTTTTGAAAGTATATTTTTTCTTTCAATTGTACCTCTGGTTTTTTTTATATTTTGTTTTACATATATATATTTTTTTTTTTTGTACTTTTTTTTTCAAACAAAAGAAGAGTTATTTTATGTATTGTATTTCTTCAGGTCTTTTATATGGGCGGTCTGGATCTTCCTGTTGTCTTTTATTAAAAATATCACTGACGATTTTTTCTGGATTATCGTGTATGGACCGGCGAATTTTGGTGCTAGTTTTGCGCAGAAGTTTTTGTTGCTATTGGATAGCGTGAAGTTCCTCTTTAGGACCTTGTCTCCTATTTCCGGTTTCCATTCTCTTCTCTTCATATCGTAGTATTTTTTTTTATTTGTTGACGCTCTTTGTTGGTTATTCTTCACTACTTCGTATACTTTCTCCATATCTTGTCTTTTCGATACTGCTGGTATCGGGAATCCGTTTCTATCTCCTGGATTTCTTAACTCTCTTCCGAATAGTAGGAATGCTGGTGTATATTTGGTCGAGTCCTTGCGTGAACATGGTAAAGGTCCGATTATGTCTGTTGAGATTTTCTGTCGTGGTTCTGTGGCGTTGCTTACGTACACTGCACCGGCTTTTTTCTCTTGCGATGGTTTGTTTTTCTGGCATACTTTGCACTTTTTTGGACGTATTTGGTCACTTCCCGGTACATTCCTGGCCAATAATAGCACTGTGCTATTTTTTTGAGTGTCTTTGCTGCGCCGGCGTGTCCTGCGCTCGGGTCATCGTGGTTTTCTTTTAGTATATCTTCTTTTTCTTGATCTCGGATGCACAGTTTCCATTCTGAATTAGCTGCTATTTTACATCCATAGGCGTTTTTGTCTATTTTCTTATAAAGCTTTTCTTCACTTATGCGGAATTCTGGGAATTTGTTCTTATTTTGTTCTACTTTAGAAAGTTTCTTCGTGTACCAGTCAGCGGTTTCCCTATTGATTGCGTACACCGGGTTTCTGTATATTTCGTCCGCTTTTTTATTTTTCTTTTTCCTTTCTGGCGTGATTTGTTCATTTATTATAATTATCTTTGGGTTGGATTCTGCTTCTAGGATTGATATTTTTGCTCCCAGACGTTTCAGTATGTCCATTCCGATAATTATTACATTGGTTGTTGGTATTACGTGCATCTTGTGTGTGATTATTTTCCCTTTTATCTCCATTTCCACCGTAATACTCTCGTTAATGGTTATTTTAGACCCGTCTGCTAGTCTCACTATGTTGTCGTTTCTCGTTTTGTTTCTTGTATGCCCTCCCCATTGTTCATATATCTGTTTATTTATGTATGAACATGTTGACCCTGTGTCTACGAGAGCTTTATAGGTTTTTTCTTTCACCTTTACGGTTACGAATATTCGGTTGTCTCGGTTGGAGTCTTTTTCTGTAGTATAGGCCTTTATTGCTTTGTCCTTTCTGGGGCCTCCTCTGCAACAATTTCTGCTCATTCGTCCCAATATGCCGCAGTAACTGCAAAAGATTTTCTTACGTCCTCTGCATTCTCTGTAAGAGTGGCCTTGCTTTCCGCAGCTCCAGCAACATGTTTCTGGGTTATAGTTCGGGTTGATTTTTTGTGTTGCCGCATTTGAGTCTTCTTTCTTCGGGTAACTTACAGCTGGAGTGTATCTCTTTTCTTGTGGCTGCTTGTTCCACATCTGAGCTTGTTCGTTATATGTTCTGTATTTTTCTTCATTTATGCTTTCAAATTCTTTTGCCATTGTGATGAGTTCTCTCAATCTTTTAAATTCTTGCTTCTTTATGTAAAGTTTGTAATTTGCGTGCATATTTTCGTATATCCTATCGAGTTGTTCTTGTTCTGTCATATTTCCGAAACGTCTTATCATTGTTTGTATGTCTATGATGTATTCTGTAAATTTTTCGTTGAATTTCTGTTTCCTGGCGATTATGGCTTCCTGCAGTTTACTCGCGTAGTTGCATGGGAAGTAATGCACTTTGAAATCTTCTGCGAAGTCTTCATACGACGTCCAGGAATTCTGGTTGTTTCTGTACCACTGTAATGTTTTCCCCTTAAATAGCTGTATCAGGGCGGGTGGTAGTTTCTCTTTCTCTATTTCTCTGGTTGTCATCAACTCCTCCAGGCTTTCTAGAAATTCTATTGCACAGTTTGTTCCGTCGAAGTATATTTTCCATGCTTCTACTATTTGTGTTATGTCTTTTTCTGGTGCCATTTTTGGTTTTATTGTTCTTGTGTTTCCGGGAGATTTACGTATGTCTTCGACTACTATCTTGCGCAGCTCGTCTACTGTTGATCCTTCGGTCGGTATGCCTCTTGACTGTGCCTCTTCTACTAGTTGTGTTTTTCTAAGACCGTATATCCACGACGTGGACATTCAAGTGGTAATATTTTTTTTTGTTTGTTTTTTGTTTCTGGATTATTATTTCGGGATAATTTATTATTGAATTTATTACGCGGGTTTTTATTTATTTACTTACGGGATTATTCCGGCCGGCACTTGATACGCGGTTTTATTTTTTTGTGTTTTGTACAGCCCTGTCCCGTACTCTGTGTTCACTTATTTTCCCGTTTTTATGTTCGTGACCGGTGTCACTGGAACACTGAAAAACGCGTGAGTTAATTGAGTTGGGCGCCAAATGTAACGCGGCGTATTCCAAGGGATGAATTTGGGGTACGCCGGGCTACTCCCTATGACCCAGCCGGGGGGCTAGATTAGGGATTTCTGAGTGAACAGAGTTTGGGAGTCGGGATAGTGAGAGAAACACACGATACACATTCATTTACGTATAATCTTACTTTAGTTAGAGATCATCTAATACATAAGTTTACGTCAGTCACGGGACCTGACTATGGACGCGGTTTGTAACACTAGATTTAGTTAACAGGCGGAAGGCCAGACTAGACAAGGATTGCGGAGGGCAAGCTACAGGTTTGTAATTACAATCACTTAGGTACATTCACTTATTCACGATCTAGACTATACCTAGCTTAGGGAAGTATCGGACTTCCCTCGGGAAACTAACTGGCGGGCTCGGTCGCGGTACGAGCGGAATAACGGGATATACGCGGCGGGAGCGCGAGTTGGATGAGCGTCTACGGCGCGGGCATGAAACGTCCTGTCCACGGCTATGCCTGACGGTCAGAGAACCTGACACGATCTTTACCCGAATCAAAGGTTCGCCTGACAGTCAGACGGCGTGGACTCGGTTATTCCGAGGACGTGCAAAATCGGGAATGCACCTTCGGCGTCGGTGACCCGTATCGCGGAACGTCCTGCACTAGTTGGATCTAATGGTTTCGGGGTCCTGACACGATCTTTACCCGAATCAAAGGTCCCTTTAACAACTAGACGACTAGGGCTTTGCACCTGGCAAATTGAGGACGTGGGCATTCACCTCCGGTTGCTGACGCGGACGTGCAGAGGGCACTAACCACCGAACGTGAATGCTTGGCGCGCGGCTTTTCCAACTAGTTTTATTGCTTCGTTGGCGGCGGTCGGTAGCGGGGTGAGCGGGACGCGGTTGTCGCTCGCGGGATGCGGGAATCGTCCGCGGGATGCGGGAGTCGCTTGCGGGATGCTGGCGGGGCGCGCGGTGTGCGGGCGGTGCTGCGTCCCCTCCGGTCTCTCGCCTCGTTCGCAGCTGTGACTCTGCCATCTCCCTTGTGACGTCGCTGGTGGCGTCACACCTTAAACAGTTTTTTAGTTGTACTTTCACTTTACCATGACTTGCAGTCGACAGTTTATCACCATTCGCTACACGGATATTCATAGGTTCGATTGACACTAAATCATACACAATTGACCTATTGTTACACATATGATTTGTCGCACCACTATCTACACACCACATATCACCACTGAGACTCACTGATAGTGCTGTAAGCAAAGCTTTATCTGATTGGCTCCCGCCCTGCGCCTTGTTCTTGAATTTCCTTGAAGTCAATTTGGGACAATCCTTCATAACGTGGCCAGGTCTTTTGCACTTAAAGCACTTTAGTAGTTTGTTGGCTCCAAATGCAGTGCCAGCCTCAGTCTGCTCCCTACGTAGATTCTCCTGAAGTAGTTTCGCTTTCACCGTCTCACTACACAGTTTGGTGGTAGTATTCTCTAATGCCATGATAAGCGGATCATAGTCTGATGTTAATCCACTGAGCATTATAACCCCGATAAAATCATCGTCCAGCGGCGATCCTATGTCGCTCAACTGCTGGGTAATGGTGGTTACTTTTGAGATGTAGACCTCCATGCTCTCATTGTCACTCAGCCTAGTTGCAAACAATGACCTCAAGAGGTTCAGACGCCTGCACAACCCTCGATCTTCATATGCTGCCTTGAGTCCAATCCAAGCCTCACGAGCTGACTTGGCTTCTCTAATGAAAGGAAAAGCAGATGAATGAACGGACAGACATATTTTTGCTAGCGCCTTTTGATCTTTTCTCTTGTCCAAACAAGTGATTTCATTTTCTGTCTTCGCTTCGATGGTTTCCCACAAGTCCTCCAGGACAAGCAAATTTCTCATAATAAATTTCCAGTTGTGGTAGTCCTCAATTCCTTTTAGTTTGTCTACAGGAATTATTGCTGATGACGACATTGTTAGGTCGGTCGATGTGTCTTAAGGTATCTTGGGAAATGATAGGGAACCGAAAGACTATTGCTATCTGTTTTTGGCTATAATATGAACCAGATTTTATAATATCATAGTACTCTCTGAGTTCTAGGTCTATTATTTGATCTTTACTATAGATACTTTTTACCTTATTAATCATAGAACTTAAGACATCTATATCTATCATCGAATGATGTGTGCTTGATGCACGAATAAAAGCTAAACTATTTTCTATCCTAATTAATTCTGACATAAGGTCATTTACGTTTTTACCAGTTATATCTAATAGTTGACCTAATCTAGCATACTTAATTATACTGGAGTCTCTGTGTACGTCATTTCTAAGAATTAAATTTAGAGTGTCATTAATTTTACTCTGATTATCTACTAGTTGTTGAAGTAGGTTAGTTTGCTGAGACATCCATTCTTTACTTAAGCTTAAATGTTCATTAATACTAGTGCTTATAGAACCTTGATTACTTTGTAAGGATCGGATTGCGTCATTGAACTTGACGGCGTCAGCATAATCTAGATTACCGGTAATACTTTTGATAATAGAACCGAGACCATCTACAAGACCTCTTCTAGCGCGATTAGGTTCTAAAGATCTTAACTGAGATAATACCTTGCCAAGTTTGTTAGTAAGATAATTAATTTGAACCTCGAAAAGTGAATAAGTGTCGTTCGATAGTCGCGTTCTAATGCTATCTAGCTGAGTTTGTATAAAGTTAACCTTATCTTCGATTTCGCTTAATTCGATATATTGGAGAAAGGTATGATGATGTGTGGTAAGTCTAGTTGATCCGAGTTTATAGGGCAGCAATCCAGGTCCATCTGCTAGACTTTCAAGTCTTATCTCCTGAGGTGTCACGTGGACGAAGAGTAACAGTAGAATCCTGCAACAAGGTGACTTCCTTAGGGGCTCGTTTCAACCTTGATTTTGCTACAGGGCCGCGTTTCTTAGACGTATATATATGTATAGGCAGATCTGCTAGAACAGTATCTTGTGTATATCGTGGGGCAGTTTTCTGTCGACTTGCGAATGGGTTTTTTATGAAAACTTGCTGTTGGGGTTCGTAGTTAACTTCCGGCTCACAGTTTTTATTTCTATTTTCAATTAAAGCGGTGCGGTTAGCAAGTGAAGACTGATTGATAATTTCATAGACTTTTTTCATCTGGTCTCTATGATTTTGGACATATAATTGTAGTAACTGTTCGTTTAAGTTGATATCATTTGGGTCTCTAGGATCATAGTGTCCAGTTAGAAGATCAAATGGGCGACTTTTAGTGAAGCTATGAATTGAGCTGTTGTAACCTATGATAGCATAAGGCATAAGATTCACAATAGGCTCATCTTTACGTTGTAACTTTAGAATACGAAGGTGTTCTAGGATAGTTGAATGAAACCGTTCAACATTGCCGTTATCGTTAGGGGAGTAAGCTAAAATTTTGTGGTGGTTTATTTTATGAACTCGCGTGAATTCTGCGAATAGCTGATTTGTAAACTCAGTTCCGTTGTCCGTTACTATGGTTAAAGGTACGCCATGGTGGGTACAAAATTGTAACAGGGCTTGGAGTATACTAATAGCTGTTCCATCACGTAAGTGGTATGCCTGGCCATACTTCGTGAAAACGTCTATGAGAGTTACATACTTCTCATTTTGAACAGTAAACAAGTCCATGTGCACTATTTCAAAGGGCTTTGTCGCTGGGGGCACTATGTTAAACTGTGGTCTAATAGGGTTTCTGTCGTACTTAGCTTGTCCGCATATAGTACATTCATTAATGAATTTTGTAACCTGATCCTTTAGTTTGGGCCAATAGTATTTCCTAGAAAGGGCTAAGTAACATTCGTTTATTCCGCGGTGGTTGGTTTTACCATCGTGATGTAATCGAATGATATCCTGTTGTCGAAGGTATTCCTTGACATTTTCTAATTCGGTTTTACATAAAATGAGATTCATTGAAGAGTTTCTAAAGTTATTTTGTATAATAGGAATAATTTTGTACATACCTAAAGGGGGGTTTATCATGATAGCGGTCTTAACTTTCGGATTTACATATTCTTTGATTGCCGATATTACGTCATTCTCTAAGTTAGATTCGGATAATTGTACAGCTATACGAGTGTGGGTATCGAATGGTTTTGTTACTATGGGTTTTCGTTTGATGTCTCTTACTATTGTAAAACATATTTGCCTATGAAATTTATTAATTGGTTCATCAGAAATAGGGACTTCTAAGATAGGGTTTTCATTACTGGTATGTCTCAGTTGAGGAATTAGCTACGGTTGAGGGTTGGTTTTCTGAAGGATTTGGAAGAATAGAGCAAAGTTCATCTATGATTGAACCTGTTTCCTCAATGTGTATCTCTACACGTGAGAGTGCATCAGCGTTACAATTAGCTTTGCCTTTCTTGTAAATTACGGAAAAATCATATTCACTAAGTTTCAACCTCCATCTAGTGAGACGTGAATTAGGTTCTTTTAAGTTCATCATCCACTGTAAAGGTTTATGGTCTGTAACTACTTTGAACTTGCGTCCGAATAAATATGGCCTAAAATACTTGGTAGACCAAACTATAGCAAGAAGTTCCTTCTCAATGGTACTATAGTTTATCTCACTTTCATTAAGAGTACGGGATGCGAAGCACACTGGCTTGTCCGAACCTATGGGACCTTGAGATAAAATAGCTCCAATAGCGAAGTTGGATGCGTCCATGGTAAGGACAAACTCTACTAAAATCTGGATATTGTAGTATGGGATCATTTGTAAGAAGGGTTTTACATTTTTCGAAACAGTTAACATATTCGGAATCTAATGAAATCTTTTTACCTTTTTTTAGACATTGCGTAAGGGGTTTAGTAATACGAGCGAAGTCGGGTATGAACTTTCGATAATAGCCAAGGAGTCCTAGGAATTGTTTAATTTCCTTTGGAGTCTTTGGGATAGGGTATTTCTCTATAGCGGATATCTTGTCGGGATTTGGTTTTATACCATCTCTGCTGATAACGTGTCCTAGATAAGCTGTTTCTAATTTTAGAAATTCGGATTTATCTAATTGATTTTTGAAATTTGATTCTCGGAGTCGCTGAAATACTTTTTCTAAATTAACCATGTGTTCTTGGAGCGAAGTGCTAAAAACTATTATATCATCTAAATAGACTAAACATATTTCATTCTGAAGACCTCTGAGTACGTTATCCATCACTCTTTGGAAGGTTGATGGTGAGTTCTTAAGACCCATGGGCATTCGAAGGTATTCGAAATGGCCATGTTCTACGTTAAAGGCGGTTTTACAGATATCGGATGGGTCCATTTCGACTTGGTAGAACCCACTAGCTAGGTCTAAGGTCGTAAAGTACTGACATTTTCCCAATTTGTCGAGTAGGGTAAGGTGGTATAGGAGAACGCACTTAAGCTTCAAAGCGATGAAAAAGAAAATCAAATACATTGTACAAATCAGTTTTTGTTTTAATTGAAAGAAAATGTTATTGTCTAATTAAATTATGAGTGAGAATTAAAAATCTTAATAATATTTTGAATAACAAACTAAAAACTACTTAAAGGGATTTGCGAACTCTTACACATACGGTCGTTTAAGAATACGCACGGGTGTTGAGTACGGAGTACGCAAACATCAGTCGATACATAAATCACAAATAAAGTTGCCCACATTTATGTAAGCGGTGCATTTCTCATGCCACCGCTTACATAAATCACAAATAAAGTTGCCCACATTTATGTAAGCGGTGCATTTCTCATGCCACCAAGCTTTACACGTACAACACTCGATCCAGTCCTCACAAATAGGTTCTTCGTATACTTCTTCACATCCTCCACACTTCCAAATCTTCTTCTTTGGTCTACTTTTTGTCGTCGTCTTTGGTTTAGTATTTGTGGTCGTCTTTGGTTTACTAAATGTTGCCATTTTTGGTTTCTTCTTGGCAGCTACGTCTTTTTCCAACTCTTGTTTATAAGGAGAACTGCTGATTATATCAGATTTCTTCTTCTTCCTTGTAGATCTTTGAACATTTTCAGATCGAGGTAACGGCGCTACTTCAAAAATCGATGTATGTGAATGATTTTCCGTATGAGTCGCTGGGGTGGCCCTTGATGTTGATGGAATCTCGACAGATGAATCTGGGATCTCTATAGCTTCATTCGGAGTTTTAGGTGATACTGGATAATGGTCAACAGATGCGGTAGTCTTGGGCAACGTCAGTGAGTCATCAGTAATTTCTAGTGGATTGTCATCTTTTCTTGCCATGTTATCTAAATTTGGTACCGGTGCAGTATTAGGAATGACAGGTTCTGGTCGATCGGTAACCTCATTGCTCAAAAAATCTTCTTCCTTGAATACATCAGGGTTGTAGGGATATATCCCTGTAATTTTGAAACCCTCCACAGCGTTGGCTGGAGTAGCGGCTTTTAAATAGGCAGGTGCAAATATGGAAGCTATTTGATAAGGTGTTATAGCGCGTCCTGGGTGATTTTTCAGCCATTTCTCACATTCTGTTGAGTAAAATTTTTTTGTGCTGTTGAAAAAGCAGCGATCCAGAGGCTGAGTTCTGTGGCTGCTATGAGGAGGTAATGTTAATGCATGTATGTTATTTTCACGGAAGAAATTGACAGCTTTCAAGGAGCAATGAGACGTGTGATTGTCTAGAATGAGGAGAATAGGGTTTTCCGGAGAAGGTTTAGTATGGTCTCTAAAATGAGAGAGCCAGTCTGAAAAGAGGTCACAGTTTATGAAACTGGAATCTGAGACCATTCCTATTGAAGACGGTGGACTACCATCTAAGAGTTCAGCTTTCATTCTCTTCCTTGCGAATATGAAAGCCGGAGGAAGAAAATATCCACTAGCGCTCATCGCACACACAACAGTGACATTTGTCCCCCTTTCAGCGCTTGAAATTTTGTTCACACATCGTTTTCCCTTGGTGGATATCACTTTCGGTGGTTTATTGGGAACTGTGGATATTCCAGTTTCATCCATATTAAATATAGAATGCGGCGGAAATTTATAAGTATCCATAAGATCCGACAGATTTTTGAAGAATCGATCACACTGAGGCTTGTTAAAGCCTATGGCACGGGCAATGCTAGTCGACGTAGGTTGCCTCAAGGATAGATCTGGATGTCTCTTGCGGAAGCCTCGTAACCACTCTTTACCGGCCATTTTTTTTTTTCTGTATTGAAACGGTGCGCTATGTTGTTTTGTTCGGCATATTGAAATGCCAATTCTCTAAGTCCTTTCGCAGTTAGTCCATAATACATGCCATCTATTTTTTTTATGTATTTGCACAACTCTTGCTCCATTTCTGGTGTAAAAGTAGTATCGTATCTCCCCAGAGATGTAGCTGGTGTGGATCTCTTTAGCCTCTTACGAGGAGTGGCTTCATTTATTTCAAATTCACCGTCATTAACTCGCTGCCTTGCATTTTCAAGGTCCGAAAGTGACCATAGACTTCGCTCAGTAGTCCGTTTCCTTCGGGACATACTGAAAGAAAATACAAAACATAATTTTTAACAACAGTCGTATCAGAGTACGCGCGTACTGCTATACACCTAAGCGTTTCGAATTCTTATCCTACGTGCACATTTTGATCAAATGTGACAGGTGCTGCCATCTATTGGTGAATAGCGAAAACACTTTCGTTTCGACCAAATACCTTGATAAACCGGCGTGCGAAATCATAGATTGTTTTTTCTTTTCTGTTATTGTATTTATTAATGCTTTGAAAATGTCAAAAATAAATAACAAATTGCAAGAAAACATTCAAACTTACCTGGCTTCTCCAATTTATTGCACTTTTCAATATTTTTTGGACACAAACACCTACGCTGACTGCCGGTCTAAACACAACTGAAGTTAGCTTCAACTAGCAAACCGCTTCGTCACTAGCTTCACTGCGTACTCTTATCGCCCGCGTACTCCTATACCACCTTACCCTACATCGGTAATATTGGGGATGGGGTATTTGTCATCGACAGTCTTTTCATTTAACTTACGAAAGTCGACTACAAGACGCCTCTTCTGCTTACCAGAAGCATCAACTTTTTTGGGGACTACCCATATGGGGGAACTCCATGCAGAGTCCGAAGGTCTAATTATTCCTTGGTCAAGCATTTTTGTAATTTGGTCTCTAACTTCCTGGCGGTGTATGAATGGATAGCGATAATTTTTAGAATAAACTGGGTGTTCATCGGTTGTTCTAATATGGTGTTTTATCTTATTTGTAAAGGTGAGGGGTTCGCCTTCGATGTAAAATACGTCCGCGTATCGAGAACAAAGAGTTATAAGATTGCCTTTTTCCTCTTCGTTTAAGTGATCTGTGCGCAATTTAGAAATTACATCTTTTGCTCGTGGTGTAGACGGTGACTCTATTTTATTGTACTCAATGTTAAAGAGCTCAGCTTCGGCTGGCTGGTCAAGGGAAAAAATTAAATCATTAGGTGTCGGGTTCTCTACTTCCAGATAACCTCTATTGTTAATAACTGTCGTAAGGCATCGGTGAATAATACAATTACTTATAATTTGCTCGGGAATTAAAACTTCGCCGTCCGGGGTATTAATCTGAATTCGGATTAATTTTGAGGTACAAGCTGTCATTGAATTCTGAGAAACAAGGTAGAGTTATCGAGAAATCATTCCTACTTCGGGCATGCACGTTTATAACTTCGAATGGGTCATAGTTAAGCTGAATATTAGAAAAATAGGTTTCGACTGCTTCCGGGCTTATGAAAGATTGGTTCGCACCTGTGTCAATTAAAAACTTTAAGGGCGGATCTGAAATTTTAATGTAAGGTAGCTGACGTTGCGTCTGAAGATTAACTTCTATTTTAGCTTTTTTGATTTGGGATCTAACTAAAAATCCTGGTCTACATGACTTGGGCCTGGCTGTGGCTGGTCATCGTAAGTTGGGCTATCGCTAATCTCACTATAATTTACTGTATGGGGAGTGTACTCGATACCGTAGGTATTATAATCTGAATAGTCCGTATAGTAATATTCTGGTGAGTCATCATATTCGTTACTGGGGAAGTAATAATAGTCATATGGAGAGGTACATTCATTTAGGTGCATTTCTCTAGTCTTAAAATAATTATTAGGAGGAGGGTTGCCTGCTCTACGCCAATCGTGTCCTGTCATCAATGTATGGGGTAACGGTTTTGGGCTATAGTGCTGTACACCACTCATAGGCTTAGCAAAATTTTGGGGTGCATTATTTCTAGGGGGTATGCGAAACACATTACTTTGCGGATTATAATTCGGGGGTGCACTACGGAACATTTGTTGAGTTTTAGTGGGCATGCGGTTATTATAACAATAACCTTGAGGCTGATTAAATTTAAAAGGTTGGGGTGGTGGTAAGAAACCACGTTGTCCTACAGGTGAGGGCCAGTTATTAACTGGGGCTTGATACTGCTGCGGCCGTGGGGCCATAAATGAAATGGGCATAGACGGTATCTGTAATTTTGGTGTCTGTGGGACCTTAGGCTGATCATTACGATCACGCTGCTGTAAGTATTGTACATTGAGCTCCTCTTGTACGTATTCAAGAGCTTTCTCAATCGTTTCGGGGCGCATACATCTTATTCTAGACCCTAAAGGTTCCTTTAGACCTCGCACAAAGGCCTGCATAGCAACTCGCTTATAAAGACTGCGCTTTGCTTCTACTGTGGTACCTACTGTTTCATGTAATGTTACATATGTCATTATCGTACTGAACAAAGTTTGGCAATGATCATAAAATTCTTGCGGTGTCTTATTACCTTGTACGGCTAAAGAAAGGTCACTGTATAATGCTGTCTCATCGCGTTGATCGGCGAAATTATTAATTAAAGCGGATCTAATACCTAACCAACTATCTGGTATGCCATTAGAATTAATAGTAGATGCGGCAGGGCCAGTAATCTTATTTAAAATACCATTCAATACCTATAGACATAAATTACTCAAAGAACTACCAGCGGAACTTACATCTAAGTACCGAGTTACTATTATGTCACATATATTAATAAATCTAGTTAATATATTAGGGTTGCCATCGAACTCCGGTACAAGTTTCAATGCTTTGTAGATAGTATCGGGATCGTTGGCCATCTTGTTCTCTTGGAACAAACTATTTAACTCTATATTAAAATCTAGGTCTCTACTACTATGTATATTTCTCTGACGAGCCTGCCGAGATGCAGGTACGCCTGACTTAAAATCTTTCGGATGAAAAATTTTGGGAACTTAGAAAATACTTAGGGATTAAAGGGAGAGCAACACAAGAACAATTCAAATGTACTCACATATATCTCATCTCTGGTCTCTCTCGTGAATCAATGTTCGGATCCTCCTTCTGCCTGCAGCTGGTCCGTAGATTCTGGATACTCGACGAGGGCTTGAAAACCGGTCAGCTTCGCGGAGCCGTTTCCGGATTTTACGGAAATATGTACGCACGCGAACTGACTCAAGTATCCTACCGACTGCGCCAATTACGTACGCTACAGTCGAAGGATCGAAAAAAAACCAAAAATGATCTTAGAAATTTAATAGATTTAGAAATTACATTTAAAATCTTATTAATTAAACTTATTACTAAGTGTCTTGATCGACGTGAGAATAAAAAGTATTGATCATTTCACATCGAGAAACAATATCCATTGTTCTTGCATTTCTTCGGAAGTCGATGCAGCGCGTCAGCGCTATCCTAGGGATAGTCGTATGTAACAAATGTATGGTTTCCTAACTAATTTTAAAAATTGTGTTATTTTAGTAGCTAGAAATGTTACAAATAATTGAAAGAAAATGGACAGAATTATGCACTTTATCTATGGATAGAGGCGGTTTTGATTTTTTCGATTTGGATAGAAGTGGTTTTGCACGGAACTGTCAAGACAGTTGTATTATAAAACTGCACCAAGAAAAATTTCAATGTTAACTACCTACGCATCGTCGAGTATTATATCAGTTTATATTGAAGGGTTTTTTTTATATATTCACCAGTTAGGTTTTTAGGATTATCGTTTTATTTATAGATGAAATAAAAAAAATAAAATAAATAATTATTTAATTAATTACAAAATCTTTAATATTATAAAAATTATAATTAAGTTTATATATTCACTATGGGTGCGCCCACCACCGGGCCCTACACCCTCCACTGACCCTCGGATCTGATAACTCATAACTGCGAAAACAAGCACTTGCACTATCTACAATCGCCACGAGAAACCAGACCCGAGCACCTAGCATGCAAAATAATACATCGCACTATTTCCGAAATCACAAACTAGATTAATAATCTACATATGTTTCGCCAACAACCGTGGCATCCTCAGGATTATAGAAATTAGTAAACCACAAATTATTATGAAACTCTAAAACCCAACACATTACCTACACAGAATTAATTAACTGTAGTTAGTGCAAGTGCTTGTTTTCGCAGTTATGAGTTATCAGATCCAAGGGTCAGTGGAGGGTGTAGGGCCCAGTGGTGGGCGCACCCATAGTGAATGTTTGAACTTCCGAATTGTAACACCTAATACAATTTCATTTAAATTGATATGCCCAGCTCCTCCAAATATTCACACGGTTCGTTTTCGGGAACTGTGTGACCGTCGTAATTTTTTTCTATGACATTTTTATAATATGACAGTAAGTCATCCCCATGGTCTTTACACCAATCCTCTCCAAAATGCTTGGTCAGTAATTTTTCCACGTCTTCGAGTTTGACCTTACTGATTTCAACCCTGTTTGGCGGTATGTCTGCGATACCAAAATCGTTCATAGAGGTGACACGAGGTTTCATAATACTTTTTGCTACACCTGTATCAACTTTATAATTGACTTCACCCCTAATCACAAAGCGCTCAGGGTTATTTTTTACTCTCTTGAGATAGTATCTTTTGCAATCGGAAAATTTGAAATGATATTGACTTGGTAATTTCGTAGTGTTTTTGGCGTAAGTTTTCCAGTCCTTAACTGGACAATCGTAACCTAGTTTTATGACCTTTCCATATTCTGTATAAATGTCTAAATATTCTGATGGTTGCACCATCACCTCTTTATTCTTAATTACTTTTTCAATGTGCCCAAACACCCTGTCAGCGGGCATAATTGAGTGTCCAGGAACTGGGAAAATTAATTCTACTGTTTTAACTGTTGGAGGAGCACACATTGTTAACCAATGGGCACACATCGAAATAAGAATGGAATTTTTATTTTGAGAACCACAGCCATCAGCCATTAATCTAACTTGTTTTATGTTGGTTAAATCGACCTGGGTTGTGAGTTGATAAAAAACTGCTGAAGCTATCTCGTTTGCTGATTTAGCATGAGTGTCCTCTGTCCAAGTGTAGTAGTAAAATTATATATATAAAGTTGTCTACTATAATAGGCTATCTGATCTGGGACCTTAGGGAGAACTTGGTTTTTCTGACAGTCGAATGACAGTGTCAGAATATATTCTTTTTGCTCACGTAAATACTCATAAAAACATTTAGATTTTAATTTGTGAATACGAAGTTCTGCCATAATGCTCACTGTTAAAGTCTGGTTATTCTGTTTCTTTGCCATTTTTATTTTCTCTGTCAACTCAGTACACTTGCTACATACATCGACACGCGGAGTTTTAAATCCGATATTGTAATTTTTGTTAAAGATATTACGAAAAAAGCATTCTTTAACTTTCAGTGAAGTTTCATTTTGCTGTTCCTGATACAATCGCCACATTTTTTTTATATTAAGGTCAGATGTCACATATTTTCTTTCAAAGTAGCGGAGCGGCAGTAATGAGACTCAATGCATTGAAAGGTTTCTATAAACTTCATTACATTCTTCTTTTTATCCAAGTTTTTCATTGATGCTCTGTCCCCACCACGCCTATCCTCTGGTAGTTGTCCAGTCGTCAAAAATGTTTTTGAAATTCGTCTTAGCCTGTGTACACCAATGTTTAAAATCATCAAAAATATTGCTTGACAAACCCGCAGCAATTTATAAGGCTGAGTAAATGTTTTAACGTACATTGCGGTAAATGTTGCGGACTTTTCTCGCTGGCCAACTTTACGTCTGCGTCGAGCTGGAACCTAAGTTTTTAAATATCTCAAAATAAAGTTATCTTGGTGCCTCTTTTCTTTTTTAGCATAAAAAGCTGCATGAAATTTTCGGACATCTTGTATGGTTAGCTCATTACATTTTAGGTTTTTCTTTTTATGATTACATTTTCCCATTTGTCTAAGATCTGGTAGTTTTTTAGATGCATACCTAAAATAAATACATATTTGCGAATTAATATTAACTAAATCAAATCAATCATATATATGTATTAATATATACATACAATAAAAATGTAACGGGTCGCAGTCTGTACATGGAAGATATATGAGAAAAAATAATATAGGAGACCTTTATCAACGCAATAGTACCCAAAACAATGATTTTTGAAATTTTTGTCTGTTTGTCAGAAATTTGGTCAGAAGTGGCACCATGTGGTTCTATCAGGCCTTGGTACTCTGCCTACCCCATGAGGGATAAAAGCGTGATTATATGTATGTATGTCTTTTTGTCGGTTTATCTGTTTGTCTGTGCGTTTGTGCACGCTAATCTCAGAAACGGCTGAACCGATTTCGATGCAGTTTTCACTAATATATTGTGACAGGTCCCACTTAACATTTAGGCTACTTTTTATCCCGGGAAAATGTTTTTATCCCGGATAATTTCGACATTTTGTCTTTTCTGTAGTCCACGCGGACGGAGTCGCGTGCGTCCACTAGTGTATTAATATAAACACATGCGTAAGGTAGGTGTAAATAAAATAAGAACTATTTTTTTAGAAATAAAAGTGGGTTATTTGGTGTTTTGCACTTCAAGAGATTCGGACCGAGGTGTGAATCGACCATACTGTTCGGGTCATTTTACCTTTCGTATAGCCTCAACTAATGGTGTTCAGAAATAGTACTTGGGCGATTCACACGCGATCCAAATCGCTTGAAGTGCGAAACAGCCATAGCCATAACCCACTAAAACGGTAAATGGAAAGTTTACGAGTAAGAAAAACATTATTAATTTCAGGATTTCTTTAAAATAGATATAAACATAAGCGGGGCTCCTTATTGCATAAACCTTTCACTGAACTTGGTTTTCATAGGGCTTGTAAGACTTACCGATTCTCCTTCAGCTTGTTACGTTTCCATTGATTCTCGTTGCGGACTCTCTTCCTTGCTTTATTTCCAGTAACTGGAG
Organism: Carposina sasakii; assembly: GCA_014607495.2. Taxonomy (NCBI): domain Eukaryota; kingdom Metazoa; phylum Arthropoda; class Insecta; order Lepidoptera; family Carposinidae; genus Carposina; species Carposina sasakii. Next base: position 422,139 of record CP053170.1, read on the forward strand.
TAATATTTGTTTCCATTTTAACGAAAAAAATACCACAAAATTAATTAATATCGCACACGACTCGCACATAAAAACAAAGCCAGCAGCCATATTGTCTTCTATGTTGTGATTGGCTGAGACGGAACAATGTCGGTTTTGTACTTCAAGTAGATGGATAGTGTATCTTATGCACCTTACTAGTGGGTTTAAACGAGATTTAGTACAGGATAGAGATGGATTTGTTATAAATCTGTGAAATACAATCATAGACCATGGTAAATGGTGTTGTCAGAACAAAAAAAGTTAAAAAATTTTTTTTTTTGGATAGTGGCGGATTTGCATCTAGACCCCTCATATATTATAAAATTATTAATAAAGAAATGTAAAAATTCCTCACCCGGGTGGGAATCGAACCCACGACCTCTGCATTCCGTGCCAGCGCTCTTGCCACTGAGCCACCGGGTCAATTACTCGGATGACGAATTTTACCATCTCTTTTTGATATTACATTATTGGAAACGTTATTTTTCATCCCGATAGCTATACATAAGCCAAATCTCGGCAAACAAAGCTGAATCCCTCAGCACAATGTTTTAATGATGAAACGATCAACCATATCCTAACGGATTATGTTATGGAGAAGTGTTTTTATCTTAGTCAAGATATTATATTTATTACTTTCGAACAAGAGTTTCGTCTAAGAACACACTGAAGGAATAGAATAGAATGATCGCTTTTTTCTTTCTTTTTTTGTATGATAAACTGATGATAGCCTGAAGGGCTTTGTCATCTTCACCGGGCTGCGTGTCGTGCGCTGAAGGCGCACAACCGAATGGTTTAAACCATTTAAAGCGAGTACATTTCGGGGACGTCGTCTCTGCCCCGTCGGGTGGTAGTAACGGGGCTGGTAAGTGATGGCTTTCACAACCAGTGGGTTGGAGTGGTGGGACAGACCGTCAAAGAAGCGACGTGAAGCGTCCTTCATATATTTACGGAGGGTCGGTACCTCGAGATCTCGATGGAGATCCAAGTTCCGGACGTACCACGGGGAGCCCGTTTTGGATCACCTGCATTCGGTAGAGTGGATCGTGGGATGTGGGCGAAGACTACGCTCGAGTACATGAGTACCGAGCGTATGATCATGTTGTAGAGCGTAACCTTGTGCTGAAGCCCAAATTTGCTCTTTTTAGATAACATGGAGGAGAGTCGGCTTGCTAAAAAGTGCGCCCGATCACACTATCTTGATGTGAGCTTTGAACGGAAGTTTACGATCAAGGGTCACACCAAGGTATTTGTACGTCTCTTCCCAAGGATAGAGCGATCAAACAGTCTAATGTCTGAGACCGACTGGCGTCGGTCCGGGGTGTGCGGGTCGGGGCGAGTCCGACCAAAGAGCATTGCTGCACTTTTGTCGGGGTTGACCTCGATACGCCAACGCCGGAACCATGAGCCTAAGGTGGTGACGGCATTTTGCAGGGTTTTGCAGATAACCCCATGGTTACAGTGCGAGGTATACTAGAGTGCCGTGTCATCCGCAAATAGGGCGAGCTCCACGTTTGGAGTGTGGGGATATCGCTCGTGTAGAGCGAGTAAAGAATGGGAGAAAGGACTAAGCGTTGGGGGACGCCGGCCCTGATAAGGCGGGGAAATTATCGCTTAACCTATGTCGAGGGCTTATATACGCTGGTTCGCCGATAGGCTGGGAGTGTGTAAGATGATTCTAAGAAGCTGTGAAGATAACAATGAAGTCATAAAACTTGGTAATTTCTTATTAATGGGCAGCGGCACTAAAAAGGGCTACTCTACTCTTCAGACACATGTAAAGCCCCCAGTACACAATGGCCTGTGATGAGCCACGCTTTGCAATGCACAACTGTAGGTCACGATCACTTGGTGTTCACATAATGGCGCATGGCTCATTGCTGCCAGGCAAACCACTTACGATGGACGTAGAAGTAATTACGTATGCGGCTATTTATATACTGTTTACAAATATTACAGAAGTGTGTACCGCCACAAAGTTATAAAAAAATGGGGCAAAAGGCGATGGTGGATGCTGACTATTCACCGTAATAGGACAAGGTACGTAGATTTTACTTAGGTTATGATATTATGTTAAGAATGTTAACGTAGCATGACTAAGTAATATTTAATTCTTTCAGGCAAACCATGAACAATCTGTTAAGCGACCTTGTTGCAGAACCAACAGGGGAATGCGATAACTTTGTTCGTATGTCATCTAGTGATTTTAAATATATTTTGCAAAAAATATCGCCAATTATTGCAAAAAAGGATACATATTGGCAAGCAGCAATACCTCCAAATATAAGATTGGCATTAACATTGGAATTTCTTGCGACAGGAGACAGTAATAGGAGCCTGCACTACCTAGTGAAACATTTGTTTATACTGAAATTTTTATTCAATAATTATTTCTCCACTACATTTTTTTTAATTGGTTATTTTAACAATCTTAATTCAAAGCTCTTGCATAAGCATCAGCCAAAATATTTTGAGACTGACTCTGTGTCCGAGAATACAATTCGCCAGAAATTATTTGCATGGATGTCTCGGATATATGGATCGTAGGGCCAGGTGTATGGATTCTGTTGGGGATTGGCATTTGTTCGTATATCATCTAGTGATTTCAAATATATTTTGCAAAAAATATCGCCAATTATTTGCAAAAAAGGATACATATTGGCGAGAAGCAATACCTTAAAATATAAGATTGGCATTAACATTGCGATTTCTTGCGACAGGAGACAGTTATAGGAGCCTGCTATAACCTATTTAAAATATCAAGTACACTACTATACCGGGTAGACGGAATATGTCTCAATATTCAGATCATAATTGGAAAAGGGCTTCCTTTTCCTCCATATTAAGATGTGAAACAGAACGCTCTGTACGCTTAATATTGTTTAATTCGGTATATATATGATTCACGGTATATGAAGGTATTTCTTTGAATTCTGAAAATTGATAAATATTATGTAATAGCAGTTTTAATTGGAAGTGACCTCTGGTTGTATTGATTCTTCCGATGAAAAAAAAGGCAATCAGATAGTTTCTTTTTTAGTTTAGATTGATTTTCTATGCATGAATGTTTCAGAAGGGATATAGAGGACCCTGAGTCTACAAGGAGGATTAACGGAATATTGGATATAGGAGATTCGACAAGAGCATGGGCTAATAGCATTATTGCAGGATTAGGTATTCGAGATTTCAAATATATTTGATTCTAAAATTTGTCGCATATTCTGCTTGGGTATAGGATAAGGATTTAGGAGGGCCAGCACATACGTGTGGTGTGTGGATACAGTGGACTGTGACAGACCAGCACTTCTATGTGGCTGCACGGATACAGTGGATTGTGATAGACCAGCACTTCTGTGTGGCTGCACGGATACAGTGGATTGTGACCGACCAGCACTTCTGTGTAGCTGCACGGATACAGTGGATTGTGACAGACCAGCACTTCTGTGTGGCTGCACGGATACAGTGGATTGTAATAGACCAGCACTTCTGTGTGGCTGCACGGATACAGTGAATTGTGACAGATCATCATGTAGCGATGTCGAGTAGGATTTAGAAGGGGTATCGATTTTGTGATGTGGAGAGCATCCCGTACGATACCGAGACGAGACAATTATTCGTTTTTTGTTTCAGCATCGACTGTGTCGTAGCCATTGATTTCCACAGGATTAGAAGGATATGGTTCATTTGTATTGGAGGTAAAGTTAATTCGTTGGGGCTTTGATTGATACTGGTCCAATCTAAAGCGGTTTTTATTATATTCGTGCTTACGACACTGTTCTAGTGTGTGTCCTAACGCTTTACAATAACGACAAATGGGTATGGTAGAAGGGGTGTTAACATTCGTAGATTGAGAAGGATAGACGTTTAGTTTAGGCTTAAACTTAAAAGGATTTGGATGAAATTCTTGATTTTGTTTTTGACGCATAAACTGATTGAACTTTAAATAATTAGGCTTTTCTTGACGTGTGCTAGAAGGATTTTGCTTGAATAAGAATTGTTGTATTTTTTCCTCAGAGATAGCTATATTAATAGCTTCATTAAGCGTTTTATTTAATTTGCACCTTACGATATATCATTTCCCTACCTTTATGACCGTGGGAAATAGAAAGTTCAGTTTATAATTGTTAAAGATTTGTTTCTATTCTGAGAGCATATTGGCTGTTAGTAAATGTGCATAATGTTTTCTCTCGCTGAATTGTGTTTTTAGAAATTCTCTCAGTTGTAACCAATTTATAAACTCTTTGACAGAGCATGCTATCTGTGCTTTACCGTGTAGTTGGCATAGGATGTATTTAAACAAAATATCTTTCCGACTCTCAGAAGCAAGATCATGAGCATTATTAAAATTGACTAGGAAAGAATTTAAGGATTCTCTGGACCCGTCATAGGGCTTTATGAACTTTAAGAAAATTGATAGGTCTAACTCGACCTTATTTGTAGTTGCCAACTTCTTTTTTGGAACCGCAGATCTAGTAACAGGGCCTGAAGGCGGAGGGCCAGCAGGTGGATAGAAAGTATGCGTTGTCGTCTGTATCTGTGACGACGACCTCAGGCTTAGGGTTTATAGGCTTCTAGCTTCAGACATTTTTAGTTAACAGTAAAAATAGGAACTAAACTATTTAAAATTACATGACCAAAGCAATGACCAAATATAAATGTATGGGTTAATTAATATTAACTTAAATTAATGTAAGATTAATAGTAACAGAGCGATAAGGGCAGTGAACATTCCTGGAATTGTACTGTAGAGATGAACTGCATAAGCGCCGTGACGTGGCGCCGGATGATTGCGTCAGACGGGCATCTGAGCAAACAGGATATAGGCTCGCCTGGGGCCTACTGGATCTTGTAATAGGCTTTTCTAGAGCCTGCTGGATCTGGTAATAAGATCGTATAGAGCTTGCTGGATCTTGTAAGTGTAGATAAGTATACTGAATAGCCAGTAGCGGTCAACGGGTACGGCTGATCAATAATATATTGATGCGGGATTGGCACTAGCACTTTTTAGCAATTTCACCGTTGGCACTTGCACTTTTAACGCGCACTTTATTATTATTATGTATCTCTTCTGAAGATTCACGGGACTACAGAGTCCCGGTCCTTTGAGAGGCGTGCATCGGGCCGTAGCCAAGATGTAGAGGCCCTTTTAAGAGAACTTTAATTTGGTGTGGGATACACATGGCGGATACCATAGCCGAACGCACAATATGATACACCCAGCGATGGTCCCCGCCATGTGCAAAGACTATTGAAGTGCAGATCTACGTCATGCAATGGAAAACTAAGGTCATGGGCTATAGGGTTGAATGTTGGGTGGCTGGATTAGGGCTATTGAAATAGGGAGACTATCGGACGCCTGCCATAACAATCTAGTCCAAAAATTGTGAGGTGGCAGGCGGTGACTAGCCGCCCGTGAGATGGGCTTCCCATAAGTGGCGCATGCCGGGGAGGCAACATCGGCGCGGGCGGCTAAGGGTGCAGAGAGGTGAGACTGCGGGGCGTGAACGTTAGTTACCCCCGCACAGTGTGTTATGAAGCCCATTTTTCGGACATCTACTTTTTATCACAAAATCCTGAAGATCTAATCAATTAAAACGCGAGAGTAGAACTCCCGAGTGACAAAAAAGCTTAGCTTCGAAGAAAATTTTTTTTAAAAATCAGTGTTTTTTTTCCGGCTATATTTTTAGAAAAAATCCTTCTCGCAAACCAATCATATTTTAAATATACGACAAATGTGGTTCGTAAGCACTTTACAAGCTTCATCTTTTGAAGCTATTATCGACCTTGTAGCTGCCTTAGAACAAGAGAAATTATTTTTTTTCAGTTTTTCGTATTATTTTTTTTCTCGGTCAATCCAGCATAATTGGAAAAGTTACCTGAATGAAAAATTAGATCTTATATCCCTCTACCTACCACAAAAAAATCACGCCCAAATTGCGTGGAGTCTAGAAGTTAAGGTCAATTTTATAAATATCCGGTTTTTTATTCATTAGGGTTGTCACTTTTCCAAATATCGGATATCCAATTTTTTGTTAGGTTTAAACTTAACCTTCCAACCTATTATTTCAGTGATGCGTTATGTGTGGCATGGGAAGGGGTCCACCCTCGTTAGACTTTTTGTTAAAACCCCATGTCAATACATAATAACGTTGAGAAACGGCGGTGAGGCATCATGGAGCCGTTCAAGACCCATGATGCTGCTTTGCCTCAGCAGAGTCTGACCCGCTCTGCTGGGGGATGTCCTTCTGGGCCCCGACCAGAGGACTTAATGCAAGGGGGGCATGAGGGCGCCAACCCTCTTGCTGGTCAGCGAGTGGCACTTGAAGCTGCGGATAGCGCCGCTGCCGGCTCTCTTCACCATCCGGGAGTAGCCGAAAGTTTGCAAGGAGATGATTCTAAGAAAATACTTACTCGTCTGGATGTGTTCAAAATGTTTGCGAACAAAACAAAACAATTGTCACTGGTGGACCGCGTAGATATGATTTTTGACCATTTCGGGAATAATTACGATATTTCCACTAGTAAAGTAGACTTTGCACCTGTTCTTTCAACATTTTTGAGCAAGAGCAATATCAAATACAAACAGTGCAACTACGCTATGAAATATTTCACAAAAAAACATAAAGATTGGCTAAGTCAGATAATAATAAGCGGAGACCTTAAAACTGCCACACCTGCGGATAATTCCAATTGTATGTCACCAAAAAGCAGTGCCTTTACTGACTTGAGCACACGTCAACAACTCCGATCGCGCCGTAACCTAGAAGCACAGCTGGAAGATGAGCCTGTCGTGAAAAAAGTAAAAGCTTTTTCAGCATCGCTGTCCATTGATGGAGTACCTATGTCATCCAAATTGGCAAAAGATATTGAAAAGGTAATTCATTCATGTTTAGAAACCAAAAATTCACCTGCAACTATACTGAAGAAAATTGAACACCACAACCAACCCTATACGCCAAAAGAAGCACTTGCTGCTATAATTGACCGAAAATTATCAGTGGAAACCTACAACTTTCTTCACTTGGATCTCCAGGAGCGTGGATTTTCTGCCTTCCCTCCCTACTATAAAGTCCAAGAAGCCCGAAAATCTTGTTACCCTTCTGCTATTACAGTGTCAGAGAGAGAAGCTTCGGTTCCATTTCAAGCCCTTTTGGAACATACATTTGAGAGAATATTAAAATTAAATGATGAAGTTTTATCACAGTTCTGCACTCAGAGGTCTTTAAATGAATTGGATTGCATTTTGCACGACAATTATGGATTTGATGGTAGCACAGGCCAATCATTCCACAAACAAGCATTTTCTGATGTGGAAGGTAGAGAAGAAAATTCTCTGATAGCCACCACCTATATCCCGTTGGTGCTTAAGACCCCCGATGGTTACATCCTATGGAGAAACCCCAGCCCCCAATCATATCGGTACTGCAGACCATTATGCATTCAGTATAAAAAAGAAACTAAGGAGTCCACTTTGTCCGAAAAAACAAAATTAGAATCTCAGATCACAAACCTGACCCCTTTATTAGGTGAAACATCCAAGGGCCATAAAATAAGGGTCTCCTGTGAGTTGCATTTTGCTGCCATTGACGGTAAGGTGTTAAATACAATTTTAAATACCTCCTCTCAAATGCGATGTCCATATTGTAGCCTAACTGCTACTCAATTCAATAATATTAATATGGCTTTAGAAAAACCAATAAATCTGGAGGCTTTTAAACATGGCATAAGTCCACTACATGCATGGATTCGAGTTCTTGAGTTCCTTTTGCACCTTGCATAAGAAAGTAGTGAAGATGTGGCGAATACCAAGTAACTCTGAACAAAGTCGACTTGTTGATGCTAGGAAAAAAGCCATTCAAAAACAAGTGAGGGAGAAATTAGGGTTACTTGTCGACGTTGTGCGTCCTAACTCCGGCACTACGAATGACGGAAACACTGCGCGAATAGCCTTGTCTGACAAAAATCGACAAACCTTTGCAGACATTTTGGATATCGATAAGTGGTTGCTGGACGACTTACATGTTATTTTAACTGTCATGTCCAGTGACTTACCTATCGATGATCAAAGATTCGATGATTTTTGCAAACAAATTGCTTACAAATACGTCGACAGTTATCCGTGGCATCCAATGACAGTGACATTGCATAAAATATTAATACATGGTGCTCACATAATTAAATCAACGACACTGCCCATTGGTATGCTGTCAGAGCAAGCTTCCGAATCAAGAAATAAATATTGGAGAAGTGATCGCGAGCACCATTGCAGAAAAATGGATAGGATCAGAACAATGACAGATCTATTTCACAGGGCTTTAGAATCGTCTGATCCTTTGATATTAAATGCTCGATTAAATGAAAGACGAAAGAAGAGACTCAAAGTGCCTTTACCAGCTGCGGCAATAAAGTTATTAAAACCTGCAGCCATTCCACATTTTGAAGGTACCGAAGAGACGCAAGATTTAGAAGAGTGTTTGGCCCTCCGAGTTGAAGAAGACTAAAGTGAATTTGAATTTATTTTTAACGCACAACCTATGGTTATCTGGAAAAGAGGGCTTAGTAGCGGTAAGCCCACCTATTTGTAATGTAGTATATTTTGCTCCTTATTATTTTTTCTATTGTTACTGTTGTGCAATAAAATGTTTTTGTATGTACATATTGTAAACACATTTATCTAATTTGTAACGTTAACATAATAATTATTATAGTTTTGTTTGACGTACGTACGTTTGTTTTGAATGTTATATAATTTATTGTTATTAAACCCCATCCAAATTGTTCACCCACCTCAGATAAAATTCCGGATATTCAAATTTCAAAAAAGTGACAACCCTGATCGAAACACATAATCGACCTTAACTTCTAGACTCCACGCAATTTGGGCGTGATTTTTTTGTGGTAGGTAGAGGGATATAAGATCTTCATTTTCATTCAGGTAACTTTTCCAATTATGCTGGATTGACAGAGAAAAAAAATTAATACGAAAAACTGAAAAAAATTAATTTCTCTTGTTCTAAGGCAGCTACAAGGTCGATAATAGCTTCAAAAGATGAAGCTTGTAAAGTACTTACGAACCACATTTGTCGTATATTTAAAATATGATTGGTTTGCGAGAAGGATTTTTTTTAACGATATATCCGGAAAAAAAAACACTGATTTTCAAAAATTTTTTTCTTCGAAACTAAGCTTTTTTGTCACTCGGGAGTTCTACTCTCGCGTTTTAATTGATTAGATCTTCAGGATTTTGTGATAAAAAGTAGATGTCCGAAAAATGGGCTTCATAACACACTGTGCCCCGGCGTTATGACATTTTACACTTCCACCCTGGAGCAAAGGTTCCGCTCTTACGCTGTTCCCTCTTAGCCGGCCAATAAAGGCAAGCTAAGAGTCGAGGGCCAAAGATGGTAAAGTGGCCCTCTGAACTCGGGTCCGTCCGTGGTGACGCCAATCACCAACAGCTTCGCCACAAAGCTGCCTTGCGGGCTTATTATATTAAATGTACAAAGGCGTGCTTATCTCTAAAAGAGGTTTCTTCCAGCAAACCAATCGTGAAAGAAAAATAAACATAAGAGATAGGTTTGCATTTTAAATTGCAGCTTTTTAATAAAACTAGAATTTAAAATTAAAATAAGTCAGCCGTCTAGCGGGTATAGAGGATGGGACGAGACTGGCAGGAAATGTGGGAATGACGAGCTCTATGGCGAGGAATTTTTGACAGGCCAAGATTGGAGCTTGGTAGGGTAATAAGGGTACAATACGTTTATATAACAGAACGTAAGGCCGCGTCGGCGTCAGTGGCAGCCATTTTTTGTATGTTGACGAATTTGATGCAGATTTTTGGTAATTTATCTAAGCATATTATAACGTTGTTGTTATGTATTCTGTTGAAATAATATATATATATACTGCTGACGTCATAGTATTAGGATGCATTTCTGATATAGCTTCTAACAGTAGATAGTTTCAATATTTTGTTAACAATATAATAACCTAAAAAATCCCCCTTTTGTAATGTGGACTACTAAGTATGTTTTAAATATGGACTAGTGGTCCATATTATAAGCATATGGTCCATGTTGTAAACCAATTTTTTCTTCTTCCTAGATAATGTCGTGTAAACCAAAACAACCTACTAGACAGCAATGGTATAAAGACTCGATGACTATGGCTATACTGGCCATAAAAGAACAACAAATGGGTTACCTAAAAGCGTCGAGTTAAGCCTAAAAACGTTTGGTGTACCAAAAACAACACTAATACTTTTATGTCAACAAGAAAACAAGCCTCTAGAAGAGGTTACCAATTTGAAACTCGGTCGAAAAGCTACTTTTTCTGATAAATTTGGTAGAATATGTACTTGCAATGGAGGCTTCAAGGTTTGGTGTGACACGGCGCGATAGCATAAACTAGCATATCAGTTAGCCGAAAGAAATAAAATAAAACATAATTTTTCAAACGATAAACAATCTGCTGGAAAGACGTGGCTGGGTTTGGTTCTCCAAAGACATACAGAAGTGTCCTTTTGTCGTCCCACAGGCACGTCTATTGCTAGATTTAGATGTTTTAACAAGGAAGATGTTTATAACTTTTTTACATTACTGGAAACAGCAATGGACCAAAACTACCCTGCCAATAACGTCTATAATGTAGATGAAATTAGAATATCAGTTGTGCATTAATAACGAATCGGGTACAAACCCTGCTTCTGATCCCGCGTGCACAATGACGACTCTTTGGCCTTTTGATATTTTTGTTTTTAAACCCTTAAGTGATACGTCATTCCCAAGATTTTGATGTACTGTCAGTTGAATCGATATATGACTCATCAGTATAAATAATTGGCCTTCCCTCAAGGGATATTTTGTATTTTTTTTCCAAATATTCAATACGTTGCAATCTGATTTTCGATTGTTCAATTAGGACCCTTTATTCGTTTTCGGCCTTTTCCATTGAAATCCTAATTTCTTTATAATTTGCCCTAAGCTAGTTACTGATCCATTGAAATTAATATCGTGTTTTAATTTTTTTTTGCAACTCTTTCTCTGTCACATGAATGTTGTGGATACATCTTTTAATCACACCTTAATCAAAGTTGTCAATACCTGTTACTTTCTTTTTTCCTTTCCTCTTTTTGCCAGGTGTGCGGAAGACTGCTAACATGCCAGACTCGTTAGTTGTCGCTGTTATTCGTTGTACGGTCTTTAGTGAGACGCCTGTAGCTTAGACGCCTGCTGCCCTTTTTTGCATTAAGCTAAGTGGCAGTTGAAGTCCGTCTTTAATCTCCTTTTTCATATTTTTTAAAAATATATATTGCAATATTTTTTCTTGCTTGTCGGCGTAATATGTTATATCGCCACGTGGCATTTCAACAATGAAAAAGCGTTAGGTAGGTAAGTAATTAAAAAAATTAAAAAACAAAATCTTAACCAAACAAAACCAACTTAGAATGACTACTAACTAACAACAAACTATTGTGTGCTCGACTGTACTTTGATGACTTTGACAGATGTTTGACAGGAACGTGCGCGTGTGTGCAGTGTGCAGACGTAATTGACAAGCACTTGAGTCTAGGTGAGTGGGAGAGAGGGGCGCGCGGGTGATGCCCTGTGTGCCTGAGCGTTGTCACTAATACCTTATTATTGCGTACTGCGCATCCTAACGCACGATGTTCTGAGAAGTCATAAAGTTTGAATCGTACTGTATCATTTCCCCACACTACAGACATATTAAGAGGCACATTGCGTACGCGACTACACTCGTTGACAAATGGCGCGACACTAACGCGGGACACGTGCGCTCGCTCTCCAGGCGGGAGCGAGCAACATGCCCCGCGTCACGTACAATGTTGCGGGGCACTAAGCAACGTTGCAGCGTAACGTACATTGAGTGTTGCGTCGTGTTGCGGGACAAAATGTTTCCTAGTTTATCCGACGCTTAAATATATCATCGTTAATCTTTTCCTCAGTTACTGATGTGAAAAATTTGTTCTTATAGTGAGGATCTAGGTAAGTGGCTATGACATGTGATACATAAACTTGTCGAAAACTTAAAATGTGGTTATACTTATGTGGTTATATAAACTCTCTCATTTAGACCACCGCGAAGGAATGAGATTTCTTATCTATTTCGCTGTGCGGTATTATAGGACATCGTTTGGATATTACTTGTTTTTATTGATGAGCGGTCGAATAGGTAAGTTTTGATTTTCTATATACAGGATGTAACAAAAAGGGTATGTTAAGCGAGAAGCTACGTAAATAACCCACTGTAAAGAACCTATCCTCAAAATTTGAGACTCGAAATCACATGTTTATTTTTCCCGATAGTATGAAGAATTTTTAAATATCTCAGAAATTTTCATACAATCTTGAAAAATGAACATGTGATTTTGAGTCTCAAATTTTGTGGATAGCTTCTCTACAGTGGGCTATTTACGTAGCTTTTCGCTTAACATACCCTTTTTGTTACACCCTGTATATAGAAAATCAAAACTTACCTATTCGACCGCTCATCAATAAAAATTTTTTTTATCAACGATATCATTAGCGATTAACTTTGAAGATAGGTATATACCTATCTTCAAAGTTAATCGCTAATGATATCGTATACACGATTATTAGATATTCTTGATAAGAAACGGATCTGAGATTGTTCAATTAGCTTTCCCAAAGCTTGTGCATATTCTTTGATCTGTATACATATTTCCTAAAGCATCAATAATAATGGCTCGATCCTTTTTAGGGAACATGGTGTTTTGTATCACGGTAGCGTAACTATGGGTATTATTTAACGATTGGGAATACATGAGTCTACTAGAATCAAAAACAACAATGTCCATTTGATAGTTCCAGCCACAAATTTTAATCATAATAATTAGATTATGAGTTTTTCGAACGTCATTTTGTAAATGGCAGTAAATTATTTTATAATAACATTTACAAAATTAAAAGTTACCAAGTTGTGTTTATAACTACAATAAAATTAAATAAACAGTTTGGACATTGTGGGTTCTGGAATTTACTGTTGGACTTAGCGGTTTCTGTAAGTCTTGTCTATAGTGCAATTCTCCTCGAAGGCCCACCACGTCACTACATTTGCTGGCTCTTTTTAGGTAGAATCTTTTGCATCTAGCAAAAGGTACATGCCACTTGGCAACATTTAAAAATTGTCTGTTACCATATTTTTCCAGTTGAAGATTTGACATGTTGCTGCTACGTTTATAACCGTTGCATATTGACTTAGGTACCACGTCTATGTATTTTCTCGGGTTTATTATATTTTCTATTTTTCGCAGTTGCTTTTCAATGTGGGCAAAGACTGTGTGGAAAGAAATGCGTGTCCTTCTACGGGAACCGCTATTTCTATAATTTTAATTTGCATTGGTGCATGATGGACTAACTATTTTGAAAGCATTATTAATATAGTTTTTATTATGTCCGGCGCATCAATCAGCCATTATCCGAAGTGAATACATTCTGGTGTAAATACAGTATTACAAAGTCGATAAAAAACTGCAGATGAAATTAGCGTTGAACTTATTAACAATTACAATTTCTTATACAACTTTAGTTTAAATTACACAACAATAGACATCATCTGCAATCCCAACATACAATCTTATTCAACTTTAAGAAGTATTATTTAACCTAGGAATTACAAAATTGGTAGTATGCACCTTAATAACTATAAAACACACACTGCATTTATTGAAAACAACAAGGATAGGTAATTGAAATTAAATAAAATTGTACTTGATATCAATCTACGCCTGTTGGCCACGCCTTCATATATTCAATGCAGGTTGTAGTCGCCTGAGAACCGTCAGCTTTTTCCACCTATAACTTTAGTTATACCCCAAATATTTTGATTTAAGCTTAAGCCCTGGTCCAAATTGTGTTCTTTTGATTGCCACCAAATCTCCTTCTTCATATTTATTTATTTTATTCGGGATATTTACAACGTTATAAATATATAGATACAGAGATAACTTACAAAAGAATGGTCAATTAAAAATTTCCACGAATTTACACAAATCAATAAGTTCAGTCGACATATCGTTTTTTAAAAGTTACAAATAGTAAAACAATTAACAGCGCAAGGTACATAAAACCATGTATAACAATATCAGCGTGTTACTAGATTCCTACATAATATAACACAACATTTGTAGCAGGTAGATACTCAGTAGGTACAAGTTCAAAATCCTAAACAATATTTAATTGTTCACTGTGCACCCACATAAATTAAACCAAAACTAATAGAACAAACTTAATCTAAATCGAATTATCCCCCCTCAAGATCTCTATAACTGCTTGCTTGAATGTGTGCTTCGAACCGTGAAATGGGTCAGCCCCAGAAAAACATTTGTTGTACTGTTGTGCAATACGTGTCATAACAGAATTTTGGGCATAGTCAGAATTATGCAAGGGAACATGAAAGAGTCCCGTGTGGCGAGTACGACGGGAAGGCGCTTGCAGTGCAATTTGACTCACCAACGCTGGACAGTCAAGGCGTCCATTCACCAGGTCAAAGAGAAACATCATATCTGACACTTTCCGGCGATCGTTGAGGGTTAGAATGTTTTGTGTTTGGCAGCTAGATTCATATGAGTCAGACCACTGACGAGCCCTGTAATTAAGATGCTTCAAAAATTTCTTTTGTATCGATTCAATCTGTTCTGAGTATGTCGAGTACTGTGGACACCAGACGCAACTAGCGAATTCAAGTGTGCTACGTACGTAAGCATTATATACTATTTTTATACAACCAAGGTCCGACATAGGCTGGCACACTCTCATCACAAAACCCAGATTTTTGATTTTTGATTATATTCTTTTCTCTTTTTGTCAAAATATTTCTTATTTTCATCTTGGACTTTTTGAATCTGTTCTCTCGCTTTCATTCTCAATTCTTCTCTGTCTTCTTGATACATCCTTGCACATTCCTGCTGTAGTAAATTTTTCATTTCAATATCTTCTTTATTTTTCATCTTTCTTCCTATCGTCAGATTTAAGGGTGTGGTGTCAATATTGCGATAGTAAGTACTATTCAATGCTCTCCGTACTTTACTAATGTGTCTGTACCATAGACCTTCATCTTGTACATACATACATAATTTCGTCAATACCGGTATAATAGTCCTTCCTAGAATACGTTCATCTTGTCCATTGCTACGAGGCACTCCAGTAGTTACTTCTACATGATCTATCTGCTCATCCTCACAGTACTGCCCCCTTGTTTAGGCCTGGTCCAGGGCCAAAACTTTATCAAAAAAATAAAAAGATTTTGACAGTCAAATCAGTCAGAAAATTGCTCTGCGAGAGCGAGGTCGTTCCACCGAGTTTCCACCATAAACAAATACCATCAAAAATACTAAGTGCGACTTATCCGTCCCGGGACGTGGACAAGAGGAGGCTGCAGCAGTTTGGGGCAAGTCCCTGGACCCATAATTCATAAAAAGTAGAACTTGTCATTCAAAAATGAATGTCGAACTTTCTGACCCAGAGTTTGAACTACTAACTCAACCACTCAATATCTCTAGAGAGATATGTTTCTTACGCTTACAAAAACTGTACGATTTGTCTAAGACAGCCCTAGATGACAAACGCCTTATTCAAGTTTTGTATGCTAGGGTAGAAGATCTTTCATCTACACGTGCAAACTATCAGCGTTATTCCCAAGAGATTCTTGCCTTAAACAAGAGGAAGAATCCGAAATACAAGCTTTCGTATCAAGAGCTCAATGCCTCCGATCAAATTTATTATTCGATTCGCTGTGTCGAAGCTCAAATGAAGGAAATAGATGCAACCTGATACTAGTAACTCAAGTCGTCGCGTCAAGTTACCAGAGCTGCGTATAAGTAATTTTGATGGTAAGCTCGAGAATTGGCCGACCTTTCGAGACACTTTTCTCAGTTTGATCCATGATAATGGATATGTCGGTGATATCGATAAGTTCTTTTACCTACTGTCGTCTGTGAGTGACCTGGCTCTTACCATAGTCAAGTCGATGTCGGTAACCGCAGATAACTATCCTATAGTTTGGGAGGCTTTAGTTAGCCGCTACGAAAATAAACGTGCCTTAGCTACTGCATACTTAGACAAGATATTTAATGTCAAACCATTAAATGTCGAGTCTGCTTCGGGTTTGAATTAAAAATACCTAATTTGTCATCTTATATGTTATTTTATGTAATCTTTGCGCAATCTAGACCCTGTGAGACGACGTGAGTTCGAACAAACCGTGTCCCCGGGGGAACTTCCTTCCATTGAGCAGTTGTTAGCATTCGTGGAAAAGCATGTGCGGGTTTTGGAAATGTCAGAGTATAAAACTGTCTCAGTTAACCGGCCTCGCAGTTTAAGCCGAGTTCGCCGCGTCCTTCCACTAGGCGCAATACAGGCTTGACCAAGGCGCCGGTATAGGCTTGAAGAGGTCCGGTGAACGGACACCTAGTCGACCGTGACGTCACTATGCCCTCGGCTTGTACGCCCGCCCCTGCGGTCCACCAGTATGGCTTACCTGGGACGGACGTGTAAGTTGACGGTTAGAGGCGTCCTCTTCCCTGGTTGGGGGTCAATGTTTTATTTTGAGCAACAGTCATTGCTCTCAATATCATTACATTGATTACTGTACAGGAAAGAGCTCCCCGGAAACATAAAATCCTCAAAGGCTATCGAAAAATAGGGAACATCAATAAAGAAAACTGATCCTAAACCGTCCTCTTCTAATGATGCTCGTGCTTCAACCTCCAAAAACTCGCGAAGTCAGGGAAACTCCAAAACCCCCTCTCGCTCGAACTTCAGGAAAGGGCGGGGGGGGTTTTACTATAAGTGCCTTTTCATACGACCCGGTTGCCGGGTATCCGGCGGCGACGTGTATGGACATGTACGATAGCTTTTATACGTACCAACATAATTTACCGGAAAGGCGGTCGCCGGGTCGTCGCCGGATTCACCACTATGCGCCTGGTCGCCACGTATCGGTTAGCCGGCGAACGGATTCACAGTGGTGTATGGCACACGTAACAAGCTTTCATACGCACCGGCGCACATACGGGTATTTTGTCCACCTAGCCGGTTAAAAATCAATTTCTTAGAATTGGTCGCAGGTAAAAACGTAGATCACTTTTTGATAAAATGCAACAGCAAAGGACAATGCCCATTCATGACCTGTCAAATTGAAAAATACATGTTGTCGTGTATATTGATGAGACATGTTCAGAAAAATACGTAATTTTTTGTTTATTACGAAATGAAAATCAAAATAAAAAACTTCAATATAGAAAAAAAGTAAATATTTTGTGTTTCGATATGTTTTACTTGAATTTAATTATTACAAACGCAGCTATTATTAACGTATCAATAAAGGAATGTTCATATTGACTATGGGTGCGCCCACCACCTTCCGAATTGTAACGCCTAATACAATTTCATTTATGTTCATATTGTCCGAAGACCAAAGACGCACACTCACGTCATTCAAACTTAACATCAAGACGTACGCATACGTCATCCAAACTTAACATCAAGACGCACGCTCAAGTCATCCAAACTTTACATCTAAGACGCACGCTCACGTCCCAAACTATACATCTAAGACGCACGCTCACGTCATCCAAATTTCAGATCTAAGACGCACACTCACGTCCCAAACTATACATCTAAGACGTACGCTCACGTCTGCCAAATTTTACATCTAAGACGCACGCTCACGTCATCCATTTTATTCAATCATTTGAGTTAAAACTTCCTAACTATAGCTTCAATCCTCATGACACTATAGGTAGGTATCTTAATTCATAAAAATCATTTATAACGCCATTATACCAGGTACCTAAACAAGTTCAAATTAATTATAAAAAAACCACATTAAAAATGAAATGGGTAGTAATGTAATAGCATAGAGGGATAATTCCTCTATATTAAAAGGTATCTCAATTAATAACTTAAAAATATTTAAACGTCGTTTCTGATAATAACAAAATAGTTGGTTTATACATACTAGTGATGTAACGAATATTGGATTTTTCACATTTGCGAATGCGAACGCGATTGCAAATATTTTAAAATTTCAAAAAAATGTTTGACAGGTTTGATGTTTTGTGTCGGCCATGTTTGAATTGAACATAGCCGAGCCGATATTGGTTAATTGAATGAATTTAGTCACAGAAAGTTCATTCTAAAAGTTGTTTAGTTTTGAGGTTAGTTTTATGTTATTTCTCAAATTTAACTGATATTTAAGGGACAAAGTGGCATAATATATATCTAAGTGTTACCTATTGTATTATTATTTCATATGCATGCATATAATAATTTCCTTTTTGATTATTAAAAACATTCGCTAAATATTCGCATAATTTTTGCGAATGCGAATATTGAAAAATACGCGGATATTCGCGAATGCGAATGCGAATATCCGTTACATCACTAATACATACCATGTAAAATACTCAGCTAAATACTGCCTTCCCTGAGACTTAACTACCTTCCAGCTTTAACTGGACAAGAAAATGATCTTACTTCAATTACCGCCACTTCCTGCCATTTACAGACAAGTGACTCTTTATGCCACAGATCAGGCTCCGCATGTTCAGTTCAAATTGAAGGCTCAGTAACTAGCAACTCTAATACCGTAGGTCCTTCTTATACATCGTATAGCGACGTAACTACTGAAGTTAATATATTGTCTGAGTTATCTAACTCCTACTCCTCCTCGCGAACTGTGGATAACGGTAATGATATTGGAGAGTCGACGCAATATCCTGATAAAGCAAGAAAAAGAACTCGACATCGAAATAATTGGTTTGATGAAAAAAATAAGAAGTTAAAAAACTTGGGCCAATGCTTCATAAGCGCCAGAACAAAAGTTTCTAGACCAGGAAAAACTTTAGGAGATCCATGTAATTGTCGGCGTAAATGTATTGATAAAATTACGGAAGCTACAAGACGACACATTTTTAATCATTTTTGAGCAATAGGTGATCACGAGAGACAATGGGACTTTATTATACGATACGCTAAGGCGCAAACTATAAAGAAAATGCAATTGGAAAGAAAGAACAATAGAGTGCAAACTATTCAATATAGTCTCCCGCTTGATTTTCAAAACTTAATTGTAACAGCAGACGTATGCAAAACGATGTTTATTAATACTTTAGTAGTTTCCGAAAAAGTCATTTATACAGCTTTAGAAAAACAAAGTTCTACCACCAAATTAGCTGATAATAGAGGCAAACATGACAACAGGCCCCAGAAAATGAGTGATAGTACAGAACAAAGTATTATAAAACACATAAAGTTATTTCAGGTTGTACATAGAATCACATTATAGACGCAAAGACTCACAAAAAATGTATTTAGAGGAATCTTTAAATATATCAAAGATGTACAGATTATATCAAGAATGGTATCCCACTATAGAAGATTGTTCACATGAAAAAATAGCATCAAAAAGTCAGTATGAATTAATTTTTAATACCCGTTTCAACTAGGTATTCATTTTTCAAACCCAAAAAAGATATGTGTGATCGCTGTTTTATGTTTCATAACGCCGACAATAATAGGAAAACTCAACTCCAAGAAGACCACCAAAAGCATCTACAAGAAAAAGAAATTGTGCGAGACATTAAAAATGCCGAAAAACTTAATTTTAATATTGAACACGAAACAGTTGCTTCATTCAACCTTGAGAAAATTTTATATATTCCACAAGGTGAATCAAGTATTTTCTTCTATAAAAGAAAATATTCTGTTTTAAACTTTACAGTTTACGACATGTTACGCAAAAAAGGTTACTGCTATGCATGGCATAGTGAAATAGCAAAGAGAGGCTCTAATGACATTGCCAGTTGTTTATTTTTGTTTATGAAAAATGAAGTTCAGAATGGCAGAAATAATATATCTTTCTATTCTGATTCATGCACTGGTCAAAATAGGAACAGATTTGTGTTTGCCATGTTTTCTTGGGCAAGAAAACATTTTAAAGTGACTATAACGCACAGGTTTTTCGAAAAGGGCCACTCTCAATCCGAAGGAGACTCTATGCATTCCTGCATAGAGATGGTAAAAAAAAAAATATTTACTCCAGAGCAAATATATTACATAATAAGGAATGCCAAAGTAAAAGGCGAAAAAATTGAATTAAAAGAGATGAAGCAAACGGATTTCTTTGACTTCAAGGATATAGTGAATTGTAAAGATAAAAACTGGTTACAGGACAACACGGGAGAAAAAATTTATTGGTCCAAAATAAAAGAAATACGTTTTGAGAAAGACCAACCAGACCAAGTATTGTTTAAGTATACATTAAATGAAGAATATAAAGAGCTCAATGTCAATCGGATTGGTAGTAGACATGGGTAACTCCGGACACAACTATATCCTCGGATATATATCCAGAGGTGGATATGAATCAACTCCTTCACTTTAAAGAAAGTTACCATATCCTATATCCGACCCACTCCGACCTACCGAATAATGCCGAAGATAAGAATAAGTGAGCGAGACGGAATGCGAACGCGCCGGAACGCGCGGTACTATCGCAGTAGACGCATGAGCGCGAATGTAACGACATTACACGAGTATATACGAATACTCACGAGCGACAGGCATGCCGTTTAGTTCGTTGCAATGTTTGTTTTGAAATATTTGTTTTCGTAATTATAATTTTCAAAATTTCTATTTATTCCGTTTTATATTTGATCTTAAGTATTTTGTTTTTAATGTAAATAAAACTCATCCTTTCATTCGCTTAAGCGTCTTCAGAACTTTCTGCCTTTTAAAACTAAAATAAGTCTTGCCCAGACCCTTATTCTCCCTCTTATTGATTATGCGGATGTTTGCTATCTCGACGCCAATGAGGAGCTGCTAAATAAACTCGAACGTCTACAGAATTTAGGTATCCGATTTATATACGGACTACGTAAATTTGATCACGTATCTCACTTTCGTAAAGAGTTAAAATGGCTCCCGATTCGTTTTCGCCGGAATACTCATCTATTAACACTCCTTTTTAAAATTTTAAATTATCGTTTTTCTCCATTATATCTCAGTGAGCGCTTTAAATATCTCTTTTCAAGAGATCGGCCTCTCCGATCCAATACGGCATCACTGCTACAAACTCCCCGATTTAATTCTGGGGCTTTTGGGTATTCTTTCTCGGTTCGGGCGGTTAAGCTCTGGAATGAATTACCCCACACGGTTAGAGATTGTCACACTGTTGGTACATTTAGGGAAAAGCTGAAGGATCACTACCTGTCCATTATATGAATATGCTGTCATTTGCTTTTTCTCCTTTTTTTTCTTAATGTAGTTCTGTAGTTTCTTAGAATTTGTTTAATTGCACATGTTACCCTGTTGTTAACAATTTCTCTTTACTTGCTTGGCTTGCTGGAAGAGATCTCTGGTAGAGATAAGCTTGCCATTGTACATGCATCTCTTCTTTAATGTTGTATGCCATATTTCTTTTTGTGTATGTGCAATAAAGAATAAAGAATAAAGAATAAAAGCTGTTTGGATTTGGAATTATTTTTAGGACAATAGTTTTAGTGTACCTTTGTGTACCTATTTAGTGATTTTTAAATACGCCTATCAAATATTCTAATTATTATTTGGATAGATCATCCCAATCATATCTCGGTTCGCTTAATCTGTTCATTCCCGGATATGTACGCGGAGTTGGATCTGTTAAAAGGACACCTGCAACAACCTAACCAAACCAATCCCAGTCATATCTCGCTCCACTTAATCTCTTCGTTCCCGGACATGCACGCGGAGTTGGATATGTTAAAAGGATATATATCCATAGTCGGAGTGATTTGCTACATGTTCAATCCTTTCCCGGATATGATTAGCCCATGCCTAATTGGTAGTCGACGCAGACGCAGACGGTGGTAATTTAACGGATGACAGCTATGACTTGAAACAAGCTTACGATGGACCTTTACTTATACCATTGCCTCTATATAAAGATTTAATTACTTTGTGCGATTGTGGAGCTATTCCAGAATTCTATCAGAGCTTTTACAGAAACCTTCATAAGCAAGATGTTAATTTCAATGATAATATTGAGGATGATGTGGAGTAGACCCAACGGTTTAGGCTACCATTAAGACAGAATTATAAAGAGAACAAAGGAGATATAATAACTATTATTTTATCATGACATTTGGATTATTTCCTTAAACCAAATGCTATTCTTTTCCTTTTTAATTATAATTGAAGACTAAAACGATTACTTTGATCTCTCTAATGTCTAAGTTTATTTTATTTTTCCTGTATTAGTTTATTATTTTTGTATCATCTCAATACCAAGTACAAAGTACTATTTAAGAATTGTGATTTTTTATTTTTTTACTTCCACTATAATGTGTAATACATTATAAAAAATAATTTCGTTTTAGTATGATATTTTCTTTGTTTTATTACAATCACAATCACATGGCGATCGCCTCATACTCTAACTTCGATCCGGGCCCACTCCATTGAAATGTTCGGATTGATTACTTTTAGTACTATTCGCCATCAGTGCTTCGGAAGGCATGTTAAGCCGTTGGTCTCTCGGTTGAAAGAGGGTTTTTATGTTCTATGTGTATTTTTACATTCAGATGTGAGCTGCTGGAACTTTAACGTGAGTTCTAGACTTGATTTTAGTTTCACGTTGCAAGTCTACTCCACATCTATGAAAAATTAAAGAGTTCTGGCCTTTAAGAATGTTTAAGAATTATTTTGGAACTATTGAAAAAGTTTTTATATACTTTGTGTATTTTTTACATTCAAGTGTGAGCTGCTGGAATATTTACGTGAGTTCCGGACTTGATTTTTAGTTGCAGGTTGCAGGTCTACCTCAGATCTATTAAAAAACAAAAGAGTTCTAGCCTTCGAGAACCTTTGAGAATTAATTTGGAACGATTAAAATAGTTTTTATATACTTTGTATATTTTTTACATTCAGGTGTGAGCTGCTGGAATATTTACGTGAGTTCTGGACTTCATTTTAGTTCTAGGTTGCAAGTCTACTCCAGATCTGTGAAAATCAATAGAGTTCTACCCTTTGAGAAGCTTTGAGATGTTTTTGAAACGATGTTGGTAGGGCTTTTACATACTTTTTGTATTTTCTACATTCAGGTAAGCGCTGCTGGATCTTTTACGTGAGTTATTTTTACTTCATTTTAGTTCCAAGTTGCAGGTCTACTCCAAATCTATTAAAAACAAAAGACTTTTAGCCTTCGAGAAACTTTGAGAATTATTTTGAAACGATTGAAAGAGTTTTTATATACATTGTGTATTTTTTACATTCAGGTGTGAGCTGCTGGAACTTTTACGTGAGTTTTGGACTTGTTTTTAGTTCCTAGTTGCAGGTTTACTCCAAATCCAATAAAAACAAAAGAGTTCTAGCCTTCGAGAACCTTTGAGAATTATTTTGGGACGATTGATAGGGTTTTTGCAAACTTTTTATAATTTCTACGTTCAGGTGTGCGCTGCTGGAATTTTTACGTGAGTTTTGAACTTGATTTTATTTCCAGGTTGCAGGTCTACTCCAGATCTATTAAAAACAAAAGAGTTCTACCCTTTGAGAAGCTCTGAATTTTTTTTTTTAAACGATTGATAGAGTATTTACATACTTTTTGTATTTTCTACATTCAGGTGTGCGCTGCTGGAATTTTTACGTGAGTTCTGGACTTGATTTTAATTCATGGTTGCAGGTCTACTCCAAATCTATTAAAAACAAAAGACTTTTAGCCTTCGAGAAACTTTGAGAATTATTTTGAAACGATTGAAAGAGTTTTTATATACATTGTGTATTTTTTACATTCAGGTGTGGGCTGCTGGAATTTTTAGGTGACTTTTGGACTTGATTTTAGTTCCAGATTGCAGGTCTACTCCAGATCTATTAAAAACAAAAGAGTTATAGCCTTCGAGAACTTTTGAGAATTATTTTCAAACGATTGAAAGAGTTTTTATATACATTGTGTATTTTTTACATTTAGGTGTAAGCTGCTGGAACTTATACGTGAGTTCTCGACTTGATTTTAGTTCCAGATTGCAGGTCTACTCCAAATCTATTAAAAACAAAAGACTTTTAGCCTTCGAGAAACTTTGAGAATTATTTTGAAACGATTGAAAGAGTTTATATATATTTGTATTGTGTATTTTTTACATTCAGGTGTGAGCTGCTGGAACTTTTACGTGAGTTTTGGACTTGATTTTAGTTCCAGGTGGCAGGTCTACTCCAGATGTATGAAAATCATAAGAGTTCTACCGTTTGAGAAGCTTTGAGAATTTTTTTGAACCGATTGATAGGGTTTTTACATACTTTTTGTATTTTCTACATTTAGGTGTAAGCTGCTGGAACTTATACGTGAGTTCTCGACTTGATTTTAGTTCCAGATTGCAGGTCTACTCCAAATCTATTAAAAACAAAAGACTTTTAGCCTTCGAGAAACTTTGAGAATTATTTTGAAACGATTGAAAGAGTTTTTATATATGTAATTTTTTTACATTCAGGTGTGAGCTGCTGGAACTTTTACGTGAGTTTTGGACTTGATTTTAGTTCCAGGTGGCAGGTCTACTCCAGATCTATTAAAAACAAAAGAGTTTCAGCCTTCAAGAATATTTGAGAATTATTTTGAAACGATTGAAAGTTTTTATATACTTTTTGTATCTTCTACATTCACGTGTGCGCTGCTGGAACTTTTACGTGAGTTCTGGACTTGATTTTAGTTACAGGTTGCAGGTCTACTCCAGATCTATTAAAAACAAAAGAGTTTCAGCCTTCAAGAATATTTGAGAATTATTTTGAAACGATTGAAAGAGTTTTTATATACTTTTTGTATTTTCTACATTCAGGTGTGCTCTGCTAGAACTTTTACGTAAGTTCTGGACTTGATGTTAGTTCCAGGTTGTAGGTCTACTTCAGATCCATGAAAATCAAAAGAGTTCTACACTTTGAGAAGCTTTGAGATTTTTTTTGAAACGATTGATAGGGTTTTTACATACTTTATGTATTTTCTACATTCAGGTATGCGCTGCTGGAACTTTTACGTGAGTTCTGGACTTGATTTTAGTTTCAGGTTACAGGTCTACTACGGAATAATAAATTGTGAAACAGTTATTCTTTATAAATTGTTTGGAGCGATGAATTTACATAATCTGCTGTGAATTCATAATTTTCTATGGAAAGTTAATCAGATTATTATCAATTGACTTTTTTCAGGGTTAAAACAACTTAAGTATATATAAAAAATATTAGGAACTATAGAACTGAGCTGCACGTGAACACATCTAATTGGAACTTTACGAAAAAATAGGAAGCATTTTCCTAAGGTTGTCGTTTCTACGAAGCTGAAAAAAGGCCAGTTTATAGCGAAAGAAAGTGAGGATGGGATAACTGTTTTACGATGGAAAGATAAACGAGATGTGTTGGTACTTTCCACAAAACATTCAACACGTTTTGTTTCCGTTACCAAAAATAATAAAACCACGATGAAACCGGCTATTGTTGTAGATTATAACAAGGCAAAAGGAGCAGTAGATTTAGCTGATCAAATGGCAGCATATCAAACTCCATTAAGGAAGTCCCTAAAATGGTATAAAAAACTGGCATTTGATCTTATTTTGAATGTCGCAATGGTAAACGCTTTAGTTTTGTATAAAAGCGTCACAAATAAGTCCATACCTATAGTAGATTTTAGAAAAGAAATACTAAAGAGTTTTATGTCAAAACCTTCAATACCCAGAGCACCTTCGGGCCGAACAACAAGAAGAAAACACGTTCTTCAGAAAAAAGCAGGACCTTCTTTGAAGGTGCGTCGGTCTTGTGTAGAATGTTACAAGAAAAATGTGTCTACATTTGGGCGTGTAATAGCCAGAAACAAGACCAAAAAAGTACCTACTTTCTGTAATGCTTGCCCAGACAAACCATTTCTATGTGTTGAGTGTTCTGCCAACGTTCATATATAATTTTATAGGTATTTTTCATTACTGTTCCTTTTTATATGACTATTTGTTATCGTTGTTATCTACCAATGTTAAAGAAAGTTTTACTGTTAATTGAGTTAAATTTTTAGAAAAAAAAATGTCTTGATTTTTTGTGGTTTTCTCAATAAATTTATTTGTATGGTAATTGTAGTTTTTCTTTCTAAGTTCTTAAATTTTTCAAAAACCAACTTGATATGGAAAAGCTAGAGGGCCCCGCGGGTCAATTAATATGAGATTTAGTTTGACAGCACTGCCCAACGGCCTGTAAGAACGAAACGAAAACCCTCGTAAAATGCGGTCATCACTGACTGACGCGGCTTGAACTGAAAGTCTATATGTCAACCATCACTGACCGACACGGCCTGAATAGGAAACTGCGTTTTTTTTTCTCGGCATAGAACGTGTTAAATATTAAAACACTTGTTTTTTGTCAATAAGCATTTTTTATTTGGTGATTAATTACATACTTAATTAGTTATTTCCTCTATTTAAATTATGAAAATATTGCGCAAATTCAGTTCGAATTTCATAAATATTTCTGGATGAGCGTCTTGGTACATCTGCTATTGGCCGAATAGCTGAAGTCTCTGGGTTGGTTTGATTCTGTCTCCAAGAGCCATCAACATGTACTCCGTCAACTATGGAATCAAAAGTTCCCGGAGGAGCGTAAATGTCACGAGAAGCTGTACTTTTTCTTAAAAAATTGTGTAGCAAAATACAAGTCATAATTACTGTTGATACATTCTTTATATCAATCTCAATTGGTTTTTTAAATATTCGAAAAACAGTAGTTAGAACGCCGAAGGCATTTTCAACGATTACTCGAGAACTACAAAGTTTGTAATTAAATGTTCGTTCTATTGAGTTGATATTATGATTACCAGGAAAAGGTTTCATTATATGTTTATGTAACGCAAAAGCTCCATCACCAATAAATACATAAGGTATATTCATTTCCCTTCCGGGTAAAGGAGCGTCTGGTGGCAAATTAATTGTGCCTGTGTCAATTTTTTGCCAAAGTAGACAGTTATGAAAAATTCCTCCATCACTGATGCGTCCGTGGCCGCCAATATCAGCAAAAATAAAACGGTATTCACTATCGACTAGGGCCATTAGGACGATGCTATATGTATGCTTATAGTTATAATATTGTGAGCCACTGTTTGGTGGGCATTTAATTACAATATGCTTCCCATCTATAGCTGCGACACACCGTGGAAACTTATTTTTAAATCCCTCTTCTAAATGTAACCATTCCTCTGGTGTTTGTGGTAACTGAAACAAAAACAATAATTTATTTATTTTTCCAGAATTTACAAGATGAGCCAATACAATCTCAAATAGATGTTCAAATACAATCTCCACGCGATGTAGAATCCTCACTACCATCACAGCCAGTCCCTTCGCCATCACAGTTACTTCCATCGCCACTACCAGCACACATCACGCAAAAAAAAAGAAAAGCTAGTAGCCTCATAGATGAAGCACAAATTAAAATATTCCAGTCTTTAGACACTTTAAACCAAGTTATGAAGGATAAAAGAAAACATACAGATGATGAAGACGAGTGCGACATTTATGCGAAACTTTTAGCTAAAAGATTACGAAAATATCCTGGGTCAATGCGAGCAAGAATTATGTACAAAATAGACGGTCTTCTTTTAGAAAATCCTTGTCCAGATAATCTACTATCAAGAGTAGGCTCACATTATTCATCGTCACCGTCACCTCAATCACAATATTCAGGTTACCAAATTATTTCAACACCCTCTCCAGTGCATGTCATTCCACAGACTGAACAACCTCAAGAAGCGTATGTAATGCAACCAACAGAGTCAGAATCATCACTACAGCTCAGTATCCCAGAGACACCTCACAACCTGAGAATGATTGAAAGAGCATACTGGGATGCTACACAAAATTCATTTTAATGTTTTTTTTTTCTTTTGGTGTCTTTGATTACGTCTACCACCTATTAGATATACTTAGGTACTTACTTTGCAATTACATCATTATTATTTGACTTATTTGATTAAACGAAATTTAAAACTGCTTGTGTTTCTTACTTACCTTTATTTCATATTTGAGGACAGAGTTGATAGCTTTGCATACTTCAGGAATAATTAACGAAATGGCTGGTACAGAAACCTTGAATAGGTAGTGGAGACTTCGATAACTATCTCCCGTTGCTAAATATCGTAAAGTTATGGCCAAACGTATTTTTGCTGGTATAGGTATTCTCAGTCTAGTATGGTTTTTCTTAATCATGGGTTCAATTTTACTCAACAAGAATTCAAAATCTGTAGGTGACATTCTGCAGTCAATTCGTTAAAAAATAAATCTATACTGTTTCTGTAACAAAAAAATGTACTTTAATATTACATACATACATATCACATACATGTTACATACATACATACACACATATTACAAACATACACTTTAAGTAGGTAGAAGGTACTCACGTCGTTCTATTGCGATGAATTTGCTTTATCCACCATATTCTTTGACGACGACGCCTTTTCTTTCTTTTCAAAATACATAAATAATTGTTTAAACTGAGCAGATATGCTGCCACCGCGATAATCTCGACGTCAGCCATTGTTGCGAGTCATTCAATAAAGAAGTAGGAAGGCTGAATGTGAACACTCGCTCGCGTCGACGTTGCCACGGAAATATTTAGAGCAACGTTCGCAGCAACAGCAGCGGCAGCGGCAGCGGCAGCGGCTGAATGTAAATGATACATTAGTTAAACTAGATGAACACCTCAAATGTGAGGTGTTCAGATGAACCTCAAATGTGAGGTGTTCAGATGAACCTCAAATGAGGTGTTGAGCCGTTTATTACCATTCACTCAATCAATATCCAGTCTTATTACCCTTACATAGAGTTCGTTTTGGTTAAATGAGGTGTACCTCGCGGGGAGAACTCGAGGTTCATTACCATTCACTCAATTATCCAGTCTTATTGCCCTTACATAGAGTTGCTTTTGGTTAAATGAGGTGAACACCTCAAATGAGGTGTACCTTGCGAGGAGAATTGAGGTCCTCCTTCATCCTCGTTTTGATATGACGAGTTACCCATTACTAATTTTGTAGCGCGAGTATGTTCTTTATACTCAAGAAAACTAGGATCATTTTTCTATAAAAACCCAAATATAGATGTAGGATGCGTGTGATGGAGCGTAGTGAGTGATGTATGACAGATGGAAAGAGATAGAGAATGCGAGAGGGAGAAAGAGGACCACGCATGGAGGAACAAGAGGTGTACACGTGGAAGTAGAATAAAGAAGTTAATTAAATAAAAGAAGCAATTGTTTAATTGTTAATAATCCCCACAAATTTTGGGGGCTCGTCCGGGATTGGAACAATTAAACAAGAAGAACGAAGTAAAAATAATTTGTGCAAAGAAGCTCGGAAAACGAAAGATGGCGATGATGGCGGAAAGTGATAGATTTTACGGCATTACAAAATTCAGCGGAGACGATAATTCACACTCATCGTCTAAGTGGGCGCAGGATATCGAAGACATTGCCGAAATATTTGGTTGGACTGCTCAGCAGAAATTGGTAATAGCTCGTCGATCACTAACCGGCACGGCCGAGCTATGGCTACGAACGGAAAAAGTTGCAAAGACGTACGAAGAATTGAAAGCCGCAGTACAAAAGGAGTTTACAGACGCAGTGAATTCTAAAGAGATGCACGAAATTATAACTGCACGCAAGAAACGCCGCGACGAATCATTTTATCAGTACATGCTGGTCATGAAGGAAATGGGAAAACGCGCCAAATTCCCAGATTATGTGGCTATCCAGTATGTAATTGATGGAATCATAGATACTGAGGTAAATAAGATGATTTTATATGGCGCTACGACGTATCCTGTGTTGAAAGGTATTTACAGTTCATTGCATAAAACATAAAATTCCATAAAATGCTAGACATAAAATTCCTGTGTGAAATTCCTACCACCAAGTAAAGTTGTTAAGTGGTTGTCACTTGAGATGAAGTGTGTAGTTAGGGATGGTGCATATTTACGCGATCAAGTTTTTACTTGGAAATACGTAAACCAGGTACAGGCCGAAATACGCGGAAGACTTCGAAAGTATTTGCCTTGCAAGTATCGTAGTGATAGTTTGAATCCAAAATTATACCTTAGGCTATCTATTAAGGTGTATAATCGCGCTATGTGAAAGAAAATACTTTCAAAGTAAAAATGTTCTTTTTGCCAGCGGGATTATAACACGCAACCATATTGAAATAAGGACTATTTTTCTCTGAACTTTAGTACTTTAGTACCTAGGCATCGGCGCCCGGCAACCCGTGGAATACTTGAAGGTATTTATTTTGTAGCACGACACTAGGATAATATTTCTATGAAAACCTTGTAACAACTTGGTACAAGTTGTTTGTTTACAGTACATACTTTGTACAGCGGACTCGAAATATGAAGCACGACTATACGTGAGCAAGCTCCTGCTGACAGCGCCAAAGCTGCGGCGCTGGAGTTTCAAAAGTGTGCAAAAGTAGGCAGTCTAATGGAAATCCTGTGCCCGCTGCTGCTGACGGCGCCGGAGCTGTACCCGATTTGGACCTCCAAAAGTGTGCAAAAGTGGGCAGTCTAATGGATGTGCTGTGATCGCTTCTGCTGACGGCGCCGGAGCTGTCCCCGTTTTGGACCTCCAAAAATGGGCAGTCTAAGGGGTATGCTATGCCCGCATCTGCTGACGTCGCAGGAGCTGTACCCGGTTTGGAGCTCCAAAAGTGTGCAGGAGTAGGAAGTGCTGTGACCTGTGAAACTCTTTTGGTACATAAATAAGTACATACTTTAATTAAAACTTCAAATAAAACAAGTATGGTATGTACAGAAGAGAATGAAGTATTTAAAGTATTCAAAATACTTCAAAGTATCTGGAAACCTGGTTTTTAGCCCTGGTACGAATTGATGGACGTACTTCAAAGCCCTGGTACGCAAATCGTCAAGTACGACCCATATCTAGTGTAGATTTAACAATGACGTGAATTAAGCATAGCAATTTCGTTGTGTTATTACGTTATAGCCGAGGTGATTTATCAAAACCCCAACCTGGAGCTCAAGGACGTTTAAGGAGTGATCGGTTATGGCAAGAGCTTGCTTGCATTTTAAACTCTGTTGGTGGTGATGTGGCAAAAACGCCAGATAAATGGAAAAAAAGTAAGTTACTAAAGTACCTAGCTCCTTGATAAATAATTAAATACTAACTGTTTTAAGCTTTGTTACAAGAGGCATATACATTTGCACAGTTTTTAATTATACCTATGCATTATTTTAGGTATGGGTAGACTGGAAAACAAAAACAAAAAAAAAACTTAATATCCGGCAACATGCAAGCGGTACTGGTGGTGGTCCAAGTTCAAGGCAAGCTCTGACCGTGTTGGAAGAGAGAGTTGTTGCCTTGCTCGGGGTGACAACAGTGACGGGACAACCAGGGATCCAGGAGCATGGATTACATTCTCTCGACATGGTTAGTCACATCAAGTACCTATTCTTTAATCCATATCACAAGTGTGATTGTTTCTTCGAGCTTGTCACTAAGGGATTGTACATCTTCGAGTGTGACGGTTACTCTCTCTAACTGCTTAATGGATTATAAAAAAGGAATATGTTATTTTTATGAAATAAGGGCTGGGGAAGGCTACTTTTAGCCATATTAACATACTGTCCTCATGAAGTTTTTTCTTGGTTTAAAATAATTTTAAATAATTGCAGGAACCGTCACAACCAATTGCAGAAGGAGATGAAATGAGAAATGATTCATATGAAAATCTTATAGATTCAGGTGAATTTATTAAAATGTTTTCATATTTGTTTGTATGCATGAGGTAGATTGTAAATATATCAATTACAATGTAATAAATAATTCTTAATAATTAATAAATTAATTCTTATTGTTACTTCCATTTTTGCGGAAATTTGAGTAACAGAAACGGAATTTATAAAGTTATATTTGCATTTACCAGATTCTTGTTTTTTTTTATTATTTATATATTATGTTAAAGTTTTATTCTTTTTTCATGTCACAGGAAAATAATTTAGGTACCTTTTTTATTACAACAATTTATTAATAACGTTTTCACTAATATTGGAAACGCGAAAGTATACATATCG
This sequence comes from Carposina sasakii, assembly GCA_014607495.2. Lineage (NCBI taxonomy): Eukaryota > Metazoa > Arthropoda > Insecta > Lepidoptera > Carposinidae > Carposina > Carposina sasakii. Next base: position 454,282 of record CP053170.1, read on the forward strand.
TACCTTCGGTAGAACAACGACACAATTGCGTATTGCAATTTTTGACAATTGTGCCCTTGTTCTACCGAAGGTGTGATATGAGTTTGAGTTTGTTCCTCTTTTACGCCTAAGCCGCTAAACTGATATAGATGAAATTTTATAGGTAGATGGATCAAGCACTGAACTAACACATAGGCTAATTTTTATACGGGAAAATTTCATGGTACTTGTAATCCGACAATCAAGCTATTATTGCATATATTCGTATAGTAGCTATAGTATGGCAGCAAGTTTAAAGGTTCAAGAATCAGATTGCCAGGTCAAAGACAACGAGACACACACATTTTCTTTACCAATTTTAAATTCTATAAATGACTTTACCATCTTTCACGACTCCTGTCTCATAAACGATATTAACATTAATGAATTGCCAATTATATGAAGATGTCGATTTACCCGCAACAATCAGATGAAGAAAATGAAAAAGAAGATTACGTTCAAGTTAAAAAATTTGATCTGACAAATAGAACAAAATAAATAATGATAACGTACCATGTAATAATAAAAAAACAATCATATACATTGAAAATGATGACCTACCACAACAATCAAGTGAAGTAAATGGAAAAGAAGATTTAAAATCTAATCAAATAAAACCATACCCCATAATCTCAAAAAATCGTGTAGAATCAGACGCAACCTCCAAATAAGATAAGAAAGCTATTTTGACTAAATCGTTAACTTGTGTTGTGATACGTAAAGTAGCTTGCAGTACCTAAATGTAAAAACCCCACAACATTGCACAATATAATAAAATGTCATCATTTTTCATCATTTACAGCCCTGAAAAGTCCACTGTTGGACATAGGCCTCCCCCAACAACCTCCACTCCGACCGGTCAGAAGCCGCCTGCATCCAACCGACGCCCGCGACCTGGGCCAGGTCGTCCGCCCACCTCGCGGGTGGCCTTCCCACGCTGCGCTTGCCGATACGTGGTATCCACTCTAGAACTTTCCGACTCCATCGGCCATCAGTTCTTCGAGCTATGTGTCCTGCCCATTGCCACTTCAGCTTGCTGGACCGTTGAGCTATGTTGGTGATCTTTGTACGTCTGTGGATCTCCTCATTTCTGATTCGATCACGCAGAGAGATCCCAAGCATAGCTCTCTCTCCATCGCTAATACCTTCGTCTTTAAGGACTGGGGTATCTTGGACACAAATAAGCTTCGTAGTTTCCCGAACGCTGCCCAGCCGAGTTGGATTCGCTGATTTACCTCCTTCTCAAAATTGGACCTACCTAGTTTTACTGTCTGTCCCAGGTAAACATACTCGTCAACAACTTCGAGCATCGAGCTCCCAACCAGTACAGGAGTGGGCGGCACATGGACTTTCAACATGATCTTCGTCTTGTCTATGTTCATTTTTGATTGAGGCCATCGAGCATTGTGCTTAGATCCTTCAGCGATTTTGCCATGACCACGATGTCGTCTGCAAACCGAAGGTGAGTGATGTTTTCGCCATTGATATAATAAAATGTATGAATCGTAAAAAAAACTTCTGTATAATGTTGCAAAGAAGGGATATCTTTTTTCGATTACATATGTACTTTTTGTTTGGAAAAGGCTTAAATAACCCCGTCAAAATCAAGGCGATTCTCAACATCATCGGTACCTTCTTTATACTTAAGTAAAAATACGACAGAATTTTATTGTACTAAGTGAGAGTTTAACCTTATTCGAGGTTGAAAAGCGCATTGAGTTTGACTTAAAATATGGGCATTCGTGTTTTATAGAGTTAATTACTCTATTTATGTACCTTAGAATTTCATGTTTGGGTGTACGAGTATATTGTTTTCTTTTTTCAGGGCAGTCAGCAATTCAAAAATGGTCGTATATTTTGATATCGACAAGTTTATTGATAACAATGATTTTTATTTTTTTATTTTTATACATTTCTTAAAGAAAATTTTGCCTGGCCCTGGTTGTCAACACATTTCGTATTATCATAGCTATGTTTATGTTTCGGTTGCGGAAGTTCTACAGAAAACGCGTTGCGTGTAATGCCATCTCATTTTGAAAAGAGAAGATTTTAATTTAATTTTTTATTTTATTTTGGCAACACAGTCATTAAGTACGAATTCATTATTGCACATGACAAGTGCCCGACAAATGAAACAGTTCTGGGTGTATTTTTTGTTGCGGCGAGGTGGAACAAATATATTATTAGGTGTAGAACGTGAGGAACGTACAGGAAGGCGCATGCGAGCAATAAACGATACTTGTGACAGGAGACTTGGCGAATCTATAAATGAATTCAGAATTTTATATAGGAAACACATATATAGGAGTTTACGATGGTTGAGCAGACTAGAAAGTTTGTAAAGATTGATGGATTCTTCATAAGTATTATTCCAGCAGTGATTTTTATAGTTTAAAGTCTTTATAAATTTCTTTTGTACTCTTTCTATTCGATCTATATGGCATTGATAATTCGGGCTCCAAACAACACTAGCAAACTCTAACACTGATCTGACAAATGAGAAGTAAAGAATTTTTATGGTAGTTGTTTTACTAAATGTTTGAGTTACTCTTATTATGAAACCCAAACTTTTAAAAGCTTTTTTGACAATAAAATCTATGTGAGTGTTAAAAGAAACTTTACTATCCATAACAACTCCAAGGTCTCTTACATTAAAAACGCGTTTAATATTTCTATTATAGAGTGTGTAGTTGTAGTTAACAACATTTTTAGTTTTACGAGTATATGTGATAATATGACATTTTTCAGTGTTAAGAAATAGCTGATTCAGAGAGCAAAAGTGTGTGAGGCTATCAAGATCCGATTGTAGATCAATACAATCATTATAGTTTTTTATGACTTTAGATATTTTTGTATCGTCTGCATATAATAATTGATTTGAGAACTTAAGATTTTTCCCTATATCATTTATATAGATTGTGAATAATACAAGACCTAAGTGGGAACCTTGTGGTATTCCCGAGGGTATCTTCAAGAAGCTTGAACAATATCCCTTAAGGCAAACTGCTTGACTACGATTCCTGATATAAGAATCAATCCATCGCAGAAGGTTGCCATGTACACCGGCTTCAAATAGTTTATCAATAAGTAAATCGTAATTAATTTTATCAAAAGCTTTGGAGAAGTCGGTGTAGACGACATCCACCTGCAAATTCCTGTCCATTGCTGTGAAGATGTGAAGTATTTAATGAAAAGCAATTGGTTTTGGGGTAAATCATGCAATTAGTTTAACGTGTATGATCACTATCCTGATGATAAATGCGAGCTCTGCAATAGTTGTACTTGTCTGTCTCTTCTATTATCATATTAACAGTACAGTAAAGTCTTTAAACTAAGGCGGCTGTCCCAAAAAAAAACACAGAATTCCGTTTTTGTGAAAATACTGTTTATCCCAATTTTGGGTATTCTGTTTGCAACCGTACCTAAATCAAAGATCCGTTTTTTGAAAATGTTTAAAATGGCAAAGATACCAAGGTCCAAAAACACAGAATACGCCATAAAATTAGAAATAACCAACTTAAAACAAAGTATCTTACAACAACAAATTGAAAACACCGTGCTTGGACATACAGTGCTTTTACCTTAATTTGGATATACTGTGTTTAGGGTTGACACCTTTTTTTGAAGGAAAAATAGTATTTTTTTCAAAACATTGCAAAAAATATAGTACTATTGGGAAATTTAAGAAAAAAAATTGTACACATTTATTTTTAGTAATGATTTATTTTTCCATGTGTAATTTATTTTTATCCCTTTCGGGAAAGGCTAAGGAAACTAAGGCCAATACTGCCAAGTATACTCGAAACCATAATAGGGTAGTTTACGGGTTTTTTATTTGTATTTATATCGAAAGATCATAAAATAAAAGAAACATTTGCAAAATAAAAACTTCGCTACCGTGAAAACTTTCCGGGATATAACCATTTCAAAATCACAATTTTAGACTTGTCAAGAAACGCTCCATACAAACGGCTACTACGATATGACGTCACTCTTTTCCTAACTTGTATGCGCGTAAAAGAACTTTTGTTCTACAGCTATACTAAATGTTGCGTTTATAAATATGGTCATTAAACAAAAGTTGCTGTAAATAATGCAGGTGGTCACGTGATATAGTAATTTTCAATGAATTTTTCACATTTGAAAAATGGACTCGCCCACTTAACTTTGAAGGCTTACAACCTAAATTGGATACTTAAGTGAAATTGTAATTGTACAGATAGGTATGATTTTGATGATTTGTTCTGATAAGCATAAAATCTGATTTAAATTCAAGCATAGGAAACATCCCTATTCGAGAGACTAGTTTTACAGTTCATTTTGCACAAATGTTGCCATGGTCGGGATAATGCTGTTCGTATCGATATTTTAAAAATACATATTGGTATTTTACGTATTATATATTTTTTTAAATTATCAAATTGTTAATTAATTTAGAGTACAAGGTATAATATTATGTATTTCGGTTCTAGCATGAGCCTTTATTCTTCTTTGGACTATTTAATTTCTTCTGATTCTGGTAACCCTTTATCTGTCACTTGTCAAACTAGTCTCTCGAATTATGGTTTTTAGTATAGTTTATGTTTACTTGCCGTAACGTGTGAGCAACGAACAACGTGAATGCGTTTCGTTCTGAAATTCGCAACGCTACATTGATAAAAAAAATGCTGCTTACGAAACATTGTTGTCTAAATACAAAGAGATGTTTCCACGGGCAAGCAAAGATGATGTGAAGAAAAGATTCAACTCTTTGAGAACTAATTACCGAAAGGAGCTCAAGAAACATCTTGAGCAGCCAACTGTCAGTGCCAGTCATCAACTGTATCTCTAATTGGGGGGTTCGTGAACATCTCATGTCTCCGAACGAAGCATCAATAAAAATCCCAACCGATTTGGATTCAACAGAGTCGATGTATGAAGAGGTGGAGTACTTGGAAGATTTAGAACATACACCCACTGATCTTGATACAACGGAATCAGTCTCTAATATAACTACTGAGTCTATGGCTTCATTGTAAGAGTGGCAAAAAATTTTCGATCCGTACATTCCCTTAAATTACTTTATGCTACATACGTCCGTTCAAAATCGTACAGATATTGTTTCTGAGTCGCATCATTTGTTGCAGAGCTTAGGAGGGTCATATCTGGGGGAGAAGCCATATTCTAGTTCTGGTCCGGACGTTTATTTGGGTGTTCAAGTAGCATTTATTAAAACAATATGTGGCATTTTGAAATACTTTACGATTGTATTAAAAAGTGATGCTTGTGGGCCGATTTACAATTTACAGTTTACAAACACAAATACACACACACACACACACACACACACACACACACACTAATATACACAGTCGTACACTACTCACTCACAAATTGATATAATTTGTTGTTTATTTTAAGTATTTTATGGTTACCTAATTGTTTATGTAAGATGTTTTTTAGATGTTTTTTATTGTAAGATGTTTTCTCACGTTTGTAAATGAGCTGTAGAACATTGCAATTGGCTTTAGTTAAGTATTAGGCTGGATCTGTAACATGTACTATGCTGTATGTTCTTTAAATAAATAAATAAATAAATAATAATACACACTGGCGGTCACCGTTTTTCACACCAAAATGCGTCACCAAATAAATTAAGTATGACACGAAAAAGAATTGATTGAATTTACTTTACTACCTACTTTGAATTTTATTTTAATTATTTTTTTGTATGAAAACGAGTAGCGAGTATCAGCTTCAGCTGTAGTATGACGAATGCCTGGTGCCTTATAGCCTTGCCTTCTGCCCTCACGGAGTACACAATTTAATAAAAATCCGGAGAACACAATAGACTAGTTGACTAAATATCAAATATTGGTTAATAATATTCGATGATTATTTTACGCAAATAATGCAATATTTATTATGCATTTAAAAATACTTTTAAATTTCTCCGCGAAAACGCTCAAAACTTTTGCATACGGAGAGTGTTAATGTTTAATAATTAAAAATTAATCCCCCGTATTATAAGAGCTGTGTAGTGCCCAAGTGTACAAGCTTAAGTATAAAAATGCCAAACAAATTATTTATATATGCTCCAAGCATGAACGTAAGAAGTTTTTTATACGTTCATGGCTCCAAGCAATCCACAAATGCGAAAAAAGTGGCTAAAACTGGCAAGGAGGAATGATGCTCACTGTTTATCAACAAAATCAGGAATGTATTTTTGTGAAGATCATTTTGATGTAAGTATTTAACACAGCATAATCTGGGTAATGTAAATGTAAACAAAAACTGATAAATATTGCTCAAGAATAGTGATAAAACTGCTTACTAACACGCTATTGAAGTTAGGTAATTTCTATTCATTTTCTGATTTTGATTAAGTACTTATATGTGTTATGTAAATTGTGCTAACACACTCCTTTTATTGTTCTAGTTGCCAAATGATATGCTTAATTATACTGAGTATCATATTATGGGAAAAATATCACAAGTGCGCCTAAAACCCGGATGTACTCCAAGTAAATTTGGATGTCAAGAGGATAGAATAAAACGGACATGCAGCAGCACAGAACGATCCTACATATTAAAGAAAAAAAGAATGAGAACAAAAGCAGAGTGTCTGAATGAATTAGAAGAAAATTGCAAACCAAGTTCATCTCTCAAAGATACTACTCATACAAGTTCAGGTACGTACAGATGTACCTACTCTTAGTAGTTCTGTACGTTCGGGCAACAATGTTTTTCACCTTTTTTACATTGCTGCAAACATGAAACTAACTCATTTGGCGAATTGGTGACATATTGAGGACTAGTGGCCGCCCGCGAATCCGTCCGCGTGGACTACAGAAAAAACAAAATGTCGAAATTATCCGGGATAAAAGTAGCCTATATGTTAAGTGGGACCTGTCACAATATATTCCTGAAAACTGCATCGAAATCGGTTCAGCCGTTTCTGAGATTAGGTGCACAAACGCACAGACAAACAGACAAAAATTCCAAAAATCATTGTTTTGGGTACTATTGCACTGATAAAGGTATTTATAATATTTTTTCTTATATATCTTCCATGTACAGACAGCGAACGTACACGTGTAAAATCTGGGGAACCATCGATCAAGGAGACTGATGTAGAAATTAGACGTATCGAGAAATAGACGAAATGGGAAATACGAGTGTACGTTGTGATAAAATTGACTTAGTGAAAACCGATTTGGAAAGTGGACCTATGATTCCAGAAGGATTTCCTTGGCAGTCCGCGGCTGAAAAAGGTTAGGAACTGCTGGTCTACAACCATTGGACATATAATTTATTAAACCTCTTTCAACATATAACACAGAAGCCGCAAATAATTGGATGAGGATCAATTCAGGAAGCGTAATAACTCAGTTTCAGGTGGCGGAGTCAGTCGGCAAAGCCTTTGAGAAAGCTGCAACTCTTACAACAGCTTACGACGCATTCCAAGCCACTGGAATCTGGCCAATAAATCGCGACGTATTCACAGAAGCTGAATTTTTAGCAAGAGGTAAGCCAAATCGTTGATGATATAAATTTCTTAAGTAACCAGGTTAGCTGGTAGAGAATACCTTGCAAGGCATTAAACTCGCCCTTGTACATAATGTTTTCGAAGTACAATAAAGAATGATTCTCAGTCTTCAACGTCTGGGGTTACATTACAACCTTCTTCATCTATGACTAATGAAACATTGGCTAATATGATCCCGCAACCACCAACAATTGTACAGTCTGTTTGACAAGAGCGTGTACGGCAAAACTTTTTTTTTAGGTATCGCTAGAAGCTTGGTTGAGAATTGGGCAGGTAGCTAGCCCCTTCCCCTCAGATGCTTTGTGTATAGTCTCAGTTGTCGTTCGATCTTTGTCAGAGAAGGACGTATTTCGCCATGAGCGCTACGTACGCATCACGTTATGAAGCAGTGTTTTTGTGTTTGCACCCAAAAGGACCCAAAATGTCATACGCAGCCGCTGCAAAATACATGAAAAAGACAAAGACATTTGTTTGTAAGTGGGTGAAACGCTATTCCGAAGTAAAAAATGTCGACGATCTGCCTAATCGTGGCTCTACGCAAAAAACAACGAAAAAGGAGGACAAAATGATTTTACGAGTATTCGAGAAGAATTCTCGCCTATCGTTAAGTGGTGGCCAAGTGGTTTTGCTTAAAAAGGGCCTTAATGTGTCATGTGATACTATAAGAAGACGTTTACTGGCTCATGATGTAAAATTTCGTAGCATAATAAAGAAACCGCTACTTTCGGAAAATCATGTTAAAAAGAGACTCACTTGGGCGCAGGAAAATTTGGACCGGGATTGGGACAATGTAATTTTTTCGGACGAAGCTTCTTTTTGGGCACGTTCTTCTGTCACTCATACCTGGTGTACCCACGCCAATAAATTCATCCAGCGGACGGTCAAACATCCGGTGAAGGTGCACGTTTGGGGTTGTTTTACAAAACAGGGATTTGGTACCTTGCACATATTTACAGGTAATTTAAATGCAGCTAAAATGGTCAAAATATATCAAATGGCTTTATTACCATCTGCTCAAAAGTGGTTTAGAAGGAAAAACATATATTGGTTACTGCAAGAAGACAATGACCCGAAACATCGGAGTCGTCTTTGTACAGCGTGGAAACAAGAAAATGACGTTGAAGTACTAGATTGGCCATCACAGTCGTCGGATGCAAATCCAATAGAAAATGTTTGGGCACTCATGAAGTTGAAGCTTCGAGAAAAGCAGATCTGGACTTTAAAACGATTAGTTCGTGAAATTAGACTTATTTGGAGGTCTTTGTCCCTGGATTATGCAATAAAATTAGTAGAAAGTATGCCTCGAAGACTCCAGTCAATTATTGATAATGGAGGCGACTGGACAAGTTAATAAAGCATCATTGTCTATATCATGTATAATGAGTGTATTTTTTTCTATTTTTTATCCCAATTCATTCCCGAGCTTTGCCGTACACGCTCTTGTCAAACAGACTGTATAAAACACAACAATCCACATCTACAAAAAAAATACACCAGTCATTGATAATCCTCAGACGTCTAGAATTCAGACGGAATCTGTTTCCAAAAACATCAAAAATAAAGAGATCAACTGTTAAACGAGGAAAGACAGTTGTACTGACTTCATCTCCATACCGTAAGGAACTAACTGAGTCAACATCAAATATTAAAGTGGATAAGATAAACAAAAAAAAACATTTTGTGATGCCAAACAAATTAAATAAAGAAAGGCAAAGGAAATAATAGATTCCTCAAAAAAAAAGAAAATGAAGATGCTCAGTGTTTTTATTGCTCACACCTGTATTCAGTACTGTCTTCAGTGCTGAGACAGAAGCCGAGCTAGCAAACTTGGTAAAGAAAATAGAAAATATTTTTTATGGTTGCACTGCTAATCAAATTAGAAAAGTGGCTTTCATATGTTTCCAATTCAATTTATAATACTACACGAGACTTCTCATCTACCATTCACCCATCTAGAGGAAAAGCAGAGATGGAAATAGACCAAGAGAGGCATTTATGTACTGAAACACTGCAAAAGAATATAAATAAACCAGTAACGCAATTTTTTAAGGATGCTGTACCTACAAAATCTTGTTAATAAAGGAATAGATTTAATTACTCGTTTATCTCAATTTGATATCAAGAAACAACTTTACAAACTTAGAAACGAATCACAAGGTGCTAAAAACTTAACTTCAATAAAGCCTGTGATCTGATATACCAAAAATATATGAAAATTTATTGTTTGCGGAATTAAAAAAAAAAAGAAGTGTTTCCTTATTTTCGGAAAAAAGCTGTAACGCGGCGTATTCCAAGGGATGAATTTGGGGTACGCCGGGCTACTCCCTATGACCCAGCCGGGGGGCTAGATTAGGGATTTCTGAGTGAACAGAGTTTGGGAGTCGGGATAGTGAGAGAAACACACGATACACATTCATTTACGTATAATCTTACTTTAGTTAGAGATCATCTGATACATAAGGTTACGTCAGTCACGGGACCTGACTATGGACGCGGTTTGTAACACTAGATTTAGTTAACAGGCGGAAGGCCAGACTAGACGAGAATTGCGGAGGGCAAGCTACAGGTTTATAATTACAATCACTTAGGTACATCCACTTATTCACGATCTAGACTATACCTAGCTTAGGGAAGTATCGGACTTCCCTCGGGAAACTAACTGGCGGGCTCGGTCGCGGTACGAGCGGAATAACGGGATATACGCGGCGGGAGCGCGAGTTGGATGAGCGTCTACGGCGCGGGTATGAAACGTCCTGTCCACGGCTATGCCTGACGGTCAGAGAACCTGACACGATCTTTACCCGAATCAAAGGTTCGCCTGACAGTCAGACGGCGTGGACTCGGTTATTCCGAGGACGTGCAAAAAGCGGGAATGCACCTTCGGCGTCGGTGACCCGTATCGCGGAACGTCCTGCACTAGTTGGATCTAATGGTTTCGGGGTCCTGACACGATCTTTACCCGAATCAAAGGTCCCTTTAACAACTAGACGACTAGGGCTTTGCACCTGGCAAATTGAGGACGTGGGCATTCACCTCCGGTAGCTGACGCGGACGTGCAGAGGGCACTAACCACCGAACGTGAATGCTTGGCGCGCGGCTTTTCCAACTAGTTTTATTGCTTCGTTGGCGGCGGTCGGTAGCGGGGTGAGCGGGACGCGGTTGTCGCTCACGGGATGCGGGAATCGTCCGCGGGATGCGGGAGTCGCTTGCGGGATGCTGGCGGGGCGCGCGGTGTGCGGGCGGTGCTGCGTCCCCTCCGGTCTCTCGCCTCGTTCGCAGCTGTGACTCTGCAATCTCCCTTGTGACGTCGCTGGTGGCGTCACATTCTCCCCCTCGGTGCGGAGATTTTTTCGTATCTGGAAAAAATCACACGTTAAAACCTATTAACTTGTAAGAAACCCCCCTGCCTAACTTCGTCAAGTGTCGGCCGGTTTCCCCCCCAAAATAGTATTGCGGACCTACTTTATTCCCGGCGGAATCTATTCAAAAATCAAATCAAAATTTCAAAAACCTAATACATACTACTATTTCCCTACGGCCGTATGTACTATTAATAGACGTAATACTATTTATCTATGTCTATTTAAAATTACGCTATAATTTAAAAATCCTAACTTCGAGCTAATGACTTGTGCCCAACCGGCTTGGGTCCGTGCGGTCGTCGACGATCTATTGTTCTCTTATCTAGGAATGTTGTTTGCTATCTGTGTTGTTACTATGCGGATTTATCGTCAGGGCTGGCGATTTCGGGATTTATTATGTTTGAATAGTTTTATAAATTATATTCTACTAATTATCTTTTAATCGTTATCTGGTATTGTTATTTCATTGTTTTGATTTATCTGGTTTCTTTTTATTATCTGGTTTTATTATTTATTTACTTTTTATGCTGGTAATATTCTTATATTATTATTTTTATATTTGTTTTTCTTGTTATGTATGATACATATCTAGTTTTCTTATTTTATTTAAAAATTGTTTTTAATTTTATTTTCGGTTTATTATTTATTTGGTATTATTATTTATTTGTTTTGTTATTTACTATTATTTGATTATTTTTTTTGTTTTATTTATTATTATCTCTTCTTTTGTTTGTTGTACTTTTCGTGTGATATACAATATTTTTTTTTTTATATCTTTTTTTTTATATCTTTTTTTTTTTTTTTTTTTGGAAGTATATTTTTTCTTTCAATTGTACCTCTGGTTTTTTTTTTATATTTTGTTTTACATTTTTTTTGTACTTTTTTTTTTCAAACAAAAGAAGAGTTATTTTATGTATTGTATTTCTTCAGGTCTTTTATGTGGGCGGTCTTGATCTTCCTGTTGTCTTTTATTAAAAATATCACTGGCGACTTTTTCTGGATTATCGTGTATGGACCGGCGAATTTTGGTGCTAGTTTTGCGCAGAAGTTTTTGTTGCTATTGGATAGCGTGAAGTTCCTCTTTAGGACCTTGTCTCCTATTTCCGGTTTCCATTCTCTTCTCTTCATATCGTAGTATTTTTTTTGATTTGTTGACGCTCTTTGTTGGTTATTCTTCACCACTTCATATACTTTCCCCATATCTTGTCTTTTCGATATTGCTGGCATCGGGAATCCGTTTCTATCTCCTGGATTTCTTAACTCTCTTCCGAATAGTAGAAATGCTGGTGTATATTTGGTCTTGCCCTTGCGTGAACGTGGTAAAGGTCCGATTATGTCTGTTGAGGTTTTCTGCCGTGGTTCTGTGGCGTTGCTTACGTACACTGTACCGGCTTTTTTCTCTTGCGATGGTTTGTTTTTCTGGCATACTTTGCACTTTTGGACGTATTTGGTCACTTCCCGGTACATTCCTGGCCAATAATAGCACTGTGCTATTTTTTTGAGTGTCTTTGCTGCGCCGGTGTGTCCTGCGCTCGGGTCATCGTGGTTTTCCTTTAGTATATCTGCTTTCTCTTGATCCTGGATGCACAGTTTCCATTCTGAATTAGCTGCTATTTTACATCCATAGGCGTTTTTGTCTATTTTCTTATAAAGCTTTCCTTCACTTATGCGGAATTCTGGGAATTTGTTCTTATTTTGTTCTACTTTAGAAAGTTTATTCGTGTACCAGTCAGCGGTTTCCCTATTGATTGCGTACACCGGGTTTCTGGATATTTCGTCCGCTTTTTTATTTTTCTTTTTCCTTTCTGGCGTGATTTGTTCATTTTTTATAATTATCTCTGGGTTGGTTTCTGCTTCTAGGATTGATATTTTTGCTCCCAGACGTTTCAGTATGTCCATTCCGATAATTATTACGTTGGTTGTTGGTATTACGTGCATCTTGTGTGTGATTATTTTCCCTTTTATCTCCATTTCCACCGTAATACTCTCGTTAATGGTTATTTTAGACCCGTCTGCTAGTCTCACTATGTTGTCGTTTCCCGTTTTGTTTCTCGTATGCCCTCCCCATTGTTCATATATCTGTTTATTTATGTATGAACATGTTGACCCTGTGTCTATGAGAGCTTCATAGGGTTTTTCTTGCACCTTCACGGTTACGAATATTCGGTTGTCTCGGTTGGGGCCTTTCTCTGTGGTATAGGCCTTTATTGCTTTGTCCTTTCTGGGGCCTCCTCTGCAACAATTTCTGCTCATTCGTCCCAATATGCCGCAGTAACTGCAAAAGATTTTCTTACGTCCTCTGCATTCTCTGTAAGAGTGGCCTTGCTTTCCGCAGCTCCAGCAACATGTTTCTGGGTTATAGTTCGGGTTGATCTTTTGTGTTGCCGCATTTGAGTCTTCTTTCCTCGGGTAACTTACAGATGGCGGATATCTCCTTTCTTGTGGCTGCTTGTTCCAATTCTGAGCTTGTTCGTTATATGTTCTGTATTTTTCTTCATTTATGCTTTCGAATTCTTTTGCCATTGTGATGAGTTCTCTCAATCTTTTAAATTCTTGCTTCTTTATGTAAAGTTTGTAATTTGCGTGCATATTTTCGTATATCCTATCGAGTTGTTCTTGTTCTGTCATATTTCCGAAACGTCTTATCATTGTTTGTATGTCTATGATGTATTCTGTAAATTTTTCGTTGAACTTCTGTTTCCTGGCGATTATGGCTTCCTGCAGTTTACTCGCGTAGTTGCATGGGAAGTAATGCACTTTGAAATCTTCTGCGAAGTCTTCATACGACGTCCAGGAATTCTGGTTGTTTCTGTACCACTGTAATGTTTTCCCCTTAAATAGCTGTATCAGGGCGGGTGGTAGTTTCTCTTTCTCTATTTCTCTGGTTGTCATCAACTCCTCCAGGCTTTCTAGAAATTCTATTGCACAGTTTGTTCCGTCGAAGTATATTTTCCATGCTTCTACTATTTGTGTTATGTCTTTTTCTGGTGCCATTTTTGATTTTATTGTTATGGTGTCTCCGGGAGATTTACGTATGTCTTCGACTACTATCTTGCGCAGCTCGTCTACTGTTGAGCCTTCGGTCGGTATGCCTCTTGACTGTGCCTCTTCTACTAGTTGTGTTTTTCTAAGACCGTATATCCACGACGTGGACATTCAAGTTGTAATATTTTTTTTTTGTTTGTTTTTGTTTCTGGATTATTATTTCGGGATAATTTATTATTAAATTTACTTACGGGATTATTCCGGCCGGCACTTGAAACGCGGTTTTATTTTTTTGTGTTTTGTACAGCCCTGTCCCGTACTCTGTGTTCACTTATTTTCCCGTTTTTATGTTCGTGACCGGTGTCACTGGAACACTGAAAAACGCGTGAGTTAATTGAGTTGGGCGCCAAATGTAACGCGGCGTATTCCAAGGGATGAATTTGGGGTACGCCGGGCTACTCCCTATGACCCAGCCGGGGGGCTAGATTAGGGATTTCTGAGTGAACAGAGTTTGGGAGTCGGGATAGTGAGAGAAACACACGATACACATTCATTTACGTATAATCTTACTTTAGTTAGAGATCATCTGATACATAAGGTTACGTCAGTCACGGGACCTGACTATGGACGCGGTTTGTAACACTAGATTTAGTTAACAGGCGGAAGGCCAGACTAGACGAGAATTGCGGAGGGCAAGCTACAGGTTTATAATTACAATCACTTAGGTACATCCACTTATTCACGATCTAGACTATACCTAGCTTAGGGAAGTATCGGACTTCCCTCGGGAAACTAACTGGCGGGCTCGGTCGCGGTACGAGCGGAATAACGGGATATACGCGGCGGGAGCGCGAGTTGGATGAGCGTCTACGGCGCGGGTATGAAACGTCCTGTCCACGGCTATGCCTGACGGTCAGAGAACCTGACACGATCTTTACCCGAATCAAAGGTTCGCCTGACAGTCAGACGGCGTGGACTCGGTTATTCCGAGGACGTGCAAAAAGCGGGAATGCACCTTCGGCGTCGGTGACCCGTATCGCGGAACGTCCTGCACTAGTTGGATCTAATGGTTTCGGGGTCCTGACACGATCTTTACCCGAATCAAAGGTCCCTTTAACAACTAGACGACTAGGGCTTTGCACCTGGCAAATTGAGGACGTGGGCATTCACCTCCGGTAGCTGACGCGGACGTGCAGAGGGCACTAACCACCGAACGTGAATGCTTGGCGCGCGGCTTTTCCAACTAGTTTTATTGCTTCGTTGGCGGCGGTCGGTAGCGGGGTGAGCGGGACGCGGTTGTCGCTCACGGGATGCGGGAATCGTCCGCGGGATGCGGGAGTCGCTTGCGGGATGCTGGCGGGGCGCGCGGTGTGCGGGCGGTGCTGCGTCCCCTCCGGTCTCTCGCCTCGTTCGCAGCTGTGACTCTGCAATCTCCCTTGTGACGTCGCTGGTGGCGTCACAAAGCAATGATTAAGTATTTGAAACAATCGACAAGATTTCTTATCGATGGAACATTCAAAATTTGTCCGAAGTGTTTCAGTCAAGTTTACACTATTCATGCAGGTACTATGTGGAAATTACATACTTTCATCACATCAGACATCAGACATAACAGGCCTCTGTAGGCCGTATTGAACCGTGTCTGGCAACATGAAGAGCACGCGTAAAATTGCAACTCACCAGATAATAATGAAAGTAGCACCCTTGCACTTGTCCCTTCGATCCACAAATCGTGATTCCTGGCCAAAGCCGTGTGCTGAGTCTGTTCATCGTTACCCTAGCTCACAGAAAACAGAGTGGTCTATGCCCTAGCTTGACCATCATAATAATGTATAGGCTGTTTTTAAAATGAGTGACATATTTTAGACACGAGATTAGGTAGGTAATTAGAAAAAACTTTTACTATGGGACCAACTATGAAATCATGAAAAAAAAACTTCTGTTCCAAACTTGAATACCTACTGCACTAAAATGTATGAAACAGCGGGATTCCTTTCGCGGTTTCGGAGTTGGTCCATAGTAGGTTGTTTCTATTTACCTACAATATCATGATTTTGATGTTTTTTCGTTATTTTTGTATTTATTGGTACCTGTACCTGAATGCTTGTTCGCTTACTACCTACCTACCGATTAAAGTCACATTATTACAATTAAGATTTTTTATATTCAATGTACCTACCTATAAAAAATGAAGAAAGAAAAAAAAATACTGTTCCATACAATCTTGAATAATTACTGCACTGAAATGTATGGAACAGCTGATTTATTTTTCACAATTTCGGAGTTGGCCTCATAGTGAAAGTTGTTTCTTTTTACCTACCTAGTTAAGTGTCAAAAGCAAATCACTAATTCTAGAAAGACCTTATACTATAACTAAAATGTTCTCTTGAGATAAATGTACCCGAAATGTATAAATATTTCGCAGTACTCATGTATATGTCACTCAATCCTCGAGGGCATATACCTGAGTACTGGACAACGAACATCTTGGGCATGCCTGAATTTCGTCTCCTTATGTCCAGGAACAGATTCCAGATGCTTACTCTTTTCCTGCATTTAGTGGATAATGAGTATATCTCAAATGAGACTCGTAGCTACGAGAGAAAGGTAGCAAAAATTACCCTTTACTCGAGTACTGTAATGAAAAGTTCTGCGGGTTATATACCCCGAATAAGCACCGAGTCTTGACAAGTCTTTGCTTTTATATAAGGAACGCCTTAGCTGGGTACAGTGCATACGCACTAATGCGGCTCGCTTCGGGATCAAAAGTTTTGAAATCTGCGAAGCAACAACTGGTTACATGCTAAGGTGCCGTTATATGCCAGTAAAAATTCCGCGATGCACGAGGCACCCATCCATAGATTTGCAGCCTCTACTTAGAAAGTAGTGCTGAAACTTATGGAGGGGTTTCTCGATGCAGGCCATTGTCTAGTAATGGATAACTGGTATAACCAGTTGCCCCTTACTAGATATTTGAAGCAACGCGGACAGACCACATTGGCACGCTGAACAGGCGGTAGCGGCGCCATGTCCCCGCTCGGATAAAAAATTGCAAAGAGGATGAGGAGCGTGGTCGTCATGTAAACTGTCATTTTGGTGACTTGAGTCTCACGGTCTGGAAAGACGTAAAACTGATCGCCCGGCAGACGTGCAGGCGAGGACATGTACAAACCAGTCACCGTTTCTGAGTACAACAAATACGTGGGCGGCGTAGATCTTAAGGATCAGAAGTTGAAAGACTACAGAATCTGGGTATTCGTTTCATATACGGACTACGTAAATTTGATCATGTTTCTCATTTTTGCAAAGAGTTAAAATGGCTCCCGATTCGTTTTCGCCGGAATACTCGTATACTCACACTCTTATTTAAGATATTAAATTTTCCATTAGCACCTCAATATTTGAGGCAGAGATTTGAATATCTTTTCTCTAGGCCTCTTAGAGCTGCGACTGCTTCGCTATTATCAACTCCCCGTCATAATTCTGGTGCCTACGGCTATTCCTTTTCGGTGCATGCAAAAGAGTCAAAAATCTCACTCGATAACACGTTAAACGCCGATAGAAAAAAATAAAAATCGTAAAAATACTTTTGGTCGTAATTTGTTTATTATGTTACGATACGTATAGAAAATAAGTTTTATTCAATTCTGTACATGGGTTACATAGTTACAGTCAAATACATAGCTGAGGTCACCGGTGCACCCCATGGCGCACAAATACAGAAAATATATTTTCCGGTACCCGGCGCCGCGCCGGCCACCCCGCCGGCCACCCGCTACACCAGTAGTGCGCTCGCGCTTACGGTGATAGAACGTGTGTTACTAGATCAATTACGTTCCTACTATCTTAGCTGTCATCATTTTCTTATTGAATAGTTAATGTGCGAGCCTTTAGATATGGATTTAGCTATGGAGGACTTCGAATTTACGCAGGATGAATGGAAGCAAATCAACGCGTTAGAAATTTCTTTTTCGATCGCTTCTATAAACAATGACGCTCTCGTAGAATCGGATAGTGAACCCATGCAATTACCGAAAAAGAAAAGACGTTTGGTTATCGCAAGTGATAGTAATAGTGACAGTGAGTCGGCTGAAAATTTTGTTGCCGCCAATATATCGCAAAATGACCGTATTTCCTCAAAATGGTCGAGGCCAAAAAGACGACAGCCATCAGTGATTCCTTTCACCGAGTTCGAGGGTATGAAACCTCCATATTCTAATTTGCTGAAAGAAGCTGGCCCTGACCAGTATTATGATCTATTGGTGCCTGAAGAAATTCTTGAAATGATTGCTGAGCAGACAAATTTGTTCGCAAGTCAAAACATCACAGCCAGGCAAACAAAGCCTGGATCAAGGTCTCATTCATGGAAGCCAACAAACAAGACAGAAATAAAACAGTTTCTTGGGCTGGTCTTGTTTATGGGCGTAGTAAAGCTGCCGAAATTAGCTTATTATTGGAGCAAAGACAAGATACTTGGACAAACTTTTCCAGCCACCGTTATGAGTAGGAACCGCTTCGAGTTACTACTGCAATACCTACACTTTAGCGACAATTTATCTGTCGACAGAAACGATCGTATTGCCAAAATAAGACCTTTAATCGATGCTCTCAATGCTACTTTCCAGAAATATTATTCGCCTAAAGAAGATGTTTGTGTGGATGAAAGCCAAGTACCTTTCAGAGGTGGAATAATATTCAGGCAATACAATAAAAGTAAGCGACACAAGTATGGCATGAAGCTATTTAAGTTATGTACTGTTCCCGGATATACTTGCAAACTTAATTTGTATAGTGGGAAAAACATTGACGCAATAAATACTACGCCAACAAATGTGGTGATGGCACTATGTGAAAATATATTTGACAAAGGACACACGCTAGCAACTGATAATTGGTACACTAGCTTGCAACTGGCTTATCGGTTATTGGAGAAGCAAACCCATTTAATTGGCACATTGCGAAAAAACAGAAGAGGATTGCCTAAGGCTGTTGTTGATTCGAAACTGCAAAAAGGTGAAACAATGGCTATGGAGAATGAAGATGGAGTAACAGTGCTTAAATGGAAAGATAAGAGGGACGTGCTTATGCTGTCGACAAAGCATTCCGACAAAATTGCTGTGGTGGTGAAAAAAGGCAAACAGATTCGTAAACCAAAAGTTATTTTGGATTATAATAAATCGAAAGGGTCTGTAGACATGAGTGACCAGATGGGTGCCCATTCTTCGCCATTGCGGAAAACCGTAAAATGGTATAGAAAATTGGCAATAGAACTACTTCTAAATACGGCAGTTGTAAATGCTTGGGTCATGTACAATGAAAATAAGCAGAGCAAATCTTCAATTGTCGACTTTAGGAGGGCTCTCATAAATTATTTGACTCGGCCAGCAGATTCCCAAGAAATAATTATCAATGAAAGACCTAAAAGACTCAAGCATGTTCTAAAATTAAAGGAAGGAAAAGTAAGAGACACGCGTCGTTTTTGCGTGCAATGTTATAAAGATTCAGTACAGGAATTTGGTCGTAAAGTAGCTAAGAATAAAGCTAAGAAAGTGAGTACGTACTGTGTGCAATGTAAGGGGGAGCCTCACTTTTGTCTAAAATGTTTCAATTATGTCCATCGCTAATATGTTGATGCTATAAAAGGTTTATTATCTCATCTTTTACAGCATGTTTTGTCAAATATTATGGCTAATTATTTATATTTCTAATGGTTGTTTGTAATTATGCTTACTAATGAGAACTTTATTTTATTTTTCAGTAAAACTGATTTTTATGTTTGTATTTCATTAAAAAATAAAGACTGCTAATTTTCGTTTAAATAATAAAGACTAATTTGAATTATATATCCTGAATTTTTATTTTGATTACTTTTTTCGCTATCTTTCATTTTTTCAATTCCTTACAAGGTATGTTTGTCCCACTGCGCAGTATAGTTCTACAGCGCCGTGCCGGTCACGGAGTACGAATAAAGTAACAGTCAGTATGGCCGGCGGCGAGAAAAAGTAGTTTGAATATGACTATACGTTGAGGTCACCGGTGACCCCCATGGCGCTATGATAGAGGAAGGGTGAGGTCACCAGTGACCCCCATGGCGTTTAGCGTGATAAGAGACTGCAGGACGGTTGAAACATTCAATAATAAGTTAAAGGATCACTTTCATGCACTGACTGACTGATCGGTCTCAATTATCTGCTGAATTGTTGTGTTTTTTTTTTCCTATAGACATACTATATGTTATTATGTCTAACATTACTTTTATTATTTGATTGTTTGTATGTATCTATTTATGTATGAATATTTTATTTTTGTTTATTATAGTTACAACTTTTGGTTTTGCTTTGCTTTCTGGTATGCTGGAAGAAATCTCTTGCAGAGAGATAAGCACGCCTTTGTATGCATTCCTTTTGTAAATTTCTTTCTATTGATTGTTATATTTCGTGTACAATAAAGAATGAGAATAAGTTGTCAATATACTTGTTGGAAAGGAAACGGGGGCTAAAATGGTATACAAAAGTTTTCAAAAGACTGCTAAACGTCAGTATTTTGAACAGTTACATTATGTACCAAAAACATCCCGTCACCCGCGTTTTAACGCACAGGCAGTTCCGTTTTGCATTAGCGGAAGGATTGTGCGAGCGGTTTCCCAGGGCACAGCCAGAGCGCCCAATACGGCAAGTACCGACATTTTTAGTCCGGCTGGATAATGTTACGGACCACTATCCAGTGCAAACCATACAGCACGTGCGGCGTCGTTGCGTGCGGTGTACAGCCCGTCAGATACCCAGGTAACGATTATGTGCCAGAAATGCCGTGCCCCATTGTGCATTTGGGAGGTGCTGGTATAAATACCACACACTGCAGGTTTTGTGAGTCACTAGGTATTAGTTCTAAAAAAAAACTGTATTTTTTGTGAATCCGTATTTTTTTAGTGTAGATACACAAATATAGAACACAGCGAAAAGTGAAAAAAAATTGTTTTCGTTATACCTATACAGACAGAAACCCTCCGATATTCGTCAGATATGGAGTCAAACTTCCTTCGAGATCTTTGATGCTCTGTCTACCCTACAAGGGATACCACTAACTTTTGCTGGAGGCATATAATGTTATTGCGTACCTATACAAACAGACTGAGCAAGCGCAGCCTGCGGCAAAAGCAAGTGACATATCGTCGCTGTCATATCAAAATGTCGTATGTTTTTTTTTTATTAGCTGTATGCGTTGTTTGGAACGTAATCTTCAATGTGTAAAAATATTTTATGGTGTTATATTACGAATATGGACTTTATTGTGTTAGTCCAAGTCTTATTTTGAATGATTTTGTCAATTTATCTTATGTTTAACATACGACTTCTTGGGTAATAATTTTGACAGATAAGATATTTTGACGTTTGTCTGTTGCAACCGCGAAATGTAAGTTATTTTTACTTGGGACTTTGCTTGTAACATCGTTGGCGTCCAAACGTTTTGAGGTTATAAGTAAATATAGTTAAAGGGTATCAGACCATTTATATAGGGGAAGAGAGCGAGCACCAGCCTAAAGGTGGGTTCCTACGGTCCGTGATATTGCGGACCGACGCGCACGAGCGCGCACCACGGACCGTGGGAAACAGAGCGTCCGTGGTAATGCAGACGCGTCCGTCTCGGTGCGTCTAGATCCGTGGTGATAAATGTAGGCGGACGCGGACCAGCCCGCACCGACACGCACCGTGGGATAGGGTCGTCCGTGGTAATTGCAGACACGTCCGTGGCGGTGCGCCCGATCCATGGCGAATGGATAGCTTCAGACGCGGTGCGCGCTCGTGCGTGCTCGTGCGGAGATGTCTGTAGGCGACCACATAAAAACTGACGACCATGTCGACGGCTGCATGGATGCAATAGCGATTGTGGTAGTATAGTAGTCTAATGGCATTTTTGAATACACTCGCCCATGAATACACTTCTGATTTTTTTAAACAGTAAGATACAGGGTGTTTGTGACAGCCAGGCAAATATTGATATGGCGACTTCAGACCATGATTCTGAGGCGAAAACCACCAAAAATTTTCGCAGGAAAATTCGAAAATTTTCCGGAATTTTTTCATTTTCCCAGGAAAAAAATTGTGTAGCTCATTTATGTAGGCCTTAGATAATGACTTAAAAACAAAAATTTAACCTATGGATGATTTTCGAAAAGAAAGTCCCAAAAAAGTTCAAAATACTAATGAACCCCATTGGATAGTCACAAGTGATATAAAACGGCAATGTTCTCGTATCACACAATAACCAAATAAGCTAATTTAAATAGTCGCAGGATCACCCGATACAATTCGCGCGGAAAGCAAACTTTGCGGATAATCAAATTAAAAATGGGAGTAATAACACTGTCGTCATAACAATGGTACTTGTTCACTGTTTCATTCAGTATTTGCCTGGCTGTCACACACACCTTGTATGTCTACTGGGTGATTTTTGGTCGTCAACGTTCCCGAAAACTACGGAATCTCATCATCACGATGATTTTTCTCCATGGAAGGCATACCTGGGAAGTTTCTGGTTTGCAAAATATTAGGGTCCAAAGTTGAATAAATAGACTATGAGTAAATAGACGTTTTTCTGCATAAATGCACATTGACGCGTGTAGCAAGATTTTTTCACGAATTAATATTTATCTATGAAAAAACTAGTATAAACGCTGGGCACTATAAATTTCGCCCGATCAAGTAGTTAAAAAAAATCAAAAAAATTTACATCGTTTCCCAGCATTTTTCCGGCATAAACTTCACTTTATTTGATGTATAGAATACGTACCCGTAAGGGTGGCAACGAAAAAACACCCCGTATATATATTTTTTACGGTTAGGTTCGTTTAGTTAGACTCTAAACCTGTCTTTCCCAAAGTGGGCGATAACGCCCCCTCGTAGGTGAAATTTTTAAGGTGGAATAAAAATGGGGGGCGCTACTGATTTTCAATGTGGGCGTTAACCGAAATTAGTTTGCAAACCTCTACTCTAAATGAACCTAACCATACATTTTTTTCCTAATAATAGGACTGTGTCACTGGCTTGTCCTAAGGAGCGCTGGTACAGTGCACTCCCAACCACGAAGATTACATAGGCAATCTATATTTATAATCTTTCAATTCTACTATGCTTATACAATAGTGCCTACGCGTTCGTCTTATGTAGTTAGGTTGTAATCTTATGTATCGAGTGGAGCGCTCGCGCTCCAATGAAACGAAAGTTGGTACGATTCCTAGTACTGTATTCAATGGGTGCGAAAAGGATATACCAACATAGGCCGGCGCGTGAAACAGAAGATTTCGTATGAAAAATTTGCCTAATCTGGAGCGCCGCTCACATTAATTCGTAGTGTGCGTATCGGCCACTAGATGTCGCTTAGGCCGAGTTAGAACGCGATCATCTAGTCATTCATAAGAAATTGAACCACAGAGTGAACACACGCGGCGTTTCCAAACAATCGCCAGTGCTCGGGTCTGGTGTCTCGTGGCGATTCTAATTAGTGCAAGTGCCTGTTTTCGCAGTTATGAGTTATCAGATCCGAGGGTCAGTGGAGGGTGTAGGGCCCGGTGGTGGGCGCACCTATAGTGAATAAAGATCATAATCGTGCTACAAAATAAATACCCTCAAGTATTCCATGGGTTGCCGGGCGCCGATGCCTAGGTACTAAAGTATTTCAGAGAAAATAGTCCTTATTTTAATAAGGCTGCGTGTTATAATCCCGCTGGAAAAAAAATAACTTTTTTACTTTGAAAGTATTCTCTTTCAGTTAGCGCGATTATACACCTTAATAGATATAGCCTAAGGTTTAATTTATCACTACGATACTTGCAACGTAAATACTTTCAAAGTCTTCCACGTATTTCGGCCCGGACCGCCGACGACCACGAACGGGCACGCACCGTGGGATAGCCTCGTCCGTGGTGCGCGTTCGTCCGTAGCCGTCGGCGCGTCCGCGTCCGTCTGCAATATCGCGGACCGTAGGAACCCACCTTAAAGCGAGCACCGATCGTAAAACTTACCTATAGAAACTTACCGCGGCCCCGCGTCCCAGTGGCGTTACCCCCCTCCCCGCGCCAGTGCGCGGCAGTCGTGATTCCACAGTGACGTGAATAACACAGGTAGTTCGCGCCAAAAACGATTTTCGTCATTTTTATGCAAATAAACGAAGGTATGTAAATTGTGTTTTCTACACTAATATTATAAAGAGGAAAACTTTGTTTGTTTGGTTGTAATGAATAGGCTCAAAAACTTCTGGACCGATTTAAAAAATTCTTTCACCGTTAGAATCCTTATTGAACCTGGATGAACATAGGCTACAAGAATTTCCCGATATTCCCACGGGAAGGCGACCAACGGGAATTCTATATTTTTTACGAAAACCGCTATACATATGAAGCTGAAATCGGGCATATATGTTCATTGGGGACAGCGAGGGAGGACTAAAAACGGATTTCCCGAAATTCCCACGGGAAGGGGACAAACGGGAATTCATAATTTTTACGAAAACCGCTATAAATATGAAGCTAAAATTAGGCATATATGTTCATTAGGGACTGCGAGGAAGCACTAAGAACGGATTTCCCGAAATTCCCACGGGAAGGGGACCAACGGGAATTAATATTTTTTTACGAAAACGGTTACACATATGAATCTAAAGTTGGGCATTTATATTTATTTGGGACCCCGAGTAAGCACTGAGAACGGATTTCCCGAAATTCCCACGGGAAGGGGACCAACGGGAATTTATTTTTTTCTACGAAAACGGCTACACATATGAATCTGAAATTGGGCATATATGTTCATTAGGGACTCCGAGGAAGCACTAGGAACGCATTTCCCGAAATTCCCACGGGAAGGGGACAAACGGGAATTCATTTTTTTTACGACAACCGCGATATATATGAATTTGAAACCAGACCTGTACGTTCATTAGGGACTGCGAGGGAGCACTAAGAACGGATTTCCCGAAATTCCCACGGGAAGGTGACAAACGGGAATTCATTTTTTTTACGACAACCGCGATACATATGAATTTGAAACCAGACCTGTACGTTCATTAGGGACTGCGAGGGAGCACTAAGAACGGATTTCCCGAAATTCCCACGGGAAGGTGACTTACGGGAATTTCAAATATTTACGAAAACCGCTATTTTACTAAGCTAAAATCGGATTAGGGACTACGAGGAAGCTCTAAGAACGGATTTTCAGAAATTCCCACGGGAAGGGAACCAACGGGAGTTCCAAATTTTTACGAAAACCGCTGTACCTACATATGAAGTTGTAGCTAATGTACTGATATGTACCGAAGCGAAGCGAGGGCGGGCCACTATGTTATATATTATCTACACTAATATTATAAAGAGGAAAACTTTGTTTGTTTGGTTGTAATGAATAGGCTCAAAAACTACTGAACCGTTTTTAAAAATTCTTTCACCATTCGAAAGCTACATTATCCACGAGTAACATAGGCAAAATTTTATTTTGGAAAAAAATAGGGTTCCTTAAAATATTTGGGTTTTTCGGACACAAAGTGTAAAAAATCAACCAGAAAAGTTACTTATTTTGCGTACGCTGCCTAAACTATAAAAGATAGAAGCATAAAATGTTCTAATTAATTGGAGATCTTATAAATATCTACAAAAAAGTCCGCGACACACTATACCTATCTATGTCGAGTGAGGCACAACAACCATTTTTTTATTTAAAAATCTTAATTTTTTTTTGGACTACATTTAAACGCATTTATTTTACTCATGCTATTAATCCTTATCAAAATAAATTATTTCATCACTAAGTACAGTTTATGTAGATAATATTTGGTATTTAAAAGATTAAAATTGGACGTTTGGTTTTGAAGTTATGGCGAAATTAAAATATTACTATTTCTGCGTTGCGAAGTGGGCGTCACCAAGGCGGGGGTGCGAGTGCGGGAGGGGAGTTTAGATCTATGAGTAAGGTACCCCAGCGGTCGTGCGCGAAGTCTAATCATTTTCGTTCGATTTTTATTAGACTTCATTCTTAAAACTACACCTACGCAAAAGTTCTTCTCAGAGCTAAACAACAGTTCTTCTCAGAGCTAATCAACAGTTCTTTTCAGGGCTACCCAACAGTTCTTTTCAGGACTAAAAAACATTTCTTTTCAGGACTAAACAACAGTTCTTTTCAGAGCTAGAATATTACAGGCTATTAACATTTTCTTAAACATTTGAAAATGCCTAAGAAAGCCAGGTCCCAACTTTCTAACCATAGTTCTCAAGCACGGGCAGCAAGAATACGTCGTATGGGAGAATCTTCACCTGAACGTTCACAACGCCTTGCTGAACAAAATCAGAGAAACTCTCAGGCTCGCGCACGAGAGTCGAGTGTCGAACGTTCGCAACGCCTTGCACAACAAAATCTGAGAACCTCTGAGTTACGTGCACGAGAGTCGAGGCTGGAGCGTTCCCAACGTCTTCGTGAACAAAATGTAAGGACCTCTCAGTTGCGCGAAAGCGAGTCGAATGTCGAGCGTTTGCAGCGACTTAGAGCTCAGGCAGAGAGACAGCAGTTGTCCACAAATAGAGTTCGCAATCGAAGTTTAGCTAACAGCAACAGACTGGCTTTCAGATATGATCCGCAGGTTGATTATGCACAACAAGCGTCCGTCCAAATCGGAGTCATGAATAAGATCTGCTCTAACTGTTCTGCCAAGAAATGGGCGGATGAACCTAATGGTATGTGCTGTGCTTCAGGTAAAGTTTGTCTTCCTAACCTTCAGGAGCCGCCACAACCAATAAAAAATCTTTTAACTAATAACCATCCATTATCTGGTCATTTTTTAACAAATACACGTAAATACAATAGTCTTTTTCAAATGACTTCTTTTGGGGCTAAAGAAATCAGGGAAGGTCATTTTATGCCCACTTTTAAAATTGAAGGACAGGTGTATCATCTCATTGGTAGCCTTTTACCACCATCAGGCCAAAACCCACAGTTCTTGCAAATATATTTTATTTCGGATGCAGACCAATTATCGTTGCGATCAAGCATCGCACCAACCTTAAAAATGGATTTAATTCGCGAATTACAGACCGTTCTGAATAATCATAACGCGTATATACAAAGTTTTAAACAAAATTTAGAACTCAACTCCTCAGATAATTTAAAGTTAATTATTCATTCAGATCGCACTCCACAGACAGCACACAGAGGCAGATATAATGCTCCTACTGTAAACGAGGTAGCCGTTCTCTTAGTCGATGAAGACAAAGGTCCCAGGGATATAGTCTTACACGGGAGAGACGGACAGCTCAAGAGAGTTTCTGAGCTACATCGGTCCTATGATCCACTACAGTATCCCATAATGTTTGTGTCAGGAGAAGACGGTTATTATTTGACTATCTCTCAGCAGGGTTCTGCGCGTAATAAGACTGTTTCATGTATGCAATTTTATGCATTTAGATTAATGTTTAGAACTAACTCTTTTAATCCGTTACATTATTACAGAGACTTATTTAGTCAATATTGTGTTGACATGATGGCGAAAATGATATCTGAAAGATTAAATTATATTTCCCGGAATCAACAAAGACTGAGGGCTGATGACTACATTCATCTCAGAGATGCCTTAAATCATGACGCAAATGTTGACCCATCAAACATCGGTCAACATGTCATATTGCCATCGTCATTTACGGGTTCTCCGCGTTTCATGCACGAAAAAACGCAGGACGCGATGACGTACGTCCGAAATTATGGTAGACCTGACCTATTTGTCACTTTTACATGTAACCCTGAATGGCCTGAGATTAAGGCGGAGCTACTACCAGGACAACGGTCTTTCGACCGTCATGTTATAATTTCCCGTGTCTTTCATTTAAAGATGAAGAAATTTATCAAATTATTTGTCAAAGAACAGATATTCGGTAAAACAAAATGTTATATGGCAAGTGTGGAATGGCAAAAGCGCGGTTTACCTCATTGTCATTTGCTGTTCTGGCTAGAAAGTAAAATACAACCAGACGAGATCGACAGCGTCATAGTTGCGGAGCTACCCGATCAAGACATTGATCCGGTACTACACAATATTATAACTAAAAATATGGTACATGGACCCTGCGGAGAGCATAATTTAGCTGCACCATGCATGAAGAACGGTGTCTGCACAAAAAAATACCCTCGCCGTTTCATGAACGATACCCAAACCGGAGAGGATGGGTATCCAGTTTATCGTAGGCGCGATACAGAAAATGGCGGTCGGAGCACTACGCTACAAATTAGGGGCAACATGGTGACGATAGATAATAGGTGGATTGTTCCATACTCCCCGCTACTATGTAAGACTTTTAACGCTCATATAAACGTGGAGTATTGCCACTCTGTCCAAGCCATTAAGTATATATGTAAATATATAAATAAAGGCTCAGATCAGGCAACTTTTAGCCTTAGGAACCCACAAGATGAGGTCGAAAACTATTTAAATGGCAGGTACATAAGCACATCTGAAGCTGTCTGGCGCTTATTTGAATTTCCCATTCACGACCGGTATCCTACTGTAGTGCATTTGGCTGTTCATCTAGAGAACGGTCAAAGGGTGTATTTTACACCAGGGACAGCTCATCAAGTTATCCAAAACCCACGCAATACCACATTACTGGCATTTTTTGCTCTCTGTAATGAAGATGAATTCGCGAAAACTCTTCTGTATCATGAAGTCCCGCAGTACTATACATGGGCAAATAATAAATTCACTAGAAGGAGGCGTGGTGAAGATGTAGTTGGACATCCGGGGATAAAAAAAGATGCCGCTTTAGGTAGAGTCTACGGGATACATCCATCACAATCGGAGTGTTTTTATCATACCTCAAAACTGTAAACGGTTTTGTCAAAGAGACGTATCAAGCAGCTTGCCGTGACCGAGGTTTACTTGAAAACGATGACCATTGGGGTAATACTTTAAGCGAAGCTTCGTTATCACATTGTCCAAAAAAACTAAGGGAGTTATTCGTAGTCATACTTTTATTTTGTCAACCATCGGAACCATTGAAGTTATGGCATACTTTCAAAGATCAGTTCTGTGAAGATATTAGACATCGTATCAGACAACAAAATCAGGATAACACTTTACCCTTTACTGAAGTAATTTATAATGAAGGATTAATTGAAATAGAAAACAAACTTCTAGAATTAAACGACAAAAATTTAAGTGATTTTGGATTACCTTCTCCCGTTCGTACCCAGAATAATACTATTGACACAATGGTACAACAGTATAACAGAAATGATCTAACAGCGTTTGTAAATGACAATGTGCCAAAATTAGTACCAGATCAAAGACATGCTTATGAGACTATTGTGGATAGCGTGAACAATAACATGGGGAGATTATTTTTTTTTGACGCACCAGGAGGCACCGGAAAGACTTTTCTCGCAAATTTGATACTTGCTAAGATACGGCAATCAGGGAAGATAGCGATTGCAGTTGCTTCGTCAGGAATTGCTGCAACTCTCTTGAACGAAGGAAAAACTGCTCACTCTACGTTTAAACTCCCGCTATCTGTATCTTTAGATCAACGGTCTACGTGCTCTATTCGGAAAAATGGGCCTCTTGGTAAGTTACTGCAAGACGCGTCGTTGGTAATATGGGATGAATGCACTATGAGTCATAGAGCTCATGTGGAGGCCGTGGACCGTACTTTAAAAGACCTCCGAAGCTCTGCTAATGTTATGGGTGGTATCACTTTTGTATTTGCTGGAGATTTCCGACAAACGCTTCCAGTCGTCAACAGAGGTACGCGAGCAGATATTATGAAGGCATGTTTAAAATCGTCTCAACTTTGGACATCTGTTCAACATTTGTATTTGCGCACCAACATGAGAGCTCACTTACATGGAAATACGCATAGCAATTTTCCACAACAGCTGCTGAAACTTGGAGAAGGAATTTTTCCATTTTTAAATTTGGGCACCAATTATGCAGTTACTTTAGATGAGTCTCTAGGCCAAATAGTCCATAATTTAGATAGTCTGATAAATGCTATATATCCTGACATCGAAAACTTACATCAAAATGATTTTCGTTGGCTGTGTTGTAGAGCAATAGTTTCTCCCAGGAATGAAACAGTCAACGAAATAAACAATTTAATTATGCAGAAAGTACCGGGTGAAGTTAAGTGCTATAAATCTATAGACACCGTCACTAACATCGAGGACGCAGTACACTATCCCCAGGAATTTTTAAATTCTCTGAACCCCGCTGGGCTACCACCTCATGAACTGTCGTTAAAAGTAGGCACGCCGATAATGCTTCTCAGAAATTTAAACCCCCCTAACATGTGTAATGGCACGAGACTTCTTATAAAGGAGCTAAAAGATAATTTAATAGTAGCGAAGATTATCACCGGCCCTGCAGCTGGTGAATTAGCTCATATACCAAGAATACCCATGATTCCTACTGATTTGCCTATACCCTTCAAAAGGCTCCAATTTCCAGTAAAAATTTCTTTCGCACTAACGATAAACAAATCCCAGGGCCAAACATTCAAATTAGTAGGAATTGATTTACGAAAAGAATGTTTTACGCATGGGCAACTTTACGTTGCCCTATCACGGGTCGGGGCTCCCGACCATCAGTATATTTTGTTACCAGAAAATAATTTAACGTCTAATGTTGTTTATAGAGAAGCTCTACAATAATCGCTTTATTTATCTATCCTAAAACAACCGGGTTACACTTCGGGACTCCCGGCAGAAGTGAAAACTTAGTATTAATTACATTTAAATATTTTCATCATTAACAACTTTAACATCCTCATAAAGACAATCTATGCAGCCTGTGGATAATGATGATGTCGTTTGTCCATCTTTCGCGGCAAAACGGAGTGGTGAATTGATGTTTTTTTTTTAAGTGGAGATAGTTAAATAAAAGGATGGACAGTGACATGGGCTATTTACCACCCAACGAAGTGGGTGCGGGTCAGCTATATCTTATATAAGTTGTCTTATCTCAATCACCAGCAAAGAATAATCTTAAACTTTGGATACATAATACCTAACTATATATATGCCATTTATTAAGCAAGGATCAGATAAAGTTTTATCTCAACTATTTCATAATAAAATTTTTGTTTGTACAGTTTAAAGATAATTTTTATGACAGAAAATTTGTAGGGTTACCAGATTTTGATACCAATCAGATATTTTTGTTGTAAATATTTAGAATTCAAATCCACTTTAAATAAAATATTTATAACAATCATCATAATGTTTATTTATATAAAACATTAATATCAATTAATACACCCACTACTACATATTAATTTTATACAAATCCGTTCAGATGTTATGGTAAAAAAAACTTGAAAACTTTATATCGACAATGGAAAGGCAAAAACGCTAAAACGCCACCACGCCTGTATGTAGTATGTATATATTAGCGGTCTATGAAAACTGAGCAAAACATCTTATCAAACATCTCATAATTTAATAGAAGACATCACAAGTTCAAGGTTAACGACATGTTTTCAAGTGATCTATTCTATACATATATCTATAAATGTAACGGATCACTGTCTATACATGGAAGATATATGAGAAAAAAATATGTAGAAGATCTTTATCAACGCAATAATAACCAAAATAATGTTTTTAGAAATTTTTGTCTGTCCACACTAATCTCAGAAACGGCTGAACCGATTTCGATGCAGTTTTCAGGAATATATTGTGACAGGTCCCACTTAACATACCTATAGACTACTTTTTATCCCGGGAAAATGTTTTTATCCCGGATAATTTCGACATTTTGTTTTTTCTGTAGTCCACGCGGACGGAGTCGCGGGCGTCCACTAGTGTTTAATAATAAGTGAGGAACGTTATTATTAAGATGTGCATAGTATTTTGTGTCTATCTCACTCTGGCTTAACCATATTTGCATGAACATATTATGATAAATTTTAGGTTATGTTTTATTAGAATACGAGATTGACGCTAAAGGCAAAGCGAGCAGGGCAAAGCGAGCATGCCCGCTATGCCTGCCTGTAGTCATACTAAATATTGAATGAAAAGTAACCTAAAAATTATTAAATTACTTACCTATTTTTTTTGTTGTTGTGTTTTAAACGCATGTGTTTTGCGTCTTTTTAGATGGTGAATAAATATAAACGCAAAACACAGCAATGTTCTTGGACTGAAAGCACAATGAAGAAAGCAATACAGGAGGTGGTAGAAATGAAAAAGGCTATAAAAACTACAGCTACAAAGTATGGTATCCCGCGAGCTACTTTACAGCGACACCTGAAAACAGGTTCTTGCAAGAAAAAGTTAGGAAGGTTTACCACAGTCTTCAGCGCAGAACAAGAGCTTGAATTGCTAAATTACGTATTTGAAATGGACAGTGTGTTTTATGGTTTATCGAAAGAATTTCTCCGCCTTGTCTTCCAATATGCTGAAAAAAACCACATCTCTCACCCATTCAAGGATGGTACTGCCGGAAGTGATTGGTACAAGGGTTTTATTTCAAGACATCCTGACTTGACCCTGAGAAAGCCAGAGCCAACCTCCATTGCTAGGGCAAGAGGCTTTAATAAGCCTCAAGTCTATCGATTTTTTGATTTATTGGAAGAACAAATACAAAAGCATGGCATTGACTCTACTCTTATTTATAATATGGACGAAACAGGGGTACAGACATCGTCTAACAAGCCACCACGAGTCCTTACAAAAGTGGGGAAGCGCCAAGTTGGTCTTATTGCTAGCAGTGAAAGAGGTAGGACAACAACGGTGATTTGTTGTTGTAATGCTGCAGGATCATTTATACAACCCTTCATGATTTTCGCTCGCAAGAAAATGAACTCGCGATTATTAGACGGAGCAACACCAGGCACCCAAGGAACATGTACTGACAATGGGTGGGTTAATGGGTCAGCATTTTTGGAATGGCTGAGATTTTTTATTGAAACTGTCCGACCAACTTCGGACAAAAAAGTAATTCTTGTGTTGGATAATCATGAATCCCACAAATATTTACCGGCGTTAGAATTCGCATCTGCACATAATGTCATCTTCATTTCTTTGGCACCCCATACGACACACCGAATGCAGCCATTGGACTACTGTGTCTATGGGCCGTTAAAAACATATTTCGAGCAGGCAATTGCATCGTTCCAGAAAGCACATGCTGGGCGGATAATTAATCAAAACGATATCGCCAGTTTGTTCTCGGGAGCCTACATGAAAGCTGCTACGGCTCACAATGCAATTAATGGTTTCAAAACTACTGGACTTTATCCTACAGATAGATACATTTTTGATGAGTCTGATTTTCAGCCAGCAACAGTCACAGAAAGACCACTCAACCTGGAAAACGATCAACTTGGAAGATCTTCACAGCCAGAAGTAACTGACCGTGACCAGACGCCGTCTCCTTCTACACTTGAACAAATTATACAGTCCCAAGCCATGATACCAGTAGCACACTTACCTGCGGCAGATGTTGTTCTCTCGGATGGACAACCTGCAGACACACCCATGGCAAATGATGTTTTGGATGAACTACCAGGTACAAGTAGTACGCCCGTTACGATGTCCACATGTTCAAACAACGACGTTGCTTCTATCCCTGACACGTGGATACGAACAACTTCATCAACTCCCGTAAAGGACTTTGTTCCATTCAGTGACATAAGTGGTACCCGCACTAAAAGTCCAAGTCCAAGTGTGAGTACAGCACACGTTAGTCCTATGGTGATAAGACCATTACCAAAAGTGGTTTCAAATAAAACTAACAAGCGTAGAAGGACTCAAAGAGCCGAAGTTTTAACTAGCACACCCATTAAAGACGAGCAAAGGAATAAATTATCTAAAAAAATGAAACCTAAAACGGATAAATGTAAAGCTGTCACAAAGAATCTTAAAAGGACATTACCAAATAAGAATAAAACGTACGAAAAAAAGAAAACGCAAAGGCAAGAAAAGAGATCGTCTTCAGCGAAAAAGCAAAATTATCCGTGTCTCGTGTGCAGCGAGATGTATACAGATCCTCCCACCGAGGACTGGATCCAGTGCGACGATTGTAAAATGTGGGCTCATGATGAATGCACATCGTACAGCGGAGTTGGATCATTTTATTGTGATAATTGTCAATAAATAATTGATTGGCTGTGTCATGACTGAAAATTTGGTGTAATGATTCAAGACTAAAAATGTAAATTTGTAATGATAATTATCATAAAAATGTCAAATCCTTCAATTATTATAATAATGGAAGGATTTGAGATTTTTATTTACAAAATGTTATATGAAAACTAGACTTTATTACAATTGAGAGGTGCGTTTTTACTTTGTAAATGTTTTTGTGTGTTTTTAATATCTTAATTTTAGTTGAAGATTTTAGTTAATTGTTACTAACAAGAGAATAATTGAAGACTGTAGAGTTACAGGTAGTTCCCAATGACTGATTAATGATAAGTTTGTTATCGAACAATGTTGATTTTAGTTAAAGACTTTAATTATTTATAGAGATAAAAATGTTGTGTTTGTTTCTTTTTCACTTAATAAAGTGCACATATGAATCCCTCTTTTGTGTTTTTATAAAGATATTCCTTAGTGTTTCATGATATAATAAAAAAATGATGTATGCTCACTTTACCCGCTGGGTGCCCGTTTTGCCCATAAGCCCGTGCCCACTTTAGGTCACCCCTCGGGCAAAGCGGTAAGTGTAAGGGTTTCGCATTTGGTTTCCTGTTTTAGTATTTTCAAAGCATACGAAAAATTTTAATATTAACCATCAAACTACAATAAATTTACCATCTGTTAGCAATAACAGTTGCTTAAAAGTATCATTTTGTTACCATTTTGCTCTTATTTTATCTTACGGTGCCCGCTTTAGGCCCCCTTCCCCTAAGTATTTATTTAATATATAGTCCACATAATCTACCAGTAAGTACTAGATTAAGTAGTTTATTTTACAATGGAGCCCTCGGCTCCGGATCCACCTGACCCGCTGGATGGGTTGAACGTGGACATGGACACAACGGCGTCTCCTCCTCTGTTTTCGCAGACACAGGAAACGAGAAAACGACCAGCAGCTGATGGCATTTCCCAGCCAACACCCAAAAGGGGCTTAGTTGAGCCTACAGCCTCTATTCAACACTCCTTCACTAATCCGAAATTTATTGACTATCCCAATCTGAGTTATTGTATTAATAAAATGTCTGATGTGCACAAAATAAATACAAGAGGTAAGAACAGACTTGTTGCTCATGTGTACCGTCTCCGCAAAGTCAGTAAATCATTCATGGGTCAATGTATACTTTTCTACAACAAGCTTCCAGATACACTCAAAGGGCTACCTATCTGTAAATTTAAAAACATTGTGAAGAAAAAACTTTGCATGAAAGAATATTATACAGTATTAGAATATTTAAATGATAGCGAGCCATGGAAGTGAATTGTTCTAGCATCCCCAAGTTACGCAATCTATGTTTTACTTTTATATTTAGCTTAGTAGGTATAGTTAATATGTGTTGGTGAATGTGACCAGAGGCGCTATAGTGTATCATGCGTGACTTCTTCATTCTAATGTTATTACCAGCTATAGGTATTATATATTTAAGTTCTGAATGACACGTTAGCTCTTCTATTCACATTTTACCGTCGACTTGTACTATTGTACACAAATATATATTTTTTTATATTTTATAGTTTAGTTTAGTAGATACTTATTTGAAATTGACTTGTACTCTGTGTACACATTTTTATTTTTATTTATACAGTTTAAATTTGACATGGACCTGTACTTACTTTGTGTAAGTGGGTATGTAATTTATATCAATTTAAATTAATTATGTTATGATAATTGAATTTATACACACTAAATGAGTTAAGTGTTACTATCTGATCTCTTATCCAATGTAAGATTCTTTTGTTAATATGTTACTTAGTATTGACTGTGTCACTAGGAGTTTTCTTGCTATTTCTTCTTCCAAGCAGTGACACTTCACTGAGATAGTGTAACAGTAATAGTAGAATCATGCGGTGTGTCAGACCTAATGTTGGTTTTGCCATAAAGGAGAACTGTGTAGCAGCTCTTCTGGATTTTGTCTTTAGGCGACCTTAACTCTTATTCTCCACATTGGTGGCTATTAAGCCCCGAACCGCTAACTTATGCCTGACAGACCGTAACAAATCGCACCTTGGGGTGGTGACCGTTGCCAAAGCAGAAGCTTTGTGATTTATTTATTTTTGGGTTGTTTGAATTCACCTCCTTTTTTGTTTGGTAGCGGTTTCATTTTTGGGGTGCGAACATAGAAAGTAACATATAATTAGACAATCGACAAACAGGTGTTAATGCTTTCATGTCGAATAAATGATTTTGATTTGATTTGATTTGAGATACGATAGCTCGGACCCGGGTCCGTTTCTAATTCTCGTCAATCGATCAGAGACTGACCCATCAACCGGTGTGACATAAAATATTTTGAAGTTTGGTCAATTTATATATAAAAACCGAGTCCCAGGGATTAAGGCAGGTGGCATAAAGCGCGTAGGACGTAACAAAATTTCTATTGAATTCTGTTCTGCCCAAGAAGCAAACAATTTCTTTGACAACAACGTCCTACCAAAAAATAAATACACCCTTGTAATTCCACAGTATCACATCACACGTCAGGGTGTAGTTAAAAACATCCCCAAGGAATGGTCTATGCAGGACCTCGTGGAAGGCCTGTCCCAATCAGAAAATTGTGGCCCTGTCATCAAGGCTAGGCGTTTCAAAAGAAAAATTTTTGATGAGCAAGGGAAGGCTGCCTGGGTTCCAACCCAGACAGCTGTTATTACATTTAAAGGGCAAATAATGCCGAAGAAAATCTATTTGTTCCACACGGTTTTGGAAATATCCCCATACTAACTACCAACAATACAGTGCCTAAATTGTTGCAAATTTGGGCATATTAAAATTCAATGTAGGTCCAAAACAATTTGTTACAAGTGCACAAAATCCCATGCTCCGGAGAGCTGCGAGGTGACAAGCGATAAGGCAACTTGTTTGTATTGTTCGGGCATTCACTATGCCAATGACAAAAATTGTCCCGAACAGGCTAGGCAAAAGGCAATAAAATTTAAAATGTCCGAACAAAATATTTCATAGAGGGCTGTTTGATAAGTCCTTTTAAAAACTATTTGTAAAACCTTTTTTCTGGTAAATGGCGTTAACACTGGCAGGCACAATCTTTCAAATGAAGACTGTCAAAAATTCAGCAAAAAAAAACAAGTTTTTGTCAGTATAACCATTGTTTAACTGTGATCACTCGTAAATATTCAACAACTATGGAAAAAACTGAATTTCGTGCCGTTATAAAACATTTTTACAAGCTTTTATTTAACTTGCAATGTATATTTGTTCGGGTGAAATCTTACAACTCAATTTTAAGGCACTTGCCCTCAACCGATTGGGCTGAAATTTGGTGAGCACGTTCAGTTCGGATGACAATGCATGATTAACAGTGTGACGTCATTCTAAATCCAACATGGCGGCATACCCACAATGGCGGACCAATTATTTTTAATGCATTCCTACAATATGGGTATCAAATTAAAGGGCTAGCTGAGAGTAACTCGAAAAAAATCGTCAATGACGTCACTCTTAATCCAATATGGCGGACTTCTAAAACTTGAAAATCTATTTTGAAACAGATATTTTTAAGCAATTGAGTAGGGTGAAGTCATTAGAAGGGCTCCTCATTGAAGAGCTGGACTGTTCAAAATAAACTGGCAAACGACCTTGCAATAATGATGCGTTGAATGAGATGAACAGACTTAGGAACTTACCAGGTGAAAACTAAAAAGTATAAAATAAAATTTAGGTAAAAAAACCTTTTTAAAAACAAGCTTTTATTTAAATGCGCTAAAAAGAAAAAATAAACTTTTACACTAAAACTTTTACTGTTAATTTATAACGTCATTTCAAATTTAACACATTTGACACAATTTATATGTTATAAAAGCTTGTCGCGACATTTAAGTACTTGTATTTACTTTCTTAGTTTTAAATTTTTAATAAGTCAAGGTGAGGCCGTGCCGAGGACTGAGTGGCATGATGACATGATGTCGTGAACATACCACCTCGGGGCACCGGGGCGAACCCTGTTGTATATTACTCTCTTACTCATCTACACGAAGCTCTGGAAGGGTCGACGGATATTTCTTCGATATGCGTGGGAACAATATGGGAAAATCTGAAACATCAACACAAAGATGCTGCCTAATAAACATTTAAAAGTAAGAAAGTAAATACGAGTACTTAAATGTCGCGACAAGCTTTTATAACATATAAATTGTGTCAAATGTGTTAAATTTGAAATGACGTTATAAATTAACAGTAAAAGTTTTAGTGTAAAAGTTTATTTTTTCTTTTTAGCGCATTTAAATAAAAGCTTGGTTTTAAAAAGGTTTTTTTACCTAAATTTTTTTTATGAAGGGTTGCAGTGCTGCCACAATAAAAACTGAACTTGATTCTGTTCATGGCACTAACGCACCAACGTTGCAGACTGTTCATAACTGGATAAATGATTTTAAACGTGGTCGGTCAAGCACATCTGATGCTCCACGCTCTGGTCGCCCAATCGAAGTCACTACTGAGGATGTTGTTGAAGAAGTCCATAATATTGTACTCGACGACCGCCGAGTGAAGGTGCGTGAAATAGCTGAGAACACAGGCATCTCCACTGAGCGAGTACATAAAATCCTGCATGAAGCTTTGGGTATGACAAAGCTGTCTGCACGATGGGTGCCACGTTTGTTGACAATCGAACAAAAACACGAAAGAAAGCGAATTTCAAAACTGTGTTTGGATATGATGAAGCGTAATCCTCGGAATTTTTTGAGTCGATTTGTCACTGTGGACGAAACTTGGGTCCATCATTATACACCTGAATCAAAACAGCAATCAAAACAATGGATGGCGACTGGTGAACGTGCCCCAAAGAAGGCCAAGACTGTTTTGTCGGCTGGAAAGGTCATGGCGACAGTCTTCTGGGATGGCGAAGGAATCATTATGATTGATTACTTGGAAAAGGGAAAGACTATCACTGGCCGTTATTACGCAGAGTTATTGGACCGTTTTAATTCCGAATTGTTGGTAAAACGACCAAAATTGTCCCCCAAGAAAGTCCTCTTTCATCAAGACAATGCCCCAGTGCACACGTCAACTATTGCAATGGCCAAAATCCACGAGTTGGGCTTCGAACTGGTTCCGCATGCTCCGTATTCGCCGGATCTAGCTCCGTGCGATTATTACCTATTCCCAAATCTGAAAAGATGGCTTGGAGGGCAAAAATTTTTTGACAAATGAGGACTGCATCGCTGGTGTAAACGCCTATTTTGAAGACCTCGACAAAACGTATTTTTTGGAGGGGATAAAAAAAATTGGAAACTCGCTGGAACAAGTGTTTGGCCCTCAAAGGAGACTATGTTGAGAAATAAATGTAAATTGTTTAAAAAAAATAAAAAAAAATTACTTTTTAAAACGACTTATCAAACAGCCCTCGTATATGGAAGCGTCACAACATGTACCGCTGGTTCGCAGGCCATACAGTGAGGTAGCTAAGACGGTTATGGCTCCTCTCCACTCCCAAACCTTGTCTCCCCCTCCTTCACCAACACACTCCTATCGCAAAACTGTCTTCATCCCTAGACCCCTGAATCTACTTCAGTGGAGCTGTCACAGTATTCGACCTAAAAAACCTGACATCTGTCATAAATTTGTATAATCCTGTCATCTTTGCCGTGTCGGAGACGTGGTTGCTGCCGGAATCTCGATTTCGGATTCCGGATTACTCATGCCTCCGGGACGACAGAGCTGATGGATATGCAGGTTGTGCAATCCTTGTGCAAAGATCCTCTATCTTCACACAAGTCTTTCTTCCTCCTCACAGCAGCGGCCTCCATGTCGTTGCTGTGAGGGTGACGGACATTACTTTTGTGTCCGTTTACATCCCCAATCCTAATTCCTCCCTTATTTCGGAACTCGATTCAATCCTTTCCCGAATCCCTGAATCAAAGGTTGTACTAGGAGATTTTAATTGTCACCATACCATGTGGGGTTCGTATAAAATTGACGCTAACGGCATCTCTATTCTGGATTTATTAGACAACCAGAACTTCTGCATCGTCAACGATGGCTCTAAGACTCGAAGAGCGCCACCATCAGGGAACAGCAGCGCTGTAGATGTGACACTGTGCTCGGCTGGCTTAGCAGCCATTACATCCTGGAAAACCCTTTCCCACTACTACGGTAGTGATCACGTCCCGATCCTCATATCCTAGATTCGCTCTGTTCCTGAAATACCTAAACTAGTTCCTTTACTAAAATATAAATTAGACCTAGCCGATTGGGATAAATTTTCCTTAACAATGGACACGAACATTTCAGATTTTCCCCAAATTAATCGGACTAACTTTTTGGAATTTTACTCAAAATTTTACAATGCCCTTATAGCTTCAGCGGATGCAAGTATTCCTATTAAGGTAGGCAAAAGGAAAATTGCATCCCCCCTTGGTGGGATGCTGAGTGTACTGAGGCTGTCCAAAAACGAAAACAATCTGAATCGATTTTCTGTACGAACATGACCATGGAAAGTTATATTGATTACCAGAAAACCAATACTCAAACTCACTCAAAGAGATTACTGTCCAAAAAGAAAAGACTGGGATGGAATTTGTAGTGTCCGTGAGAAATAACAAGACGTCTGTTTGCTGCTGTGGTTTATTCCGAACTAAAAGTAAATCTACCTACATACATTATACTCCTTCACACTAAATATATAATACATTCTTAATAATTAGGCTTAATACAATAACTTATTCTACGTTTATTTCTTTAAACGACAGGCTCTAACTGGACGGGATTGGGGTGGTTGCGGGGGTGGTGTCGAGATCGGGGATACGAACACGCCCTCTGGAGAGACTGGAGAAACGACCCGATTTTCTCCCTCTTTAGCTTTAGGATTATCTACCGGGGCCGGTGACCCCTCCGGTGGACCTTCCAATGGCATCTCTGTATGTAAGGCTAAGTTTGTGTTTGTGTAAGGTTTGAGAATCTGTGCTCGATGGTTCCTCTATGTTCGATGAGCTCGTAGCTGTAGAAACCAACGATAGACGATCCCCCCTAGACCTTTTTCGTATTTGATCGATATGTCTGTGTACCGTTTCCCCACCGTTACCTAATACTTTATAATTAGAAGTTCCTATGCGATCTAGTATCCGCCCTGGCACCCATTTTTCGCCTTTCAAATATTGCCGATACCAAACTTCGTCTTCTCGTTCCATACCCCTGCTGCCGCCCCCCGCAGCTCTTTGCTGGGCTTGCTGTTCGTGGTGTACCTTCCTTTCTCTGTCTGGCTTAAGTGTATCTAGTCGAGTTCTTATACGTCTTCCTAAAAGAAGCATTGCGGGGCTTTCGCCCGTAGTTGAGTGTTCTACATTCCTATAATGCATTAAAAATGACCATAATGCCCGATCTACATTTTTATTTTCAAATAATGCCTTTTTAATAACACGCTTAATTGTTCGAACAGCATTTTCCGCTAGACCATTTGATGCCGGGTGGTACGGAGCTGTGAAACTATGTTCTATTCCGTTCTCATTAACAAAACTTTTAAACTCGCTAGACGCAAACTGAGGACCGTTATCGCTTACTATTTGTCTGGGAATGCCCCATCTACTAAATAATTCCCATAAGCGGTCTATAAGTGGTCCCGCGCAAGTACTTGTCATTTTAAAAACTTCTACCCATTTTGACCTCGCATCAATAATTACCAAGTAACTTTTTCCCGCGATCGGTCCTAAGAAATCCATATGTAGTCTCGCCCAAGGCTTATTAGGCCAAGGCCACATACTAGGTGTTTGCCTTGGGGGCGCGTCCGCCTGAGCTGCACAAACGGTGCACTCCTGGCACATTCGCTGCACCGCCTCATCTATTCCTGGCCACCACACATAACTTCGAGCTAAAGCCTTGGACTTAACTATTCCCATGTGTGGCTCGTGTAACATCAGTAACACTTGGTTTTTACAATTTTCTGGGACAACTAATCTGTGACCCCACATGATACAACCTAACTCGTCATAAAGTTCGCCTTTTCTATTGAAAAACGGTTGCAAATTATTTACCTCACATTTTTCCGGCCACCCATCGCGAATAAATGATAACACTCTTGCTAATAATGGGTCACGTGATGTTTGGTGCTTAATTGTCTTATAATCTAAAAGTAGCGCATCTTGTACATAGTGTAGGTAAGTTTGTTCCGGTAGCCGCAGTGGCGCCGCCGCCTGCGACGTCTGACTCACCGAATGTACCTCGACCGGTAACCGCGATAACGCGTCCGCACCATTCTCGTGAGTCCTAACGTATTGGATATCAAAAGAGTAGGCAGATAAGATGATGGCCCATCTCTGCATCCGACTAGCCACCATAGTGGGTATACCCGTGTTCGGACCGAAAATCGAAACCAGTGGTTTGTGATCAGTCCTTAATATAAACCGGCGACCATACAAATATTGATGGAATTTTCTAATACAGAAAATGATGGCCAGAGCCTCTCTATGTATTTGCGAGTAGTTTTTCTCGGCTTCATTAAGTGTGCGCGACGCGTAAACAACCGGCCGCTCGCCGCCGTCGGCGCCGGCCTGCGTCAGCACCCCGCCCACCCCGCGCGCACTCGCGTCGCATGTCACTGTAAGTGGTTTCTTTGGGTCGTAGTGGGCAAGTACTTCAGCACTCGATAAAACCCTTTTTATTTCTACAAACGCCTTTTCACATTCCATAGACCAAACCCACTCTTTACCTTTCTTAAGAAGTTCGTAAAGTGGGAACAATTTACCACTCATATTTTTAATAAATTTACCGTAAAAGTTTAATAAGCCAAGAAACGACCTTAGTTCTGTCACATTCGTCGGCGTCGGTATGCCCACAATCGCCTCGACCTTGGATGGATCGGTTTTTATACCTTCCTTACTTATAATGTACCCAAGATAACGTACCTCTTTAACTAAGAAAACGCACTTATTTTTTTTCAACTTCAATCCGTTTTCACTTAATCTACTAAAAACTGCATCCAATGCGATTAAATGTTCCTGCTTAGTTTTACCTCCTATGATAACATCGTCTAGAAAGACTTCTACATTAGGAATACCTTTTATTAAATTAGTCATTATTCGTTGAAAAATTCCCGGGCTAGAAGATAAGCCGTAAACCAGTCTATTGTATCGATAAAGACCCCGGTGAGTATTTATAACTGTATATATCTTAGTTTCGTCTAATTCTATTTGGTTGTAGGCTTGCGAAAGGTCGATTTTAGAAAAATAACGAGCCCCGCTTAAGTTTACCATTAGATCGTCTATCTTAGGTAACGGGTACCTATCAATCAATAAAACTGGATTAATAGTCGCTTTATAATCCGCACAAATTCTCAAACTCCCATCAGCCTTATTTACCGGCACAAGTGGCGAAGCCCAGTCGGAGCAGTCAACGGCCTCGATGACTCCTTCGCGTAGCATCGCGTCGAGTTCGCTGTCGATGCGCTCGCGCAGCGCATATGGCACCGGCCGTGCGCGGTGGAATACCGGAACGGCGCCTTCGCGCACCCGTAGCGTGGCCGCTTATATGGAATCTATACCTTCACACAACTCTCATGACGTCAGAGACCGCGTTGCCGTCGGGTATATTTTCAAATCCAGTAAACAAAAATCATTTCAATAAAGCGTACCTTTATCTAACATTTGTGACGTCACTGGCGCGAGTTGATATCGGGTATACATTCAGATTTAGTATACGCCCGCGTAAGTATTTTAAAACATACCCGACCGCAACGAAT
Organism: Carposina sasakii; assembly: GCA_014607495.2. Taxonomy (NCBI): domain Eukaryota; kingdom Metazoa; phylum Arthropoda; class Insecta; order Lepidoptera; family Carposinidae; genus Carposina; species Carposina sasakii. The sequence goes on from CP053170.1 coordinate 498,020, forward strand.
CCATCGTTCGGTACTCTTTTGGCACGTTACTATTTAAATCGTTCTATCCTTTGCACCCGCTGGCTGACGCAATATTTTGTTTGTTGCATCATTTTGTGACCACGTGCGAGTCAGTACTGTTTAAAATGTGATTGAAGATTGTGATTTCAATTGTATTTAATTAAAAAAATTGTCATAAGTGCATAGTACGTTGCGAAGATTATTATAAAGTGATAACTATATAGTTTGTGATCCTTTTAGCGTAAAAAGTACCTACGAATAATGATAGATAAAGCCAGTTTAGAGGGTTTTATAACCGAACAATGTGGACTTATCGAGAATCTGGATTTTGAATCGGAGGAAAAGTACTCCATGCGATTTAGACTGAAGACTGAACAAAATGAACAACAAGAACGATATGTTAAGTTTATCGACGAGTTTGTTCAAAAAATATCAAATTTTACGAACACTAACTGGATAGTTCGAAAGTCATATCCTTCGTTGAAGCGCTTCTTATTTCGAAAAACCTATACATGTCAACATTCATCGTTCAATAAAAAATCTGAGAAGTCGTCTCGTGGACAAAACTGTAAGGCTAAAATAGACTTTGTTATCAAAAAAGTTAACAAGGACACTATTCGAAACGACAAACTGTTGTCGCAAGGGTATAATGTGTTAGTGACCATAGTTTTTGAACACTCTCATCGCGTTTACGTTGCCGAAGCTTTGAATTTACTAAAATGCAGCCAGGAAACCGAAGAAACTTTTATGAAATATTTTGATAGCGGAATGACACCTTGCGCAGCAATAAATTACAACGAATTGAACATACTGGACTCGTTTCAAGATACTGATCTAAATGGAATAGAGATGTTATCAAACTCTCAAATAAATCCCTCCGAAAATCATGTGTACTACATGTACAATAAATGGCGTACTGAAAAGTATGGCGACCGTAATGAATGCAATCTCCCCGAAATCATACAAGCGAAAATTGAGAGTTTAAATAAAAAAGGCTACTCGATACTGTTAAAACAAAATCCCAGGATTATCGTGATAATTACTCCTATTATGAAACGAGTTTTTCTGTCTACTGCATATGAGAATATGATTTTTGTAGACACAACATCATCGTGTGACCAGACAAGTTCTGCGATTACTCTAGTTTTTACACATCACAAAATCGGTGGGCTTCCATTGGCATGTGCTATACATACTGAGCAAAATGAGTCCAATTACACGATGGTTTTTGCCGCTATAAAAGAAGCTGTAGAAAAGAACGAGGCGGGTAAAAAATTAGAACCGGATATTGTTATGACGGACGATTCTACTGCCGAACGAAATGCTTTGAGAACTATTTTTCCAAATGCTCGATTACTATTATGCGCATTCCATGTTTGCCAAGCCTTTTGGCGTTGGCTTTGCGTTGCAGATCACAAGGTTGACATAATGAAAAGACAGTCCATCATGACACGATTTCGAAATATTCTTTTTATAACTGATCCAGAAGAAGCAGTAAAATTGTATGAGGAATTGACAAGTGACGAGTATGTTAAGACGATGCCAGCTCTATTAAATCATCTGAGTAACTTATGGAAACGCCGGCCTGAATGGTGTGTCTCTGATAGGTTGGATTTACTTACGCGAGGAAACAACACCAACAACATAACAGAAGCATCTATACGCATTCTTAAAGACGTCATACTCCAGCGATGTAAAGCATTTAATGCTTGCGCATTAGTAGATTTCATAACGTCCATTTTTGAAAATTATTTTATGCGTCGCATTGTTTCTTACGCCAACACGCGAAAAACCAAGGATTCCATATATGCAATGTTCATGAAGACTGCTCGAAATATTAAAAATATATCTAAAGTCAACGATAATGAGTACAGTGTGGAATCAGAGACAAGCCCAAATACTTTTTACACTGTGAGAGCCGATTTAGCCGTTTGCGACTGTGACGCTGGAAAATGTGGAAAATTCTGCAAGCACCTGTGTAGCATTGAGCAAAACTTTGGAGTTATATTTCCCAATTCTCCTCGGCTGTCTATTCAAGATAGAATGTCACTCGCAAGAATCGCGACGGGGGATGAGATTAATGAAAATTTCTACATGAATATGATAGATTTGGATCAAACACCGAACAATGATTTGGATTCGATAGGACCGCAGTGCTCTTCCTCTAATACACAAGAGCCGATACAGGTAGTACCACAGTCCTCTTCCTCCGATACACAAGAGCCGATACAGGATGTTGCCAATTCTTCATCTTACAAGCAACAGGTTGCTGTAGAATTCCCTCACCAATATAAAAATGCACTCGCAGAGTTTAAGACTGAAGTACAACGCTTCACAAAGTTATTTGAAACAAACCCCACTGTCCACAATCTAAGAGCACTGGGAAAATTCACAAATATAATCAAAAAAATTAATACATCAGAGCAAGGACAAAACTTTATTTTAAATCAGATAATAACAAGGCGTGTACCAAGGAAAATTAAAGTTCAAAGCACAGCGCTGAGTAGACGTAAAGACAGAGGAATAGGAAAGACCAAGTCTAGGATTCAAGCTGGGCGGCCGTCTAATACAGAACGCAGAACTAAACGAAAGCATAACTTAGGCCAGAATGTTAAAATGAATGTCCGTAATGCGCGCTAAATTAGTATTTTTAATTTTATAATTACCTATTTTTAAAGTAACTAATAAACGTTTTTTATCCACTTTTGTTCTCGTATAATTTACCTCAATCTCTAACCTATAAAATAAACGTCCCTTTATCTGATACCGACCCGAACGAATGTTGCGGTTGGGTATATTTTGAAATCCTTAACACGACGGTTCACATTTTTAAAGAATGCTCAAAACGAATGTTGCAGTCGGGTATATTTTAAAATCCTCAACAAGGCGGTACATATTTTTATGGTATACCCGAACTCAACACTATAGAGCGTTGTGTGAAGGTATAGATTCCATATAAGCAGCGTGGCCTTGCCGCCCGTGTACCGCCCCAACCCGCCGCTGAACAGGTTTTCATATCTAGAAAGTATATCATTGATATCGTTACATAATTTTGACTGGTCTAAGGTAACATTATTGCAAGCGCTAACAATTGGCACATTAATTTTTAATTCAGCCAGCCATTGTCTCCCTATCAAAGAAGTGGTACCTCCCTCAACAATAAACAATTCCAAATATTTACAATTTCCACCATAGCGTACCAATGGTTTTATAACGCCTATAGGTTTAATTTTTGACCCATCGTAACATTTTAACACTAACTCACTTTTCTCAATTTTGTTATGACTTAACAGCTTATTATAAGTGTCTTTGTTTATACACGATACGGCCGTGCCCGTGTCCACCTCCATTCTTATCAATTTGTTATCTATAAAGATCTGTACACTTACGGCTTTGTAGTCGTTTAAACACAGATGATGGAAATCTTCTTCCTGTGGCTCTTCATCCGCTGAAGTTTCTTCCTTCGCGTTCCCAAAATAAATTGACGACGAATAATTTTGTCCGCTGCCTCCGTTCCTCCTTGTATCACTAGGGCACATCCGACGCAGATGTCCGGGGCGCCTGCACCTGCTACAAGTGTAGTCCCGGAACCGGCAAGCGGAATAAATGTGATCTGCCGATCCACACCCGCTACAGGAGTACCCGCGGTTGGCCGCCGCGTCGGCCCGAGGTGCGCCGGCGCGCGCTGCTGCTCCCGCTGCCCGTGGCCGCCCTCCGGGCCGTGGCCCCCGCCATCTCCCTCGCGATCCTGTGCGGTTGCTCTCATGGCCTAGTGTGTGCAACACCTGCACAGCAGCCTCCCCCGCACTTGTACCTCTCTCCTCTACCGCAGCTGCATCCCGCTCCGCTGCTTCTAATGAACTCGCTATTTTCACCGCATCACTATAAGTTAACTTGTCCGATTCCGCAAAAAGCCGTTGGCGAATGACGTCACTCTTGATGCCGCACACAAATTGGTCACGAAGATTTTCGCTTAAGTTCTGTTCAAATTGACAATTTCTTGAAAGTTTCTTAAGCTCAGCTACGTAGGTGGCTATGTTTTCATCACTCGCCTGTCTCCGTTGTCGAAAAAGATACCTCTCGGCGAGCACGGACGGCGTCGGTTGTAAATGATGACGTAACATGTCTACCGCCGTTTTATAAGTTAATGCTGCTGGTTTCGCTGGGCTAGCGAGATTTGCTAGAAGCTCATAAGCTTCATCGCCCATGACTGCTATCAATGTTGGTAATTTGAGTTCATCCGTCACTTTGTTCACTAGAAAGTACATTTCTAAGCGTTCGACGTAAGACGACCACGCACCGCACTTAATGTCAAATTCCGACACCTTTCCCACCGACATTTTCACCTTGAGGCTTCGATGTTACCAATAACACGACCCTTGCCGCCTAGTACTGAACTTACTAATTAATTATACTGTTAATTTCACGCGGTAAACCATCCTCGTCGCCACTGTAGTGTCCGTGAGAAATAACAAGACGTCTGTTTGCTGCTGTGGTTTATTCCGAACTAAAAGTAAATCTACCTACATACATTATACTTTATTATACTTTTTGTGAAGGCCCCCGTACATCTTCATCTATCGTCTGGAAAAATATTAGAAGGTTTCGCGGCTCTTTCGACAACTCTTCTAATGTTTCTTCTAACGATTCGGCTGATTGGTTGGAACAATTTTTTGATGCTCTGGCCCCTCCATACGTTCCTCCAAGGAGCGTCTTCTTCCCCGAGTCAGATAGCATAGAAGATTTATGCCAAATAGTACGGATCCTATGAATAACATCTTTTCATATGAAGAACTTTTATGCACTCTTAGCGGCCTTCGATGGAGTACCTTATTCCTTCTTGGTCTTCATCTGAAACCAAAAAATTCCTTTTGAATCTTTACAACAACTTTTTAATACATGAAGATCTTCCGGTCAGCTGGAAGCATCAGATAATTGTCCCAATCTTGAAGCCAGGTAAAGACCCTCGCAACGCATCATCTTACAGACCTATAGATCTCTCATCGGTTTTTGCAAAGGTTTTCGAACACCTAATTAAAAACAATCTTGAATGGATTTTAGAGAACCGAAACTGTCTAAGTCAGTATGGTTTTAGGAGGGGCAAGGGAACGATGGACAGTCTCAGTATACTTACATATGAGATACGTCTATCACTTTCTCAAAACCACTTTCTTGTAGGAGTATTTTTGAATATTACAGCTGCTTATGACAATGTCCAACTTCCATCACGATAAAGAAATCGATGTTGAAACAGGAAGTCAGCAAAAACCAACTATTATTACATTCTACAATCAGACTAAAAGTGGCGTTGATGTTGTCGATAAATTATCGAGAACCTACGATGTTTCACGTGATTCTAAGCGTTAGCCTCTGACGATATTTTTCGCTTTACTCATTCATGCTGGTATAAATAGTATGATTATACACATGTTCAACATGTTCAACTTGAGAGGAAAATTCATTCGGGAATTAGGTTTGTCTTTAGTAAGACCCCACCTAGAAACAAGAAGGCAGAACCAAAGACTTCCTAGGGAACTGCGCCAAAGAATTGGAAAATATTTTCAAAAACCCCTTGAAAACTTACAAGAACCGCTGGCAAAAAGGTCTAATACAATGCAAAGATGCTCACTTTGTCCTAGACAAAAAGATAGGTACATTTGTGAAAAATGTAATAAGCCCATATGTATGGAACATACAGATTTTTATTGTCAAGACTGCGGAAACTTAAGTGATTAAGATCTGATTTATTATTGTTTGTTTTTACCAAATTGTCAATGTTTAAAACTAGTTATATTGTAGGCTTATAAATTAAGAAGACTTTGATTCTAATATTGTGTGCCATTTGATTTTAGTAGTACTCAAGAAAAGGCTTAATAGATTATATTGAATTGTATCAGGCGTCACTATTCGGAAGTTCAAATCTCCATTGAGGGCCCGGTGGTGGGCGATCCCTCAATTAATAGATTGTAGTTTAATAAGTTTTATGAACTTTTATTAATAAAAGTCTATTTTAAAGTAAAAATATAATTTGTTTTACTTAATCCAATTCATTATTAGATATAAAACCATATTTATTATTATTTAACAATCTTAAATATCAAATATGTGAATTTTACTACCTTTTATATCCCATACACTAATTTTATCTTAACAAATCAGAGTTAAGTGACTGCAAGGCAAGTACTGAAATGCTGAACAAGATATGTCCAGGATTTCAGTGCTTGCCTGGCCATTACTCAACTTAATCATGTATGTATAGAAGCACCACAGAAGGCACCAATTTCAAAATATTATGTACCAGTGACAAGGCAAAGTATTATAATACTTATTAGAATTGTCTATAGAGAAAATTACACAAATTATAACAGATGAATGACTCAACTCTACACTGACCACTAAAGCTCCCAATTATATTTAGGAGGTTCTAGACATTACCTCTTGTTTGTTACCCACCAAAATACCTCAAGTTTTAGTATCCAGATTAGTTCACTATGGGTGCGCCCACCACCGGGCCCTACACCCTCCATTGACCCTCGGATCTGATAACTCATTACTGCGAAAACAGGCACTTGCACTAACTACAATCGCCACGAGAAACCAGACCCGAGCACCTAGCATGCAAGACAATACATTGCACTATTCCGAAATAAAAAACTAGATAAATAATCTACATATGTTTCGCCAACAACCGTGGCATCCTCAGGATTATAGAAATTAATAAAATAATAAAAAATAGAATAGAAACGGTTGTTGGCGAAACATATGTAGATTATTTATCTAGTTTTTTATTTCGGAATGGTGCAATGTATTGTCTTGCTAGGATTCACTATGGGTGCGCCATAGTGAATGTTTGAACTTCCGAATTGTAACGCCTAATACAATTTCATTTATCCAGATTAAGATTGAGACCACTACAGGCGCTTTCCAGAAGATAAATAGAAATAAGATACTTCTTCAGTGCCTTTCTATAGACTTCACGACACCAAGAGCCAATCATTATGGAAGCTTATGCCGCGCCGGCCAGTCAGGACGGAGCCGCCACTATCAACAACAAAGCGACAAAGGATGAAGAGAATAATAACCACACTACATTTACACTACCTATCAACAAAAACGAATGTTCAAAACAGTTCTTCAGCGCCCTTTTGTTCGACTTTCCGACCATTGTTTACCAAATATCGTTGGAAGGGTACTGCGTGTTAGATATATTATGGCCTCTTACGTATACACAGATTTACAGTTTTGGCTCTGGATCTTTGATTTACAGGAGTAAAGTAATCAAAGAATATACTACTCTCTAACGAAAGTAATTTAGGAGTAAATGTCTGTGTAGAGAACACAGACTACATAGAGAACTAACCACAGAACACAATTACTCCTAGCGGAACTACTTTGATTTTTTTTTTTTTTTAGTTTATCCCGAAGGAAATGAAAATAAAACAAATTCTAAAAGATATTCCAGGTATTCAATATATCAAGGCTGCAGGTAGCTTTTTTGTTAAAGTTTATTTTGGATCTGCAAAAGATGCCAATACATTTTTATTCAACAAACCTCTACTAGAATACCTTACGATAGCATAGAGTCTCAAGGTATCATTCGTGCTCCAGTGGACTTGAGTGAAGAGTCTCTCTTGATGAACTTGAAGGCATCATGCCTGATCTTGGGAGTCAAAAGATTTTTTAAAAAACAAGATAATGGACAGTTGAAGCCTCTTCAAACGGTGTTAGTAACATTTTTAGCCTCAGTTCACCCAGATCATGTGACATTCGAACACATATGGATGCCTGTTACAGAATATATAAGGCCAGTACTACAGTGCTTTAAATGTTACAAATTTGGTCATGGCAGTGGTGCTTGCAAGAGCACCTAAATTTGTTCGATATGCGCAGCTGGGCATTTCTACAAGGAATATCCTACTCCTACCAGCCCTAAATGTTCCAACTGCAGTGGTGCTCATGCTGCAGTATCCTACTCCTGCCCAGTGAAATCTGCAAAAGTAACAGAAGTAAAAAACAAAATAAGTGGCAAAGTTTCATATGCGTCAGTTGCAGCTACAGCTACTAATGTAAACAGTAACAAAAACTCTAATGCAAATGTGATCAAAAGTATCCCTGTGAATGTGCAAGCTAAGACACCCCATGGCAGAGCTTTAATTTCAGATATTATTAATTCGGACATAGTACTGTGTGCTATGACAAAAACAATAATTAGAGTTGTTATAAAAAAAGATACTCATGCTAAAGATTCTGGTCCAATTTCTACTCAACTAATTAAAGAACTTCTGGTAACAAACTTCTCTATTTAAATTATGGCTAGTTTAACTTATAATAATTTTAATATCATTCATTGGAACTCTAGAAGCCTACTTCCTAAAGTAGATCAATTTAAACATTTCATTAATAATCTCAATGAGAGTGTTGATATGATTTTATTTAATGAGACCTGGTTAGACTCAAGTAAAACGGTCAGACTTCCTGGTTATACTTTGATCAGAAAGGATTCTGACCATCCACATGGAGTTGCTGTTGCAATTTGTTCCAAATATAAGTATAATATTGTTAATACTTACTCTGAATATAATTTCCAAAATATTTTAATTACAGGTTACATTAACAATTTCTCTTTAGACATGTGTATATGCACCTCCATATCCTAATGGTAGATTTAATATTAACTTACCGAAAAGCACGTGTTTAAAATTTGTTTCTAACAATTATTTAATTATAGGCGAATTTAATGCGCATCATGTGTCCTGGAGTTCGAGGGTCAATGATCGGCGAGGCATAGATCTTCATGATTATGTTGAAGGCACGGGTTTGGTTTGTTTAAATGACCACACTCTTACGACTTGTACTTCGTTTGGCAAACAAGGTAATGTATTAGACTTACTAGCATTTGCTTCAAAAACCCTTAGTTCCAGCTGTACTTTTTCTGTTTTTGATGACCCTCTCAGCAGTAACCATTACCCTGTACATATTGGTGTGTTTCTCAATGCTCTTCCTTTTCAACTCCCTAAAAATTATCTGTTAGGACCTGTTAATAATGATGATATAGCTTACTTTTGTTTATTTCTTTATATTATTTCATTTAGATTGTAATTTACTGTTTTTATTTGATTACTTAGTTTGTGTTATTTGATGTAATTTATTTTGTCATATTTAAGCTGATGGCCTTTGTAGCCAATGCTTTAATAAATTAAAAAAAAATATATATCCGGAAGGAAAGGCAAAGGGAACTATGCCCATACAGCCATTGTCTTTAGTAAATGATTCCTGAATTTATGATGGATGATATATGATGATGATGAATGGAAACGTCGGGAAAATCCTCAAGAACGAATGGAAAATTAGTACCAACCAAAAATAATTGCAGAAACAACTTACACGGGCCCATGAAGAGATTGTATTCCGGCTAAAGTTTTACTTAGCTTACCTGCGTATAAAACCATGCACACGCACTAGATACACATCACAACTAAACAAAATATAACTTATCTACCAGAAAACATCACTTTACGGACACTTGCGAGCCATTTACAAATAATTTTAGATTTTCACAAGAAAATTACACCCGCTCTCTTCCAGCTTTTCCCGCCGAATCCCAGAAAACGCTCGCTCTCAATGTTTTTTTTTTTTAGTTTATCCCGAAGGAAAGGCAAGGGGAACTAAGCCTATACAGCCATTGTCTTTAGTAAATGATTTCTGAATTTATGATGGATGATAATGATGATGATGAATGGAAACGTCGGGAAAATCCTCAAGAACAAGTGTAAAGTTAGTCAAAATGAAAAATTATTGCAGAAATAACTTACATGAAGAGATCGTAATCCGGCTAAAGTTTTACTCAGTTTACCTGCGTATAAAACCATGCACACGCACTAGATTCACATCACAAGTAATCAAAATATAACTTATCTACCAGAAAACATCACTTTACGGACACATGCAAGCCACTTACAAATATTTTTTTTATTTTCACAAGAAAATTACACCCGCTCTCTTCCAGCTTTTCCCGCCGAATCCCAGAAAACGCTCGCTCTCAATGTTTTTTTTTTTTAGTTTATCCCGAAGGAAAGGCAAGGGGAACTAAGCCTATACAGCCATTGTCTTTAGTAAATGATTTCTGAATTTATGATGGATGATAATGATGATGATGAATGGAAACGTCGGGAAATCCTCAAGAACAAGTGTAAAGTTAGCCAAAATGAAAAATTATTGCAGAAATAACTTACATGAAGAGATCGTAATCCGGCTAAAGTTTTACTCAGTTTACCTGCGTATAAAACCATGCACACGCACTAGATTCACATCACAAGTAATCAAAATATAACTTATCTACCAGAAAACATCACTTTACGGACACATGCAAGCCACTTACAAATATTTTTTTTATTTTCACAAGAAAATTACACCTAAGGTTCTTCGTTGTTTTTTTTTTAGTTTATCCCGAAGGAAAGGCAAGGGGAACTAAACCCATACAGCCATTGTCTTTTGTCAATGATTTCTGAATTTATGATGGATAATATTGATGATGATGAATGGAAACGTCGGGAAAAAGAATCGCAGAAAAAACTTACATGGGCCCATGAAGAGATCGTATTACGACTAAAGTTTTACATAGCTTACCCGCATATAAAACCATGCACACACACTAGATTCACATCACAAGTAAACAAAATATAACTTATCTACCAGAAAATATTATTTTACGGACACATGCAAGCATTTACAAACAAATTTTGATTTTACAAGAAAATTACACCCGATCCGTTCCAGCTTTTCCCGCCGAATCTTAAAAACGGCAAGGGAAACTATGTCCATACAGCCATTATAAAATGATTTCTGATGGATGATAATGACGTGGATCGTCCTAAGAACAAAAAGCATGCGCCCTGCCTGTGTTGCGGACCTTGGGACAACCCCCGTGCCCGGGCAAAATTCTAACTAACTAAGGTAACTTGCGTGGCCCTTAAAAGGGCCATATGGTTCAGAGAGTCTGATCCATTTGTGAAAGGGAAAGATGCGACTGGCCGGGGGGCACGGGCCGGGCGCCCGGCCACTTGAGCTGCCACTGCCGCCAGCCAGTTTATGAAAGAAGGGGAAGGAGAAGAAAAGGAAGGAAGCAACGGATGATAATGAAACGGGGCTTCACTAGAATACATCATCTGCATCTCCTTCCGTGCATGTCGTAAGGGTCGACTAAGGAACTCAGGGACGTTCAGACGATAAGCATACTGGTCATTAAGCTACCAACTTGGCTGTATGGACATAGTTTCCATTGCATTTCCTTCGCTAAAAATAAATTAATTTTAAAAAAATGTCTATGGTTTCCATCTTTTTTTTTAAGTTTATCAAATAAAACTTCTATAGTAGCGCCATCTAGATCCCATAACAAGAATAAATACTGCATGTTTCGCACTAATACCTATAGAGTGCGATAAATCACTTAATAGTTGCTTTCCGTGCATCCACACTGCAGTCACTTTTTGCTGAGCAACACTTCAATTCAATTCAATTTATTCATTTATAATACACAGGTTATAAAGTTGTTGAGCACATAATTATGTTAATATACTGTGATTTGCCATTTGGCGTACAAATTTATACATAGAGCATTTACATAAAAAGAAAATAACAATCACATTAATATAGAACATTCAATGAATTAATTACATATAAAGAAACATTAATAGCACATGTCGTTGAAACTCCATTATTTATATTCATATACTTAGGCATTATTATATTAGGGGAAGTAGTACTATTGTTGGCACCCTTCCAATGATTGGCCCTATGGACTTTAAATGCTATTATTAAGGAATTAGGTACTATGTTAGAGAATGTTACAGATATTTTAAATAAATCTACCATTTTGTTGGTAAAACTGTGAAATGATTAGTTTTTACATGGAACTATTGGCAACTATGTTAAAAAAAGCGGGTGGGGCTGTGTCGGGGCACACGGCCGTTGGTTTTAACGTGAAACGTCTATGTTAGCGAATCGCTTTTAAAGTAAAAGATTGAAATGAAAACAAGATGGACGCTGTTTTAAGTATTTTAATAAAAAAAGAACAGGTACGTAATAGAAACATAAAATACATAGCAAATGTTTATATATTTATTGTCACTTTCTGGTTATTTTAAAAATAGCAGCCGCCCACGACTTCGTCCGCGTGAGGGGGCGTTGTACCCGTGCGAAGCCGGGCAGGTTGTTGTATAGACTGTAGCCTTCCTTGGTAAATGGGCTATCTAACACTGAAAGAATTTTTCAAATCAGACCAGTAGTTCCTGAGATTAGCGCGTTCAAACAAACAAACAAACAAACTCTTCAGCTTTATAATATTAGTATAGATATAAATACTGTCCAAATTACACTTATTTTTGTATAAATCAATCGGTTCAAATAAACTTGACAAACACACGAAAGAATCACCACGCTATATAGTCGGAGTCACGAGTTACACTGAATAGAAACAAGCGCGAGCGCCGGTTTCGCACAGTTATCGCAGTATCCCTCCCCCGCCCCCCCGCTTGACCCCGACACGAACTCAATGTCATAACAGCGAGCTGACTATATAAGTGAAATATTTACACCACATTTTTGTTTCTAAGACCAATAGTTTTTTAATTATTAAGGTACGATGATATAGACCTTTTCGTTACGGTCCAGTTTTTAAACCTGGTACCCGTATGTGTCGGCGCGATTTTAAAGACGTTTCACGTCAAAAGTTATCCTTCGACATGTCTCATTCATTTTGAAATTGTTGAAATTCTTACGGATTCGGACTAAGAACGGGTTACCTTTTTTCACCTATAACTTATTAATTATGAATGCTAGAAGTTAAACTTATGTTTTCTTTAGTTTAAAATAGGTATCAAAGGGGTAAAATGCTGTTTATATTGTATATTTATCCGTTAAAACGATTTTTTTGGGGGCCAATCAATGTAATATAAGTTTTCTATGAAGGTGGAGTTGAATGGCATGGGGACCAATCATTAAAAAAATGGTTTACAATTTTACTTCTGCTTTTATGACTTTATTAAATTGCGACTTTAGAGTTGTTTTGAAATATGCTCTTAAAACTGTAATCAACCTTCTGTAGACAGAATTTGGCACTGCCAATCATTGTACTTTTTTCGTCATTGGCACTCATTGGCACCAATTATTGTGATCCACCAGGGGCCAATAAATGTACCGACTTGTAATGATTTAACTTTTATCTACTAGTGATGCCCAACTTGTGGTTAGGTTAGGTTAGTACTTATCTAGCTTACCTATCTAGGTACCTAAGTATTTAGGTAGGTGAACACTTACAAAAACTTCGTTATTGTTCACTTTAAATTTGGAACATTTTACTTTAGTCACTTAATTTTTTATTTTTTTTACATACTTTATGTTTTAATTGTATAAAAAGAATAATCCTTTAAGTATTTTTTCAGTATTTCTGTCCATTACATCGAAAACTGAATGCGTGGCTACTGGTTGTACCTACTTTCTTAGCTGCCCCTTATTATTTATTGCTCACTTATGTATCTACCTACTAACAACTAAGTATTATTTTGATTTTACTATGCCAAAAACACCAGCTGGAAGAAAATATGAAAAACGATATACCAAGGAAGATCTTTCAATGCTATAAATGCAAGACTTTTGGTTACCTATACCTACCTACTTGTACATAGTTTACAATAAAATTTTATTAAATAACTAATAATTTTATTAAATAATTAATAATAGGTACCTAAGTACCTACCTAGAACGTTACTGAAAACTTTAATGGCAGTATTTTTACTTATTTTTCTGTTTCCTTCCCATCACTATTTCGTTTTGGAGTACATCCATTGGCACCTCACATGTATAATAATGAATGACATGCCGATCATTGTACTTTAACTGATGCCAATGAATATACTCCCAAGGGCCAATGACTGTGTTTTTGGGTCAATTTTCACTTTTTTGGAAATTAATGTACGAAAATAAAAGTTTTGTTGGTAAGATCGGGTTTAATATAAATTTTAGATCCATACATAATTGAAATAAACCAATTCTTTATCGGTTTGATGGCTAACTATAATAATATTGAATTTCAAACTTGACAATTCCCTTAAAGGGCCAATCATTGTACTGCTTCCCCTACTTAGCAAAAAAATTCAGTCAGTGAGTAAATTGTCTTGTCTATAAGATAGTCGCGTAGTTTTGCCTTAAAAGTTACTAAATTCTGCAACGTGTAACTTTCGGTAACATACTGTAACTTTTGTGGCTACTTCTTAATGTTTGTTGATTGTTGCTGATAGTGATCATAAGGATATCGTGGCAACATTTGTTGACAATAAATAACTTTTTGTTATCGGATAACCGCGGTGTGGATGCACGATTTGAATGATGGCGCTAGTTATAATAGGTATTTATATGACAAGCATTGTATTATCTGTGTAATTACATACAAAAAATGTGATTGTTCCGAAATCAGGCTTAGTTGTTATTCTGTAAAACTGACTCTACTGCTTTTATACATACATAACGACATAGAAATTACGCCTCTTTCCCGGATGGGTAGGCAGAGATCACGAATCTCCATTTTCTACGATCCTGGCACACCTCTTTGGCTTCATCTACTTTCATGATATTCTTCATGCACGCTCGCGAGTCGTTAGGGTACTCTTGACCTGACTTCCCCTTCCAACCCTTCCATTCACTCTTCCGTTGTACACTTTCTTTGTCAATCTACTTTTATCCATTCTCTCCATATGCCCAAACGTTTATGGGGGATTGCCAGTAAACCAGCAAAAACAACGGCCTGCGTAACCTGGTATTGCACCACTACGTTAGAGTTTCGGGAAGACGAGTAAAAGTCACCATTGAGCGTTAGGAAACGAATCATGTTTTATTACAGACACCGGGCTATATATATACAGAACAGAACAGTGTAAAAAATAGGGATGCCTAGAAAGTTCGGAGTACAAAGGATATTGTTTTAGCGCTATATATACAAACAAGACAGTGTAAAAAAGAATAAAAAGTTAACTACGATGGATAACGGGCGCGCAGATGACGACGTAACTACAATAGATAACGGGCGCGCAGATGACGACGCGCGGGGTACGAGGGTCGCAGGCAGGCCGTTGTTTTTGCTGGTTTACTGGCAATCCCCCATATCGCCGATAGGTTGTACCAATTGTGGTGTTTTTCTTCAATTGGGTTCTGTTTCTTAGACTCTACCTTTGAATTTGATAAAGCACCACCCCGAGGATGGCAAGAGGACAAGAAAGATTTTTCTTCAAAGCCAACTTATAGACAGTTCCATACCAACTTCGATTCCAAATCCAACTCCTAAAATCTTGTAAAAATAATATTAAATTAAAAGTATTAATAATTCAAAGTGTTTTCGCTACTCATCACATAAAATTGGGTATTCTGGTATTGCACCACTACGTTAGAGTTTCAGGAAGACGAGTAAAAGTCACCGTTGAGCGTTAGGAAACGAATCATGTTTTATTACAGACACCGGGCTATATATATACAGAACAGAACAGTGTAAAAAATAGGGATGCCTAGAAAGTTCGGAGTACAAAGGATATTGTTTTAGCGCTATATATACAAACAAGACAGTGTAAAAAAGAATAAAAAGTTAACTACGATGGATAACGGGCGCGCAGATGACGACGTAACTACAATAGATAACGGGCGCGCAGATGACGACGCGCGGGGTACGAGGGTCGCAGGCAGGCCGTTGTTTTTGCTGGTTTACTGGTATGGGGGATTGCCAGTAAACCAGCAAAAACAACGGCCTGCCTGCGACCCTCGTACCCCGCGCGTCGTCATCTGCGCGCCCGTTATCTATTGTAGTTACGTCGTCATCTGCGCGCCCGTTATCCATCGTAGTTAACTTTTTATTCTTTTTTACACTGTCTTGTTTGTATATATAGCGCTAAAACAATATCCTTTGTACTCCGAACTTTCTAGGCATCCCTATTTTTTACACTGTTCTGTTCTGTATATATATAGCCCGGTGTCTGTAATAAAACATGATTCGTTTCCTAACGCTCAACGGTGACTTTTACTCGTCTTCCTGAAACTCTAACGTAGTGGTGCAATACCAGAATACCCAACCGCTACAATTGGTGACCCCGACTGAAAAAAAATAAAAAAAACACACAACCGCAAGCTGAAGAAGCCGCAACCTATCGGCGCTGAAGAAGCTGCACGCAACCGCACGCAGCACGAAGAAGACGACTGGCACACTCATCAGCAGCCTGAAGCCTGGGAGAAGAAACCTATCCAGCTGCCACGAGTCCACGTCTACAGACACACGCCATGGAAAACCGTTCAAGCAAGATGGTGCGCTGTAACGACCAGTTTCCCTCTCACGCGCGCACCATGCCAACACCAACGAGCCACGAATCATCACCCTACGTGCACGCTATGATGATGGCCGACGAGACGCTACATAGAAGAGCATCATCGACCATCCCAGCTACTAGCACACCGTCCGCCAAGGAAGAAGCCTGCCTACGGCTAGCACAACAAGTCCAGCATCTTACCGCCGAACTCGCCGAGCTACGCAATGAAGCCGCAAACCGACAATATCGCAAGGGATATCGCCGACCGAGTCACAATCCGCACACGCGACGTACGTCACCACACAAGCCAGCCTCCGCCGCCACGCAAACTAAAACGACTCCAATCGTGGTCAGCGTGAATACATCACCAGCAAGCAACCGCCTATGTGTCTTCGATATGAATACACGAGAACGTTTCCTCGTCGACACAGGCGCAGAAATATCTGTGCTCGCTAATCACAAAAATAAGAAGCCTACAGCGAGCACCTACACTTTATACGCCGCCAATAATACACCGATCAGCACTTACGGCGAAAAACATTTAAGACTTAACTTGGGGCTACGACGCGACTTTCGCTGGACATTCATCATCGCCGACGTCAAAACATCGATACTGGGAGCAGATTTCCTACTACATTATAAGTTACTGGTTGACCTACATCGAAGAAAACTCATCGACAAACTCACCGAGTTATCAATTGACGCGATACGGATCACAACGCAACAAGAAGCCGTGTATATGGTCAGCAGCGAGCAAACATATCACGACATTCTCAAGCAATTTCCCGATGTACTGAGGCCGATGTCAACCAACGCACCGCCTAAGCATGACGTCACACACCACATACAGACCACGGGACCGCCGCTTTCCGCCAGACCGCGCCCGCTAGCGCCTGACAAGTACAAAGCCGCAAAAGCAGAGTTCGAGCGCATGATAGAGATGGGCATCTGCAAGCCGTCGAAGAGCCCATGGGCGAGTCCTATGCACATCGTAAAGAAGAAGGATGGCGGACTACGTGTATGCGGGGATTATCGTCGATTAAATGCAGTCACACAGCCAGACCGATATCCGATACCTCGCATACAAGACTTTACTTATCAACTACACAATAAGAAAATCTTCACCAAACTCGATCTCAAGATGGCCTACTATTGGATACCAATGTCACAAGAAGATGCGCAGAAAACAGCCATTATCACTCCATTTGGCTTGTTTGAATTCAACTGCATGACATTTGGGCTACGAAACGCATCGCAAACCTTTCAACGTTTCATGCACGAAGTACTACGAGGAGTCGACAATGTATTTTGCTTCGTGGACGACGTACTCGTTTACTCTGAGAACGAGGAGCAACACAAAGAGCATCTGCGCACCGTACTCGACCGCCTAAATACCTACGGCGTGTCTTTGAACGTAGACAAATGCGAGTTTGGGAAAGCTACAATCAACTTCCTCGGCTACGAAGTTTCGCAACACGGCATCAACCCGACACAAGATCGCGTACAAACCATATCTACATATCCGAAACCGAAGACAGTACACGAGATGAGAAGATTTCTAGGCATGCTCAATTTCTACCGCGACTGCCTACCACGTCAAGCCGAGATGCAATACGAGTTGAATAAATATCTACACAACAGGAAGAAAAACGATAAAACGCCTATAGAATGGACGATAGAAGCCGAAATTGCATTTGAAAATTGCCGTCAAAGCATTCTGAAAGCAACCACACTAACATTTCCCGTCCTCGGCGCAACTCTCAAGATAATGACTGACGCATCCGACCACAGTATGGGAGCCGTTCTACAGCAGCAAGTCGATGGTGTATGGAAGCCACTAGCTTTCTACTCCAAAGCAATGAGTCCTACGCAACGCCGCTACAGTGTGTACGATCGCGAACTATTAGCGATCTACACAGCTGTCAAACACTTTCGCCGACTAATAGAGGGCAACGAGGTCATCATATTCACCGATCACAAACCTCTAACTCATGCGCTAACAAGATCATCAAGCAGCAGCGACACACCACGACGAGAACGACAGCTACACTTCATCAGTCAATTTTGTTCGAGCATACAGTACATACAAGGCGAAGAAAATGCAGTAGCGGATGCACTTTCCCGCATCGAAGAAATTCATTGTCCGAGCTACTTCGACTACACGAATTTACCCGACGACCAACACAATGACAGCGAGCTTCAACAATTAAAACTGCAATCAAACCTAAAATTCGTCGAAATTACCCTGCCTGGCAATAAACGACCCATCACGTGCGAGAACACAATGGCATCGCCTCGCCCATATTTACCGCTCAAATATCGTTATGCCGCATTTAAAGCGCAACATGATATTTGTCACCCAGGTACCAAGACAATGCGTAAACAGATGGCGACCAGATTCTTTTGGCCGTCGATGAACAAAGAGGTTGGAGACTGGACAAAAGCCTGCATTACCTGCCAGCGAGCAAAAATTCAACGCCACGTAATGCCAGCTATCGGCACGTTTCCCGAGTCACAGCGATTTGAACACCTACACATCGATATAGTCGGTCCGCTACGAGTATCAAATGAATACCGCTATATCGTCACGATGATCGACCGTTGTACCAAGTGGCCAGAAGCTGTACCAGTACGCGACATAACAGCTGACGCCGTCGCCAAAGCACTTTATGAAAACTGGATCACGAGATTTGGATGTCCGCTTCGCATAACAACAGATCAAGGTCGACAGTTCGAGTCAGCACTATTCAACTCGCTTCTGAAGAAACTGGGCATCACAAGAATACGTACCACAGCATTCCATCCACAATCGAACGGACTCGTCGAGCGCTGGCACCGCACCATGAAAGCGTCTCTGATGGCACGAGGCAACACGACGCACTGGTCCGACGAGCTACCTACCGTTCTACTGGGACTGCGTACAGCACTACGAGACAATAATCTCAGCCCTGCCTTGATGACCTACGGATCTACGCTACGACTACCATCTGATTTATTCGTACCTACACAGTCGAAAATTGAAGATGCAGATTTCGTCAGACAGCTCAGCGAAGCAATGCACTCACTAAGCCCTACAACGAGAGCGAGTGCAACCAAACCCAAAATGTTCGTACACAAAGATCTCGCTACCTGTAGTCATGTTTTCGTACGCAATGACACCGTACGACCTCCGTTGACACCGCCATATGACGGGCCCTACGAAGTTCTACATCGTCATGAAAAGTACTTCAAGATCCAGCTACCTACGCGTACTACAGTCGTCACAATAGAGAGACTTAAACCGGCATACATCTACAGCGAAGAAAATCAGTCAACCGGGACACCGCCGAAGATAAATCAAGATAGCAACATCACCAACATCACGCCAACCCCACCATTACCTCAAGCAGTTACCAGTACCAAGCCTGCCCTAGCAACAGCATTGAAGGAGTCTTACGTCACGAGGGCAGGCAGAACAGTCAAGAAAAATTTACGCTTCGCTTGAGGGGGAGTGATATGGGGGATTGCCAGTGTAGCGGTTGGGTATTCTGGTATTGCACCACTACGTTAGAGTTTCAGGAAGACGAGTAAAAGTCACCGTTGAGCGTTAGGAAACGAATCATGTTTTATTACAGACACCGGGCTATATATATACAGAACAGAACAGTGTAAAAAATAGGGATGCCTAGAAAGTTCGGAGTACAAAGGATATTGTTTTAGCGCTATATATACAAACAAGACAGTGTAAAAAAGAATAAAAAGTTAACTACGATGGATAACGGGCGCGCAGATGACGACGTAACTACAATAGATAACGGGCGCGCAGATGACGACGCGCGGGGTACGAGGGTCGCAGGCAGGCCGTTGTTTTTGCTGGTTTACTGGCAATCCCCCATACGTTATTACGTAGATTGAGAAGGCTATGTTGGGGTACATAGCCTTCTCAATCTACGTAATAACGTCCTCATTTATACACACATACTTTTCAATGCTCTCATTTCCACTGCATTCACTTGACTTTGGTGTTTTGGTTTCTGCCATACCATACCCAACTTTCACTACCATACATAAGAGTCGGCACCAAAACATCTCTATGAAAAGCCAGACGTGCCGTTTGCGACACTTTCTAGCTACTCATAAAAGATCTCACTTGGGTGAAATTTGATTTTCATTTTCTTCATAATATTTATAACTCATAAAAGAAATAACTGCCCCATTCACCCGATTCCCAGCATTCACTCTCCTTACAATATCTTTGTCATGCTTACCATCCCTTCTAAACAAAGTCCCCAGGGGTGCGTTTATGTAAGCCGGCGAAATCTTAGCCGGTTAAAAATTATCTAACGAGGGATCGCTGAACGAAGTCATAGTAATTATGTCTATATCAGCTGACAAATTCAATTGACAGTTTGTCAAAAAATATCTATTCCCAACACATTACTTACACAGAATTAACTTAACAGATTAACAGAGTTAATTCTGTGTAAGTAATGTGTTGGGTTTTAGAGGTTCATAGTAATTAGTGGTTTACTAATTTACTAATTTCTATAATCCTGAGGATGCCACGGTTGTTGGCGAAACATATGTAGATTATTTATCTAGTTTTTGATTTCGGAATGGTGCAATGTATCGTCTTGCATGCTAGGTGCTCGGGTCTGGTTTCTCATGGCGATTGTAGTTAGTGCAAGTGCCTGTTGTCGCAATTATGAGTTATCAGATCCGAGGGTCAGTGGAGGGTGTAGGGCCCGGTGGTGGGCGCACCCATAGTGAATGTTTGAACTTCCGAATTGTAACGCCTAATACAATTTCATTTAAAAAATATCTATTCAACTCAACACTTGGAATGTTTTTTTCATTATTTTTGTTGTAATCTTCGGATTTTGAAATAATTACACAGTTAAAATGGCAAACTCTACACCTTCATTGTCGTAAATCAATCTGCCCCTTTTACCACCCACACACAATACAATAAATTATTCACCCGTGTTTCAAAGTTTTCAACTCAATTTAAAAGTATTCAATCAAGGCGCGAATTGAGCAAAAAACAACAGACAGCTGTCATTAATGTCAATCTGACAGCAGGATAAAATTTCGCGACCTAAAAACCTCGTCGATAGTCGACGGAGCCATTTATATTTTTTTAAAGTTGAAGTTGACCTAAAAACCACGATAAAATTTATCCTAGCCAGGCGAAAATTTATACCAGCGGACGAACGTGAACGGGTCAGATAAAATTTTGACAATTAAATTTTTCGCCTCGCGGAGTTCTTGAACGGGGTGTTTGACATTTAGTCAGTTTAAATTTTAGACTGGATGGTGAACGTAAATGCACCCCAGTTACACAAACTCTGGCACTTGCTCCAATCTTTCTTCGCCAATCATTATTTTGCCATCCGCCATTACCTCATCCTTTTCAAAAACCATTACTTTCGTCTTACTTACATTCATGTTCATCCCTTTACTTTAAAATTATTCATTCATTTTTGTTACTATTTTCTGCAACTTCCTCTGCGAAGACGCAAGTAAAACCATGACATCGGCATAGAGAAGGCATTTGACAAGTATTCATTCTTAGACCATATTCATCGTCTTTCGAACCTTGCAAACAACTATCCATGAATAGATTGAATTGTCAGCGTGACGCTACACATCACTATCTAACATCCTTTTCGATGGTAAACCAGTCTGTGTAAGACCCGTTTATTCTTACACGAGCACTTGAATGAATGAGGTGATCAGAAAGAAATGGGAACATGGCAGGAAGATGATGATGAGGTACATTATCTAACCTACGGAACCCAACATGGGCAAGTCAGACTCACACTTGGCCTTTTTTTTTCATGTTAGTGACAGTTCATTGTTCAAATTTTCTATACCTACCTACTTGTCTACATAACCTCAATTATTCATTTTGCTATAGGTATATTATTTTCCTGACTTGCCAATGAACCTAAATTGAAAATAATGTTTTAAGAAATAGTTCAGTTTTGACACGGACAGGTCATCGCCTGTATGGACGATGCATCCTTCTTTGCAGTATAGGCATGGTTTTGTTGTTACAACCGAGAGGTGGCGGTTTTTTCTTTGGACTTTGACGTTTAAAATAACTGTATATTGACGTCCTTTCTGGAAAAAAATCTTCATTATGTATTTATATCACAGAACCTAAGCACAGAACATAATTTGACTTAGAAATTTATATATGTATATAAGCAATTTGATTTATATTAGTATATATCTCACTGATTTATATACTAACTACTAGGCAAGTTTGCTTCACAGACTAAGTAGAGATGCAGAAGATCCAACCAAAGAGACAATTATTAATTATCATTTATCATTCTTTCTGTTTGTTTTAGTCAGTCATACTATCGTTAGGAACGTCTGTTGCGAGCGAGCGCCACGGAATCACCGAACCTATTTTTAAAATTATTTAAATTCTTTCAAAAAACAAGCAACAAAATCAATTCGTCAGTTCTCAAAAGTTCGTGGGAAAAGTTCTTTCAGATATTTACTGTGTGGTCTTCGTCTATAGCTATGGCTTCTCAAGCACGCCTAGCGCCTTGTATCCCCATGCCTATGGATCAAAAAGTTCTTAACAGCATAATTGATAAAGCCAAAGACTGGGCTGTGATGCATGGAGTGGGTATGCGGGATAAGAAACAATTTAGCAAAGATGTTATTCAGGTAAATTTATATCTATTCCTTCTGTTTGGCAGACAACTTTTTGCCATGTTTTGAAATTAGCCCTTTGGTCATCTTGATGGGTCTAATATTGTGCAATAGTTGACTCACTTTATATTTGGTGCTAGATGTGAGTACGCTGCAAAAAACTTAAGAGTAGTAGTACTTTCATGTAAATATATATGTATAAAACAGATAAATGAGAATAAAGTTAATAAAATATATTGAAGATAAAAGCTTACTTACTTACCTGTTATTTTTTTTATAAAACACGCAATTAAAATTACGTAAGTGCAATATTCAATTCAACTAAATTGAGTTGTCATTCCTTCATCTGGCGGTATATTCGGTCGTATCTTGTCAAGCATGAATCAAACTTTCATGATAGTTCAACCAATTATAAGTAGATGGCATAGATTTTAATAAAAAAATCAGAAATAGGTGGTTAGTGACACTAACCCCCAAGACTGAAAGAGTTGATACTATAGGACGCCAGTGACTTTGTCTATGTAAACTGCAGAAAAAACAAAATGTCAAAATTATCTGGGATAAAAATATTTCCCTGGGATAAAAAGTAGCCTATGTGTTAATCCATGGTATCAGCAAACTACATACCAAAATTTTATCAAAATTGCTCCAGCCGTTTTCACGTGAAAGAGTAACAAACATCCATCCATACTCACAAACCTTCGCATTTATAATATTAGTAATATTTAAGTTATAAAACCCTTGTAACATCTCCTCTGACTACCACACACTGGGCAGCTGTATGAAGTGTGTGAATATTTATTAATTTTATTTGTTATTTTGCAGGTAGCACCATTTGTCCTGTTGCCGTCTCCGTTCCCTCGGACTGAGTTTAACAAGGCCGTAGCTTTGCAGCCAGTGTTGAATGAACTTATGCATAAGGTAATCTAGATACTAATTTGTTCCCTAAAATATTAAACAGGAAATAGAGAGAAAATGTGTGAAGATTTTTTTTTTGCTAAGTTTACTTGTTGACACTCAATCTAAGTGGCACCTATCTAACGAATAGAATATTATAAAATTATTAATAAAGAAAATGGAAAATATTCTTCACCCGAGTGGGAATCGAACCCATGACCTCTGCAAATCATGCCAGCTGCTATAACCACTAAGCTAAGAATAGAATATGTTTATTTGTTCTTGTATAGGATGAAAAAGTTTCAAATAGTTAGATACAGGAAACATCCTAAACAGCCATAAACATATGACATGCAAATCTAAACTAAAATAAGTGATTAACCCTTTTATATACACTGAAAATTTAATTAAAGCAGTTTTCTAGTTTAAATAAATTTATTTTCAACTAGTGGACACCCGCGACTCCGCCCGCGTGAACTGTAGAAAAAACAAAATTTCGAAATTATCCGGAATAAAAACATTTTCCTAGGATAAAAAGTAGCCTATATGTTAAGTGGGACCTGTCACAATATATTCCTGAAAACTGAATCGAAATCGGTCCAGCCGTTTCTGAGATTAGAGATTACATTTTTATTATATGTATAGAATACATATAGTAATTAGTAATAATGGTAGCTAGTTTATAATTTACCAGTGATAGGTTAAATTTCCCGATTTATTATCATAATTAATTTAACAGCCTTTGTAATGCATGTTTAATGTTTATACATTATGCTGGTGCTTATATTGTACAATACAACAATAGAGATGTAATAAGTACATACATTTTATAAACATATGCAGATATGTATCAGTTATTTATTTATATTATACTGTATCTGAATCTGTTTTTGTGTAATTTGAATTTATTAATGCAAAATAGATGCTAGCTCCACCATTCAATATTAATGTTTTTAATATTCAGGGAATAATTATCACAAAATCTTTTGTATTATGTGCCCTTCACTATAATAAAGTCCCTCTGTGTATGTTGTTAGGGCTGACTAAGGTATTCAGCCCGGCTAGCACGGCCAGCGATACACGACTTATCAGTCAATTTATCGATACCTAGCTGTCAAAATACGATAAATATAGCCGCCATGTTGAATGTTATCGATACATTATTTGTTTTATAGGTTGCACATGATGAGGCATTCCTTGAGCAAACACTTCAGAATGCGTTGCAGGTCGACGAATTCACATCTAACCTATACAATATATGGGTCAAAGTGAGAGAAGAAAGCATTACACAGGTAATTACTTTATTGTTTAATGGTTTACATAACTTAATGTTTCGGTTATTTTATTATGCCACCTAAGAATTTAAGTAGGGTTATGAAATTTCTCCTGTACCTACCTACTTACAGGTATTTATTTACATTATATTCATGGAATCCAATTTATATAAGATACCTATAGATACATACAGGATATTGCAAAAACACCCATATGCCTACTACAATAGATATGATTTATTTAAAATTTTAGGTTTGATATACCTGACAGACAATACAAACTGTAATTTAACAGTTTTGTATGTTTTTTTTTTTAATTTCGGTTCAACCAGATTTTTTGTTGTAGAACTTTTTTAACCAAAGCCGAATGTTACCTATACTTTAAAATATTTTTTATTGCACTCCGAACCCATTGGCCCACTTTCCCTATAGGTCTATTAGTTGTGCACATAGTTTCTTGTGCTTTGGCCATTGACTGTCTTATTTGAATGTAGGTATTTACACGGCAAACTTTCATCGAATACCGTTCACTAGTTTTTGCGTAAAATTGTGAGAAATACGCGGTGAGCTCGAGGCTTTGAATCACGTAAAAATTAATTCCGACCAATAGCGAAAGTGGACCGATGTACCCGGACCGGTGTACACCGAACGCGGTTTCTCGGCTGATCTGTCGTTGTTCGCCTCGGCCACCGCTTGACGATGTTCCTTGTACCGCCCAGCCGGTCTCATTAGGAATGTTGCGGTCAGACATCATGCTGGAGTCGCGGTGCCCCCACAAAGAGAACAAATGCGCGAAGCATACGCCGTACTGCTCGTGGAAGCAAGTAGAGATCAACAGCATTGCCTCCGGGTTCGGTCATCTTGGCCCGGTGTCGAGGGAGATCCAGAGGTAGAGGATGGCTAGGCGTGGGCGGGATTCGTTCCGAGTTCACTGTGCCCCTGACATGCCATGTTCTAGATTTGTTGTTCTTCGGTAGTTATACTTGCGATAACAGCGAAGCTAGTTATTCTAAAACACAATAGTCATCTTCAATTCGTAAAAATTTCTATTGCGTAGAATATAACAACAACAATATAAAAACAAATACCTATCAGCGCGCGCTGCACAGCCGGGTAAATAACCTTAATCATTTCGAACGTTAATTACCGAAGAATGCAATATTTATTTGTTTTTTTCTTTAGTAACGAATTGCTCGGTTAGTAATATATAAATCCAGTTAAGTGATGTCACAATAATTATGGCAACTACTGTATTACTACATGACGAAATATTATAACGAGTCTGAAATATGGCGAGTCAGGAACACGGCGTATACGGAGAGTACCGCAGGCGTTTGGTCTCTTGCCGGTAGCATTTTTTAGTCTGAGGTCCCTTGTTTTAGGATCACGCAATTTTTTTATTTAAGTAACTTTTTAATACGTAATGTTGCCCTAGATGGGTGTATGTGTTACTTATAAAAGCATGCCTTGTATTTTTCAAGTTTAAACGAAACTTTCAAACATGTGTAATGATTGTATTCCATTAAAACTACTTTCAAAGATTTATAGAAAAATCTCTAATGTTTAGACAATGTAACAACGTTTGTCATTGACGTTCGTTATCGCAAAATTCCCACCAATAGCGGTTGGAATTCATCACGTGACTCGACGAACGCCCGAAAATGAAGGCTTCCTATTGGAGCAAACGTGTCAGTGACGAATAGAGATTAAATCGAAAATTAAATTGTTATTTTCTTGAAGGCCCCAAAGTGGGTTTGAGATGACATCCTTTTTAACAATGGGTCACTACCGCCTACTAGATTTGTATGGAGGTTGCCGCCCGTTAATAATACATTTGACTTGGGTGAAAAAAAGCAGAACTCGGTCACTCATATTTTCTCAACATAAGAAAAGATTGTAGATTTTTTAAAAATACTGACTAACAGGTGTGAGTTTAGTAGATTCTATCACCGGCAAGATTCCACTCGCGATGTGTATTCTGGAATAAGGAGGCATGCTTTAAGACATTATATGATTACACCTATATTTACAAAGATATACTCTAATGGAGATTGCGCAAAATTTCTGTGGATACTGAGCCAGTGACCAACGCCATATTGTAACATGTTACAAAGCGAGTTTTTCATGCAGTACGTAAGTATCACACACATGATGTGTTATAGTGATTCACTGTACCCCATGTGTGATTCACTGTTACCCAATCTGCCTACGTGGTAACACTAATACGAGCCCAACAAATTTTGGTAAAATCCTATTCATTGGTCCTTGATGTCAATGTATTTTAGTGGGGTATAATAACGTGGCATAGGGGAAAGGCAGCTTAAATCCAGTGTTAGAACATTATAATTTGCCGTCTTAATTTTTTTTTCTTTTTGGCTGTCATATGTGTAAAAAAACGTATAGTACTACAGCTGCTTCTCTTTCCGGGCATACTGTACAAGTCAGTAGAGGGACAAGAGGGTCTTGGTGTTTTGTAAGCGATGGGCTGACCACCTGTCACTACTAACCGAACTTGTACATTTCAACTATACCCTCAAAATTGGTCAGAAGTGGCACCATGTGGTTCTATCGGCCCTTGGTGCTGTGCCTACCCCGTAAGGGATAAAGGCGTGATATGTATGAGTGTGTGTTATTGCTCGATTTAAATTAAATCTAGATTATGAGTTTCCGTTCATAGGATATAACGTAATCTCCGTTAGATTATAAGCTTTATTTTTATTTATTTACATTATTGGCTTATACAATCACAAAATAATTATCATATCTCGTCTGTTGTTCGTTATATAATGTTCTATTGTACTAATGAAAGTGGCCATTCTGAGTGAAGTGTTGTGTCACGAAATAGTAACTTTTTGTGTGTAAACTTAGAATTTTGCGCTTCAATGCGTTTGCATCAGTTGGATCGAATTGCAAAATAGTAAAAAAAACACTTACCAATTTTATTTCAACGATTAAGGTGAAGTAATTCACAAAAATAACTATTATACAGGGCGTAACAAAAGGAGTATGTTAAGCGAAAAGCCATAATAAACACTACAAAGAACCTCCATATATATTACTTACCAT
This sequence comes from Carposina sasakii, assembly GCA_014607495.2. Classification (NCBI taxonomy): domain Eukaryota; kingdom Metazoa; phylum Arthropoda; class Insecta; order Lepidoptera; family Carposinidae; genus Carposina; species Carposina sasakii. Next base: position 526,248 of record CP053170.1, read on the forward strand.
AGTTTAAGACTGGGAATCATATGTTTATTTTTAAAGATTTTATGAACATTCTTGAGTTGTTTAGGAATTTTCCATACCATCTGAAATAAACAAGTCATTTTGAGTCTCAAATTTTGTAAATACGTTCTCTATAGTGGGCTATTTTCATAGCTTTTCGCTTAACATATCCCTTTTTGTTACACCCTGTATATGTATTTAGTTGAAATCGAAATAGAACGTGGGTGCAATCTTCTAATAAATTTTTGACAATGTAGAAAAATTAAGAAATAAATAAATAGCGACAGACGAGTAAATGAATAAATGTAAAAAAACACGTTTAATGCATACCGCCTTATTCTTTCTTTAGGGTGTTACAATTTTTGCATCTATATCAAAGTAGAGTAGATCTTGTTATGTTTTAGTGCTTTAAAATAGACCATCATTTTATAACAATACAAGCATAGTTAGGTGAAACACTTATACTTAACAAAAAAAAAATAGGGGTTATTTAGGTGTAATTTTAGGGTATGATAATAAAAACAATCTGGTTTGAAGTGGTTGGTTATATTCTTGCTATAGCTACGTACTCAGTATGTAAATATGTAGATAATAATATTATAGCTATAAACAAGAAGTACATTTATTTATTGATAAGAACCTGTAACAGAAGGACTATGTTAAGGTTAGAATAGATGGGCATTTCGCTGATTTTCGTTTAACATACTCCTTCTGTTACACCCTGTATATAAGACAGATGTTAAACTAGGTATTGGTAAAAATATTTAATAACGAAATGTAACATGAATTTACTCGACGGTCGATTGGTGTAGTTGGTAGTGGCCCTGCCTGCGGCGCCATAGGTCCTGGGTTCGAATCCCGGTAGTTGCAAACATTGATGTGATGAATATAGATGTTTGTTTACGAGTCATGGATGTTTATATACTTATCTATGTAGTTATATACCGTTGCTTAGTACCCACGACACAAGACCTTAGGGATCTTAGTGTGGGACTAGGTCAATGTGTTGTGAAGTGTGTGAATATTTATTATTATTATTACTTATAAACTTAATGGGTTATGCTTAATTAAATTAAATTATTGTCACCCGAACTTCAGTACTTTTTAACCATTTTGTATGACTGTTTATTCTGTATGTACAGAATGATGATACAATCCGCGCAGATATAAAGATAGATCTGAAAATGGCGACGGTGACGGAAGGTATGGTTGCCAAAACAATTACTAAATGTCATATTATATAAAAGACACTCTAATAAGCATGTTTTAGCAAAAAATTACGCTGGGAATTTACTTCGAAAGAGTAACCTCAAAGTAATTACCGATTGTAAATCTATACATACATGGTGTAAAAAGACAACTTTGTTCTTTTAATACCTCGTATTCTTTGTAACATCACGATCATTTTGTCTATGGAAGCACCCCTGGGGAATCCACGGGTTTCCAAGATATTGAGGTCCAAAGTTACATTAATGTTATCATTTTTTTTACATAAATCCATCTGAAATCGGATAACAAACATTTTTTTCAAAGATACCATGTCAAAATGTTATACTGTTAGTTTTGTAGGTACATTTGTACTTTGCGCATCAAACGAATACATTACTCGTAATAAAATGACAGTATATTTTCATATTTTTTTTGTCATTTCCCAGGGTTGGTTCCATAGAAGAAAATGATCGTAACCTTACAAGGAATTCGAGGTATTAAAAAAACATTGTTGTCTTTTTACACCCTGTATAATAAAAATGTAACGGATCGCTGTCTGTACATGAAAGATATATTACAAAAAAATTGAATAGGAGACCTTTATCAACGCAATAGTACCCAAAAGAATGATTTTTGTAATTTTTGTCTGTTTGTCTGTGCGTTTGTGCACGCTAATCTCAGAAACGGCTGAACCGATTACGATGCAGTTTTCAGGAATATGTTGTGACAGGTCCCACTTAACATATAGGCTACTTTTTATACCGGATAATTTCAACATTTTGTTTTTTCTGTAGTCCACGCGGACGGAGTCGCGGGCGTCCACTAGTCTGCAATAAACATGAAAAAATGAGCTATCAGACAATCAACTGCAATGAGATTAGTCAAAGCGAAACCAGACAATTTTTTTGCAGCGCGTACTTGACTGTGTGACTATAGACGCGCGATAGATGTGAGCGAGATAGCATGCGAGCGGACGCTATTTATTTACAGATCAATTCTTTGTCTGCGCGGCTTATATCATCACAATCCTGGGTGCTTGGACAATGTAACATCGTTCCGCATTGATATTCATTGTCATAACATTTCCACCAATAACGGTTACACTACACGTGATTTAATTAAGGAACGCGCGAAAATAAATCCTTCCTATTGGAGCAAACGTTTCGATGACGAATCTCTGTCGATTTGGTCAAGATATAACGTTACTTTGTCTAAGCTTCATGGTCTAAGCCCTCAGAGGGCGTAATGCGAGTTTTCACTTCGAACTCGATCGCGTAAACGTAAAACAGCCACCCAGTCACATTATGGCATGATGACGTGATGTAATGAAAGTGAGAACAGCAGCACGATGTGATTGGTCGAATAGTTTACGTTTACGCAATCGAGTGCGAAGTGAAAACTCGCACTAAGCCCTCTGCTAACTAAATGCGTTATCAGTATCACAAATCTTGGAAATTTAGGTTACTATTTGCGTCTGTAAATATTTGTTTTGTTTTGTTTTTAATAGGAGGTGTACTGAGTCTACTAAAATAGATTGTAGTTACGAGTATATACTTAACATTAAAATTGTTATTGCTGTAGGTTTATATTTTGCCAAAGTTTTTTTTTTCGAAACCTTTCATTTCCCTTTTGCTCCATTTTGGGCCGCAAGATACCATTTATATTTTGTGCAGTTCTATTCCGGAGATTTTAATAAGGAAACATTGGCTTAATTTATATACAGGGTGTAACAAAAGGGGTGTATTGGACAGAGGAGGGTTCACGTTATTCACACGCACAAATGCAAAATGCGCCGCCAACGGTTCTTCAATCTGTGCAGTGACAACTCCGTACTTTATTATACGTTCATGTCATAATATTATACCTAGTGGCCGCCTTCGTTCGCGTACAATTTAGAATTCATGTTATTTCCCGATCCGGTTCGGGAAATCCATTCTTAGTGGACGTTACAAAAATAACCCATGGTTCTCTATTGAGGGATCGCCCGCCACCGGGCCCTATACCCTCCGCTGACCCTCGGATCTGCCTACTCATGATCACGAACACAAGACACTACAGTCGCAACGAGAATCCAGATCCAAGCACCTAGCATGCAACCATAAATACATAGCTGCTAATCCGAAAACCAATTAAAATTTTAATCGACATATGTTTCGCCAACACCCGTGGCATCATCAGGATTAGTTTTCCATGTTAGTTCTATCTACCGAACCAACTAACTAACAACTAAAACCAATGTATTGCAAATCATTTTTATACCCTCAATCAAAATATAAAATAAAAAATGTTAATACCTACATATTAGTTTAGAAATGTAAAATTATTATAATTCAATATATAACCCATGGTCCAAATATCACGTTTTTAGCTGCAGTAGTTTTGCCTCGACGTTGATGAATCAATCAGCCCCCTGATTACGTAAAAGCAATAGCAAAGCCGGAGCAAAGCGATAGCGAAAATTGTACAATATTCGCCTTGAAATGTCAAAGTTCCTTTGAAATACATTTTGCGTAATACGAATTTGACAAGCAATCAGTAATTTTTGTACAATTTTCGCTATCGCTTTGCTGTTGCTAGTTAGGTAATAAGGGGGCAGGACATGTTACTTTATGTAATTGATTTTTATTTTTAAGTACCCCTTTCGTTACACCATGTATACTTTATATAATTACTATACTGGTACTATACTAATCAATGTGTTACGGTAGCGAACCAAATAGTAGAGACGCTATTAAAAAAGCGTAGGTACTAAGCAGTTGTATAAAATTTAGAATAGTTTTGAAAAATAATGGTGGTCAGAGTAAGTTACTCTGGTATTTACAGTCGTTTACTTACACTCCAATTCTCCTCAATCATTGCAAAGTAAAGGTCCGTTTATATCTACAGACATTGAGCATTCGAAAATAATATTCTTTTATACAGTGTCTATTAATGTATTTATATCTATTTAATTGACATCTATTTAACCTGTGACATGCAATAAATCAGTGGTTCCCAAAGTGGTCCAGGTGAACCCCCAGGGGTCTACAGGAGACTCGACGGGGGTCTACGTTGGCGTGAAAAAATTGAGGTTCACAATTAATTTGTATGTGATGTAGGCCTCTAGGGGGTCCACCAGAACCAGTAAACTTTTGAAAGGGGTCTACGAGAAATAAAAGTTTGGGAACCTCTGCAACAAATGAATCTGAATCTATCGTTACATTACAGCTACGTTACATTTGCGCGGCCAGTATTCGCGGAAAGAATATTTTCTCTGTACGATTCATGTCTTTACGTGTCTGACGTCGCTATATGTCTGTAGAAAACGGACCTTAAGTACCAACTGTGAATGAACGACTGTGAATGCCAGTGTCAAATATCTAGTAACAAGTATGTTATGAGGCCTTGATAGTCCGAACCTCAGATGAGGTCCGAACCCAAACTAATCCTAACAAAATGGTGGCAAGATATAATAACAAAGTGTTGCCGTCACGCTCACTAAGAGTGTCTCTTTCTATTCCTGACAGATGAAATATATAACTTATGCGATCTAGAAGTTCGTATTACATAATATGTATACAGGGTGTAACAAAAAGGGTATGTTAAGCGAAAAGCTATGTAAATAGCCCACTGTAGAGAACCTATCTACAAAATTTGAGACCCGAAATCACATCTTTATTTTTCCCGGTAGTATGGAGAATTTTTAAATATCTCAGGAATTTTCATACAATCTTAAAAAATAAAAATGTGATTTCGAGTCTCAAATTTTGTAGATAGGTTCTCTATGGTGGGCTATTTACATAGCTTTTCGCTTAACATACCCTTTTTGTTACACCCTGTATATCGGTATAACTAATATATTTTTACAGCGTCGTTTTTCGATATGTATTTCGGTCTAGAAACATTGTACCTATTTTTATTAGTGAATACATGTAATTATACTTGTAAGTACGAGTATGTTTTCAGATAACATAAATGGGTACGGATTATCAAAGCCCACTAATAGTTCGGAATACTTTGGTTATGTTAAGTACTGGATGGTGATGTCGTAAAGAAAACTTTAAAGATAGGCACTAAATATGCAGTACATTGCTGTTTTTTAAATTTCTTTGATATTGCAAAGAAATTTAAAAAACAGCAATGTACTACATAGTAACGGGAATAGCGTACGGTACGCGGCAATTACCAACTGATTGGCTAGCTATTGATTTATTTGATACTAGTGGACGCCCGCGACTCCGTCCGCGTGGACTACAGAAAAAACAAAATGTCGAAATTATCTGGGATAGTGGCCCGCCAAATCCGTTCTTAGAGCTTCCTCATAGTCCCTAATCCGATTTAAGCTTCGTAAAAATAGCGGTTTTCGTAAAAATTGGAAATTCCCGTAAGTCACCTTCCCGTGGGAATTTCGGGAAATCCGTTCTTAGTGCTCCCTCGCAGTCCCCAATGAACGTACAGGTCTGATTTCAAATTCATTTGTATCGCGGTTTTCGTAAAAAATATAGAATTCCCGTTGGTCGCCTTCCTGTGGGAATATCGGGAAATTCTTATAGCCTATGTTCATCCAGGTCCAATAAGGATCCTAACGGTGAAAGAATTTTTGAAACCGGTCCAGTAGTTTTTGAGCCTATTCATTACAAACAAACAAAGTTTTCTTCTTTATAATATTAGTATAGATACATTGCAGGCGCAGAGAAAATCAGTACCTAATCTTTTTATGATGGTAAATTACTAAATTTATTACTTTTTTGTGAAAATTACACTGGATTTACTCTAACAATGGCCTGATTCACCCCTCTTTCTAGTTTTCTTTACGATATCACCCTGTATGTCGGGGGTCCGAAATAGAATTTTGAATAACTTTATTCCGAAGAGCAACGTGGACTTTTCTAGAAAACAGCTATAAATTTCATTTTGGACCCGTCTGTCGGGATAAAATCTTGTAATCTTAATTTTGTACACACGTAAAGCTTCTTTCTAGAAATTTACCAAACATTTAACAAAGTCATCGTTGGTTTGGTTGTGGCTTGTCTACGGTTTTGACAGCCGCCCAATAAGCAAAATGCGTTTCATCAAATACCTAATTTATTTAATAGTTGATATGAAACAAAATTTTTTATGTAACAAAAAAATATTAGTTTCGAAATCATGCACAGGTTGTTCTATGAAACGGATTCTATCGATGATTTTGTTAAGAGATTGATAAAATCTCGATCAAGTGGCGACTTTATATCGATTAAGCGGTTTATTCTGTATATTAGCTCTAATAAAGCACGCTAAGCGCACGCATTGGTCGGACAGTCGCCAGGCGATTCACATATAAAAGAGCGGAATATTTTCAGTCGCTCAGCCTGGGCCTCTTCCGGTCGGACTACCTGATGCAGCATCCGGAGAAGAATTGTATAAAACAAGTGGAATTTAACACGGTTGCTTCAAGCTTCGGCGCCATCACGTCGTATCTACCCTCCATGTTTCGGTACAGACACGTTCCATTCCAACGTTGCTCTATAGTCTGTGGCCTGTGGCGGGAAACTAGTATTTACTTTTTTTAAGGCAAAAGAATTGGAGGTCGAACAGCCTTTATTTTTTTGGCAAAGGAATTGTAAGGGGTTTTAAGTGTTTGTTTATTCAAAACTATTCAATTGGTTCTATCTGTAGAGCAGCGTGGTCAGTCGACATCTCTCATGTGGCTGCTATCTCTTTTTGTTGTGAATGCACGCGGTTCATCTGTTCTTGTCACTCATTGCACTGTTGCTTGATTATCGCTTAGTTTTTTTTTTGCATATTGTAGCATTTGTCTTAATATGGTGTTTGGAATGACGTATAAAATATTTTTATTACGTTTTTTTAAACACCATAAACGTTTATTATGTATATTTATCTTAGATATACACAAGCTAGAGAATCCTTTTTTTTTAAATAAATAAAGATTGGGAATGCGGGTAGACGTAAGTACCTACTACATTCTGTTACGTATATTATTTATGATAAAGTTTTTTTCTTCTAAATAAAATCTAGACAGCATGTAAATAAGCGCTTAGCTATATAATTTGTAGCAGACACTTGAGAGATGTTACCCGTGTCCGCACCTGAATATGTCGGATTAAAAAAAATGCGTTTTAAAATTTATTCCATTTTCCTGTCCAATCTCTGCTGGGTTTGACTTAGGGCAGACATCTTTCAAAATGTTTTGCACTCTTGTAATATAATTCCAATTGCATAAATCCTTTTGGTTACAAACTATTTCGTACAATATTGTCTATGTTAGTTGTGTGAAGTGTGGGTAATCGGGTTGGCTGTGACATTTGCGCTTTTGCCACATTCGGCGGAATTTCTTTCCATAATTGATTGATCATCCGCGTCGTGTGTCGATCAATGGTCCTTTATACAAACATTTGTAGACCGTGTGACAGGGGCGTAATTACAGGGTGGCAAGTCGACAAACTGTCTCTGTGACAGAGACTCTCTCCCATCCTCCGGTCAAAGGATGAATTTGCATCGCGGCTCGAGTGTAGTCAGTAGGTATAACTACGGCAGTGCAGACAGGCATTCTGTCAAATGTAGCAAACCAAAGGTCTTAATGAATTGTAACATACAAATACAGATACGTTACATCAACTTATCGAAACGGAAACTGTCCTAGACCAATTTAGGATTATTTGGGACAGGCTTAAGAGTAAATTTCGACAATAAATTTTGACATACCGATTGTCAGATTTGTTTCGGATGCACTGGGTATAAGACACTGTATCCGAACCCAGAAATGCTGAGGGGTAAGCACGAACCTCTCGATAGTCCGTAACGCTATCGTCAAACTGTCAAATCACATAGATTTTGCTAGCGAGTCGCTAGCGTTACGCCGCGTAAAAAGGTTCGTGCTTGCCCCACTGAATTCGATCCATCTATACTACTAATGTTTCAAAAGGCCTTTTCCTTAGCATACATCATTTCAGCCATTAAGTCCACTGCTGACAATAGGCCTCCACCACCTAAAGTCTTAAATAATTTAAAGAATTTTGATAGACAATGCTGCTCAAAGCACAAAAAGGTAGGTATAGTTAGGTACTATAAGATAGTACTAAAGTGCGTTCCATCCACCGTGTAGTTCCGATGAATGATGGCGCTAGTTACTATGTGTAAGACAACCTTTTCTGATTCACTGCATTAAAAAAATGTTAGTTCCGAAATTAGGCATATGAACTATTTCTATGAAACGGACAATAACCTGGAGAGGGTTATTGCGCTAAATGACAACGTCTTTAACTTTAAACTGACTGTTTTTGATTTGTCTATGTCCATACTCTATTTGACAGCGTTTCAGATATTTACAAGTCTCTCTTTTTGCTTAAACGTTTTCCAAATTTAGCGCGGTACGAAATGTGCATAACAACATTTTTGGTAGTGGTTTAGTTTTGGGAAGTACGAGTACGATCAACAATAGCGCGATTGCCCTTCTGACTGAAGCGCGTGCGTCAAATCCAACCATAGAATCCAACTGCTATTTGTGGATATGCTACGGCAAGTAATGTCAATGCAATGATGTCATGCTGTCAAATGTTTGTAAACATTTGTCATCAGTGTAGCAACACTCGTAATATCTAACAATTCCTAACCATGAACGTATAAAAAACTAGTTCTTTTTACGTTCATGTTCCTAACAGAATGTTACATTTGTTCGTAAACGTTTTAGTGTTATAAAGGCGGGTACAGACTACTGTAACATAACATGCAATGTAACATGAAAGGAGCATTTCTTAAGTGTGGACGCAGCGCGCGCACAAACTGAGCATGTACGTATTCGCATCTTTTCCGGCATGCGCGCGGCGAACATAGCTCAGTCTGCTGAGGACACGCAAAGATAATGGATCGTGACGACCAATTACTGGCTACGATGATTGTCGGTGCTTCATTGATTATCATCAATCATGTGATAAAAAAAACGCCGAAGACCTCGACGATGGTGGCATACAGAGTTGTACAGTCAGAGAGCTGGTGCACAATTAATAGCCGACATGAGATTAACCGGACAATTTCACAAGAATGACTCCAACCCGTTCACACTGGCGCTCCGTGCACACTGCGCGCCCCTTTGTGTTCGGCGAAAAAACCGACAAATGGCGGATCGCGGCGCGCGCGAGTTGAAATGCTCTGTTCGTGCGCGTAGTGTGCACGGTTCGTGCGCGCAAGGCGTCCACACTATGGGAATTCTGTTACATTGCATGATACATTACGATAATGTGGACGGAAAATTCTTTCATTGCGTGTTACATTGCATGTTACGTTACAGCAGTCTGTACCCGCCTTAACATGTTGCTAAACATTTTATAAAACTGTAGTGTGGGAGCACCATTAGTTGCGAAATTATGCACGGGAGTTCTTCTGTGAAACTCTCAAATCAAAACTCAGAAAGGTCTATTTAAAAATAATTCAAAATACGAGCTAGTTTGTGTATGTTCTAATTATGTGTCTTATCTTATTTATATTGTTTTTTTGGCCTGGACACTGGTGTTTTGCCTCAGCTTTACTAATACGTGTATACATTATAAACGTTTGCTATAGCTTAGAAATACAGTAATTGCATGTACATAGAGTTTATGTAACTAATCAAAAAATGATCGTTTTTACACTAACCGATAGATACTTGAATGTTATTTCGTCGTCTGTCAAGTTCCTAAATAGTACATACAATTTTGGCAATGGTAGTATTCCATTCAGGCGGAATATCGTGTTTTGTAAAAGCGATCACGTAAGTACTTATCATAACTAATTGCATGTAGGTATTCTTTGATCATTAGTTTTTACTTATTAGTGTATTTAAAAGTGTCTAGCAATATTTAGTTAGTTTAGTTAAATATTATTTTGGTTTCAAAGAATAATCTTAAACATAAGTCAATGATAATGGTTATCGTTAAATGTGTTTAGCCATTAGTGTTGTCTTTTGTACTAAATTAAAAGAGATAACATGTATGGATGTATATACAGGATGTAGCAGAAGGGGATGTTAAGGACCCCCTAAAGACCCCTTCTGTCACATCCTGTATAATACAAAGATTTAACGATAGTCATAATAGTAACTGCTGGGATATCGGATAATTGTTGGCACATATGCTGTCTCATTCAATTGGTATATAAAAGAACAAGACGGCATGAGTGTGAGAGAGACGTAATCCCTGGGGTATTTAATGAATATACTTACAGTACTGGGCGGGGTACATATTGCACCTTTAGAAAGAGAAAGGCTACTACGCACGTAGAGCGTTGTCTCTTTCTAAAGGTGCAAACTTGTAAGTTATATTATAACACCCGCCCCCTGATTACTTAAAAGCAATAGCAAAGCCGAGGCAAAGCGATAGCCAAAATTGTACAATATTCGCCTTGAAATGTCAAAGTTCCTTTGAAATTCATTTTACGTAATACGAATTTGACAAGCAATCAGCGATTTTTGTACAATTTTTATATCGCTTTGCTTTTGCTAGTTAGGTAATAAGGCGGCCGGTAATTGTAAAAGAGTAGTGATGTATTTAAAGTGTGCAAGTCATAATGTCTTTTAAATGACCTGCTATTTATATAATTTTTTTTTGTCAATAGAATTTTTTTCTACTTTTACGGATGTTACTATGATGTTATATGATGATATTAATATGATGTTGTTATGTAGTAATATTATGAAAAACTTGAGACCTTTATCTTTATTGTATTTACACAAACAATTGTTTGTAGGCGGGCATAACATAACAGAGATTTCTTCCATCAAATCACTTGGTATCGAAAAAGTTTAACAGCAAAGATGTTTAACTGTTAATGCTATTTAATTTTTCGGCTATTTTAAACACGAACTACAAACGTAAAAGTAACTGCAATCTTTTCATTATCGCAATAAATTACCATCTTTTAATAAGACGTTATTACTCACACACTTATTAAAATGCTCATGTGTTGCATTGACTACATATACAGGATGTAACAAAAGGATTACGTTAAGCGAGAAGCTATGGAGTATGAAGCCGGATAGTATGGAGGATTCTTAACTAGCCGATTCAGGAATGTATGCTTGAAAAAATAAACATGTTTAGAGTCTCAAATATTGTGGGTATCCTATAGTGAGTTATTTTCTTAATAGCATTTTGCTTAACAATCATCTTCTGTTAACCCTGTATAATATAAATAAACCAATATTTACATGCCTATTTTAATATACAATTTGATATTGCAGCTATGTGATTCGTCAGTTGGGACACCCCGAAATAATCCAAAAGGTTAGTTTTATTTACCCGACTTCGCCAGAAAGAGGTTTTTCGAATGTATGTTTGTATGTATATATCTTTGGCACGCTCTAGCTAGAGCCTAAACAGTTTGACGCAGTTGATCTCGAGAGATATCATTAGATTCCTCTTAATTGTATGTACTTCATGTGTATAGTTTTAATTTGTGTACACAATCTACAGGGTGTAACAAAAGGGTATGTTAAGCGAAAAGCTATGTAAATAGATCACTAAAAAGAACCTACCCACAAAATTTCAGACTCGAAATCACATGTTTATTTTTCCAGTTAGTATGGAGAATTCCTAAACAACTCAGGAATGTTCATACAATCTTGAAAAATAAACATGTGATTTCGAGTCTCAAATTTTGGAAATAGGTTTATTTATAGTAGGCTATTTACATAGCTTTTCGCTTAACATACCCTTTCTGTTACACCCTGTATACATACAGGTGTTTTTTCGTAGCCACCCTTAACAAAGGGTACGTACTCTATACATTAAATAAAGTAAGTTTATGTCAAAAAAAGCCGACAAGTGCGAGTTGAACTCGCGTGAAGAGGGTTCCGTACGATGTTACCTATCATGTTTTTTTAAATCTGACAAAAAGTTGGTACGCACAATATTGAGTGATTTACCATGTTATTTTAATATCATGGACTTCTTATAGGTTTTCCTATAATCTATAAGGAGAAAACTAATTTCTGTATTTTTTTCAAAATTTTAGGTTCAGTAGTTTCGGAGATAAGGGGGGGGGGAATGGTAAATTTTCGTCTATTTTCTTGAATAACTTGGAAACTATTTATTTTAAAATTACAAAAAAATACATTTAAGATCTTCTCAACAAGACCTTTCATTTGATATGCCACACGATGCAGTTTTCAGAATTTTTTTTTTAAATTTTCCCCTTCCCCCCCCCAAAAATGACCCCCCATATACAGATTTCATCTGCTCACGTCACACCTCTGTGTTTGGGTCACAGGAATTGATATGTGTACCAAATTTCAACTTAATCGGTCTAATAGATTCGGAGATAATTGACTGTAAGCGACGGACGGACAGACACACGAGTGATCCTATAAGGGTTCCGTTTTTGTATTCAGACGTACGGAACCCTAAAAATCTGGGAATAGATGTAAATTTTTTTGAGAATTTTTTTTTATTACTTGATCGGGCGAAATTATAGTTTATGCTAGTTTTTTCATAGCTTCTCCATGCTTCCATGGAGAAAAATGATCGTGATGATGAGGAGATTCCGTAGTTTTCGGGAACGTTGAAGACCAAAAATCACCCTGTATAATAAAAATGTAACGGATCGCTGTCTGTACATGGAAGATATATGAGAAAAAATATTAGAGGAGACCTTTTTCAACGCAAAAGTACCAAAAGAATGATTTTTTTCAATTTTTATCTGTTTGTCGGTTTGTCTGTGCGTTTGTGTACGCTAATCTCAGAAACGGCTGAACCGATTTCGATGCAGTTTTCAGGAATATTTTGTTACAGATCCCACTTAACATATAGGCTATTTTTTTTATCCTGGGACAATGTTTTTATCCCGGATAATTTCGACATTTGTTTTTTCTGCAGTCCACGCGGACGGAGTCGCGGGCGTCCACTAGTAAAGAATAAGAATAAGTCGTGAGGGTTAACATTTTTACGCAGTCGAAGTTTTTAAAAGTAATCAATGTTGTTGATAGGGTTTTTTTTCTAAAGATGTTGGTTACACGTGTCTACGTGCATTTCTGTCAAAAATGCAATCTGATAACTCAACTTTAGACCTTAACATCTTGGAAACTAGACACTCCTAAGTTATGCCTCCATGGAGAAAAATATTCGTGATGACGAGGAGAATGAGTACTCGTATTTGGTAACGTTGACGACGAAAAACACCCTATGTTGTTTCCTACAGATAAGATAGACATACAGGGTGTAACAGAAGGAGTATGTTTGGGAATTTCTCCATACTACCTGGAAAAATAAAGATTCTTGTGATTTCGAGTCTCAAATCTTGTAAATAGGTTCTCTATAGTGCGCTACATTCATATTCTTTTGTTACACCCTGTTAATTATCTCCATTACCCCAAAAGAGGTTGGGCAGAAGTGTGCAATTTACACACCCGCGTGTAACCCTACAGATGCCGGAGAACAAGGCCCTGTCGGGGCTGTGTTCCGGCATTACGGAAGCATACGACATCTTCGGCGTATCATCAGCGGTGGTGGTGTTTGTCGTGGAAGAGATTTCCTACAATATCTGCGACCAGAGATTCCATGAGTTCTACATCGCGGAAACCAGGCCGGACATTCAGGTAACATACGGACAAATCCTACTAATATTATAATCGTGAAAGTATGCGAGGATGTATGTAGGTATGTTTGTTGCTCTTTCACGTAAAAACTACTGATGGATTTTGATGAAACTTCACAATAATATAGCTTACATATCAGAATAGCACATAGGCTACAATTCATTATATAATAATAATTTTAATTATAATAATTTATTTTCGGAAAGAATATTACTATCCATTTGTTAGTAAGTACATAAAACACTACTTAAAATCTATGTTATATCCCGGGAAAATATTTTTATCCCGGATAATTTCAACATATTATTTATTTCTGCATAGGATGAGGGCAGGAAGATGATTAAGTTATGAACTGTGTTATAGAAAAGAAAATTATTTTGTTTTAATTATCTACTAGTAGACGCCCGTCCGCGCGGACTGCATCAAAATGTTGAAATTTTTCGGATTATTTTCGGTTTAAAAAGTAGTTCTCAAGGTCTAGACTCCCTGTGTACCAAATTTCATTTAAACTGATTCAGCAGTTTTGGCATAAAAAGCTATACAGACAGACGGATATAACTTAGAATTATTTTATTACTTAACGCATAGAGGAATAAGATGTAGACATAGAGTGCTAATGTCATACTAACAGTTTCGATGCACCATTAGACTTTTCGGTGCTTCAGAATTCCGGTCCTTGAAACTTAGATTGCATTGCTATACGTTACAATACATTAGTAATGCAGTACATTACTATGCATACAACTAATATAATTAAGTGTCAAGGACTGGAATTGTGCGGTACAGAAAAGTCTAATGGTGCATCGAAACAGTTAGTATGACATTAGCACTCTATGTCTACATCTTATTCCTCTATGCTTAACGGCAATGTTGTAACATTGTATCTCTTTATATGTTCCAGAAAGATATGTTTAGATAACTTTATTGAATCTGAACACATTTGTGTTTTTAATTTTATTTTAATATTTCTTATTCTTTGTAGATCTACAGAAAAACGCTAAATGAAATATACGAGGAGACCTCACTCAATGATAAGAAGCAGCTTATTTTGTAAGTAGCAGTAGATATAATAATGTCTAGGTCTATGAAAAAATTATATTTAAGGGGGTTACTCCAAGAAAGCTTCAATTTATACAATATTTACAAAACTTCCAAAAACGAGTTCCTGAGTTAGTCGATTTTTATAACACGCACGGCCCCCTAATTACGTAAAAGCAATAGCAAAGCCGAAGCAAAGCGATAGCGAAAATTGTATAATATTCGCCTTCAAATGTCAAAGTTCCTTTGAATTTCGTTTAACATAATACGAATTTGACAAGCAATCAGCGATTTTTGTACAATTTTCGCTATCGCTATCGCTTTGCTTTTGCTAGTTAGGTAATAAGGGGGCGGAAGGAGATGCAACTGTTGTATTATCTTGTTACATGTTACTGTGGGTTATCTTGTTACATAATGTTTCATAACGTTAGGTATGTTCTATTGTAAAGCAACTGTATAATTTTAAAATTAATTCTAAGTACTCTATAAAATTTTCACAAATAAAGTTGGTAGAACGAGGCGTTACCTCTTAGAGACTTCTTCCAGCAAACCAGACGAAATAGAGAAATAAACAAAACGACGCCTTAGAGTGAAAACCTCGGAAATACACAATATTATATCATTATTATCATCAGCCTATTGCAGTCCACTGCTGGACGTAGGCCTCCCCCAGGGCACGCCACAAGACTGCCATGGGGGTATGTGCCCATAGTCACCACGCTGGGCAGGCGGGTAGGTGACCGCAGTTTGTATTTTGGACTATGTTGTTAACACGGGAGGTGCTGCTGCTCCCGGAAACCCTTAATCGCCTCGTACGATACCCACGGGCAGACATGGGGTGGTACGAATTCTACTCTGCTGGCACCACGCGGCCAATATTATATACAAATACATAGTAAAAAAAACCTCTAACAAAATACAGCACTCACTTTTTCTCCTTAAAAGTTTCTTTTACAGTCACGAGATTTTTCTAAGGCGTCGATTAGAGGTAGGTTTTGTGTAATAAACTGTTGTAATATCACCAGGGACGGTCACCCGGTGGCTGTAGTGTACTACAGATCGGGCTACGAGCCGGGACAGTATCCGAGTCAACGGGAATGGGACGCCAGGCTGCGAGTCGAGAGATCCACGTGAGTTTCATCATCATCATCCTGCCCTTGACCCATTATAAATTTCCGTGTCCCATTCTTTCGAAACTCATATTGTCAAAGATTTAGGGTTTATTTTACGACCGGCTGCCTGCCTGACGCCAACTCTACTCGGGTACTTATATAGCTAAGTGACAATTTCAGAAAATCCGTACTTGCAATAAATTCATTGGCCCGCAGTTCCGTGACTGGGATCGAACTTACGCCCGTTGCTTGGCTCGCGTGATAGCGCAATACACCCGGAGCGGGTCCCTATTTACACATAGGTCGAAGCCTCCCTCTTTAATTGATCTATGTATTTAAAAAAACCGCATCAAAAGCCGTTTCGTACTTTTTAAGATCTAAGCATACATGGGATAGATAGCGGAAAGCGTCTATGTTTCATAATAACCCTAGCGGGCGCTCACGATTTCGACGTCGTGAGGGGGTTGATAACTAACCCCCCTTGATCCGCCCTTGGTAAATTCCCACGGGAACTTTAATTACAAAGCTCACGCGTCCGCTAAAAAAACAAAATCCTCCCTTTCAGCGCGATAAAATGCCCGTCGATCCAATACCAGCTGGCTGGCACGAAGAAGGTGCAGCAAGCGTTAGCCGCTCCTGGGGCTTTGGAGAAGTTCATGGGCGCAGGCGCGGCGGCCGAGCGGGTCCGGGACATCTTCACCGGACTCTACTCGCTCGACTTCGACGAGGGCGGAGAGAAGGCCGTGGAAATGGCGCTGGCCGATGCCGAGAGGTGAGAGGGGCTGTCTGCAGGAGGTAGGGAGGGGCTGTCTGCAGGAGGTAGGGAGGGGCTGTCTGCAGGAGGTAGGGAGGGGCTGTCTGCAGGAAGTTGAGAGGGGCTGTCTGCAGGAAGTTGAGAGGGGCTGTCTGCAGGAAGTTGAGAGGGGCTGTCTGCAGGAAGTTGAGAGGGGCTGTCTGCAGGAAGTTGAGAGGGGCTGTCTGCAGGAAGTTGAGAGGGGCTGTCTGCAGGAAGTTGAGAGGGGCTGTCTGCAGGAAGTTGAGAGTGGCTGTCTGCAGGAAGTTGAGAGGGGCTGTCTGCAGGAAGTTGAGAGGGGCTGTCTGTGGGAA
Source organism: Carposina sasakii (assembly GCA_014607495.2). Taxonomy (NCBI): domain Eukaryota; kingdom Metazoa; phylum Arthropoda; class Insecta; order Lepidoptera; family Carposinidae; genus Carposina; species Carposina sasakii. Next base: position 543,255 of record CP053170.1, read on the forward strand.
GTAGGGAGGGGCTGTCTGCAGGAGGTAGGGAGGGGCTGTCTGCAGGAAGTTGAGAGGGGCTGTCTGCAGGAAGTTGAGAGGGGCTGTTTGCAGGAAGTAGGGAGGGGCTGTCTGCAGGAGGTAGGGAGGGGCTGTCTGCAGGAAGTTGAGAGGGGCTGTCTGCAGGAAGTTGAGAGGGGCTGTCTGCAGGAAGTAGGGAGGGGCTGTCTGCAGGAGGTAGGGAGGGGCTGTCTGCAGGAAGTAGGGAGGGTCTGAAATCATTATCATTTTAGGGTCGCGAGCGCCAGCCCACTTATTACCTATCTAGCAAAAGCAAAGCGATAGCGAAAATTGTACAAAATTTGCTGATTGCTAGTCAAATTCGTATTACATAAAAAGAATTTTGAAGGAATTTTGACATTAAAACGTGAATATTGTACAATTTTTGCTATCGCGCTGCTTCGGCTTTGCTAATGCCACTTAGGTAATCAGGGGGCAGGTTGTTATTGATAAAACCTTATAAGTCATCAATGGCACTAAACAAAAGGGAAAATAAGCAAAACACTGGCGGCACCGCTCCCACGTTGTGTAACATAGTCTCCAATAAACTGTACTATACTGCTTAATTTATATATGTATGTATTTCCAGGTTTGTGCTAAAGCCGCAGCGCGAAGGCGGCGGCAACAATATCTACGGACCCGATGTTAAAGAGGCGCTCCTTAAGATGAGACACAGCCGCGAGCGAGCCGCATACATACTTATGGAGCGGATACTACCGCCATTGGTAACTAAAATTATCATCTTCATGCCCTTGCTGTATACAGGATGTAACAAAAGGGCTATTGTTAAGCTGTAAAAACCTGTGGGGGTGGTGAAAAGTGAAGCGCTTCCGGCCGCACCGGGCCACTAGTTCTTGTGTGGCCTATGTTTATATTCCAATCATTGTGAGAAACTTTGATATCGCGTTCTAGGATTTTGCATTCGATTTTGGGTTTCTCCTGCGTCCGATAGATGGCTCCGCTAAAAACCCACTAATAAGATTTGGGGGGAGATAATTTGGCTTCTAGAACTTTATCTGCTTAATTCATTTAGGTTATGTAAGAACTGCTAAAATAAAACACACGAACTGAATCTACTGTTCAGAATTGCAGTAGCCCTTAAGTTTTAGAATGATGTTTTCAGAAAATCCTCCCAGTCAATCTGTCTCGCTTTCACGCCAAAACTACCGAACCGATTTAAATGAAATTTGGTACACAGGTAGTCTAGGTTTATATGTATAAATACGACGGAAGTCGTGGCCGGCCGCCAGTAGATAGATATTCTCAGCAAATAAATACATAGTAATTTTCATAATTTTCAGGTATCTGGCTATGTGGTTCGTCCGGGGGCATCCTCCCCCCCTCCACTCACAGATTTAGTTTCAGAATTGGGAATATTTGGAGTTATTATCGGGTAAGCTAGTTTTTAACAATCCAACCAATAGGTCCTGCCTCCGTATAGTATCGGCGGGTTATGGTACATCTCGCCCACGAAAAAACTCGCCCGCGGGCCAAATGTCTACTTTAATAAAATGTATATGGGTAGATTCGCCCGAATCAGTATGGAATATCGCACCAGATGTCTCCCATTAAAAACTCCCGTTTTATATTTACATTGAACATCTGATACCGGTAGGTAAATCTCAGCATTAAATGATAATTATTTATTAACAAAAAACATACCAGAGTCACCCTAACTATCAAAACTATCTTATCAATACGCGATTAACTAGTTTCAACATTTTCTTAGTATGAATATTAAGATCAGGTATTTGATATTTAATGTTAAAATATACGATTTTACCGAAACGTCTCTTTAGTTTTATATAGGAGACATCTAGTTCGATCTTCCACACTGATTCGGGCGAATATACCCATATACATTTTTAAAAGTAGACATTTGGCCCGCGGACGAGATTTTTCGTGGGCGAGATGTACCATAACCCGTATCGGCTGTCTTTTTTGACAGTTTATAGTGACGATCACTCAATAAAACTTAACAAATGGAATTGGCATAATGCCTAGTCGAAAGAAAATTTGCCAATATACGCATACAGGTCACTTCCAGTTCATTATTTACTTTATTTACTCAACTAACTTTGTGGAAAAAATGTGTATAAATATGTTGAGAATGTGGAGTAGGACATTCTCTAGTCCACGCGGACGAAGCCAGGGGCAACATTACACCAAAAAACAAACATACCGTCGTGTTGATAACCTCTTTTTTTGGAAGTCGGCTGATATTTTTTTTAACAGGACCAAGGATAAAATCTTTATTTTTTTAACAGGACCAAGGATAAAATCTTTATTTTTTAACAGGACCAAGGATAAAATCTTTATTTTTTAACAGGACCAAGGATAAAATCTTTAGTAACAAGCAGGTCGGTCACATGCTTCGTACAAAATTAGCCGATGCAAACGAAGGGGGCGTGGCCGCAGGGCTAGGAGCCCTAGACTCGCCGTATTTGTTGGATATGTAAATAAAAACAATACAAATAGATTTTAAAAAATTTTTTTTACGTATTACAGCCATTTTACACTGCACTCGAAACTGTGAAAATTTATTGATTAAAACTGTTGTTTTTAATGCGAAATGCAGGTGTGAATGTTATGGAAAAATGCATGGTCATGCCATGTAAACGTTTGCTCTATTTTTGCTGATGATCCTTCCTCTCACGGATCTCCACTTTATACAGGGTGTAACAAAAGGAGTATGTTACGCGAAATGCTATAAAAGGAGTCCACTATGAAAAACCTATCGTAAAGTAACTTAGCGGACGTTCTCACGATTACGTTACCACTGTGATGCGGATGCAGTGTCAAAAGGCTTTATTTGACAAAAAATGTCGTGATGTAAAAATTTTCTGGACTGGAAAAATTATACATACTACGATTTTTAATTATGTAGAGTAAAATGACATTTGGAGGGTTACCACTTTAGCGAAATAAAAAATAGTGTAATTACTCGAAATTATCGATTAATCTTTTCGATTAATTTCATGTAGCTATATTTCTATTATAGTTAATGTTCAGAGGTCGGCTAATGTCTTAATTCCGAATTAAACGTATCAAATCGATGAGGCTAAAAATATGTTAGATAAAAAAAAGCTATATTTTAACTATTTTTGTGTTTTATTGTTAGCTTCATTAAATAAAAGAGCTGTTTGTTTGCATATATCTAAATATATTAATGAGTGAAATAACAATATCGAAAATAATATCGCGATTCAATTAACCGCTCACAATAAAATATTACAACACTAATGACACTGCGCTGACAACATTAAAAAGAACTAAATATAAAAAAAGAAAAAAAAGAAACAAAGTCAATTGTAGCTGTCATTTTATTCTACATAATTAAAAATCGGACTATCAGTGTAAACTTCTGATTGTGCATTATTTATTTTCTTTGTCTACATTGATTGTAGCTCCCTTGGTGTTCACTGGTCCAGGAAAGTTTGTGGCGTAAAAAGGTGCTCTGTTTCATTAAATTCTACACACTTTTTTAAGTAAGGGCAGATATTTCAATAGTCAGATAGTATGGTCGATTCCGGCAGTCACACTTAAACCTAAACGTAAAATTAGTCCTACCTGTCCTTTTCTCTCTCAGCCATTTATATTAAGAACGGAGAGAGATATAACTAAGATTAGGTTTAAGCGTGACTGCCGGAATCGACCCTAGTGTTAAATTTACATATAATAAAATTGTAATGGGTCGATGTTTGTGAACGCTAATCTCAGAAACGGTGGAACCGATTTCGATGCAGTTTTCAGGAATATATTGTGACAGGACCTACTTAACATATACAGGATGATTTTTGGTCGTCAACGTTCCCGAAAACTACGGAATCTCCTCATCATCACGATCATTTTTCTCCATGGAAGCATACCTGGGAAGTGTCTGGTTTCCAAAATATTAGGGTCCAAAGTTGAGTAAATAGACTGCGTTTTTCTGCATAAATGCACATAGACGCGCGTAGCAGGATTTTTTCACGAAAAATAATTAATATCTGTCTATAAAAAAACTAACATAAACACTAGACACTATAAATTTCGCACGATCAAGGAATTTAAAAAAAAATTTCAAAAAAAAAATTTTTTTTCCCAGCATTTTTTTTGGCATAAACTTACTTTATTTCATGTATAGAATACATACCCTTCGTTAAAGGTGGCCACAAAAAAACACCCTGTAGGCTACTTTTTATCCCGGAAAATTTGGACATTTTGTTTTTTCTGCAGTTCACGCGGACGAAGTCGCAGGCGTTCACCAATTGATGAATAAAAATTGATGCCGTCTTTGACTTAAACTTGATCTACACAGACAGCATCAACTTTCTCCTTGGAGACCTATCTGACCATTGGAAAATCGTCCCTTAGTGATATTATTTAAATGTTTTTTTAATGTATTTTACAATTGATTGTTTTGTATTTTAAATATTAATATTCTGCTGTATCCAAAACCCTGTAAGTTTTACCTATACAGAGTGTAACAAAAAGGCTATGTTAAGCGAAAAGCTATGTAAATAGCCCACTATAGAGAACCTATCTACAAAATTTGAGACTCGAAATCACATTTTTATTTTGTTAGATTGTATGAAAATTCCTGAGATATTTAAAAATTCTCCATACTATCGGGAAAAATAAACATGTGATTTCGGGTCTCAAATTTTGTAGATAGGTTCTCTACAGTGGGCTTTTTAGATAGCTTTTCGCTTAACATACCCTTTTTGTTACACCCTGTATAATAGTCTTATGAATTCTTTGTCAAACAAATAATATAATTGGAAACGTAAAACAATAATATTTCTATTCGTAAAACCGTTGGTCCTGCGCCTGATCTCTCTCCGGTCGTGTCGGCTTTCCGTCCCATCGGACTATGAGTAACGTCTTTGGAGTAACGGAATAGAGAGTGCACCTGTGTTTGCGCACACACTTGTGCACTATAATATCTCCTGCGCACCTGGCCAATCTCCGTAGAGATTGGTCGCCTTGGCCGAAATACGGTCGGAGATCATCATAATTGGAATACCTAGTGTGTATTCATTTATAACGCATTATAGGCAAATTCTAGGACTTATTTTTACTTAAATTTTTTGAAACTCCTAAATATAATTAGGAGATTAGAACTCCTAAATATAATTAAACTTGTATGAAGTTTATGAGCACTGTATTATTTTCGTTGTAAAATATGTATTTAAAAAAAATTGGAAATCTAATTATTGTGAATTTATTAGTTGTAAAAAACATTTTACCTAGCTACACCTACCTAGGTATTCATTGTACTGAATGAAATGAACATTCCTCATAGGAAATTATATTATGTATGGTACCATATTTTGAAGACATACATACCAAAGTTAAATACAGGATGTAATGGCCTTGCTTTATTAGGATTCCACTAGTAAAGCACGTCTTTAGTATTTCCCGAGCACTACAACATTGGTCTCTTTAAAGCTAGAGTGAATAGGCACTTTCTAGGCAAACATGTACCGCCCCAGGCCGCATCAGGCACGATGGCGGTCAAATGTTTGCCTAGCTAATTGTAAAAAAAAAATCGAGGGCTGATTTTTCCAATGTTCAAATAGGTCTCTATTTTGATCAATTTTTAGAGAAAGCGTAAATTTAAAGTTAAAACTATATCTGAGTCTATGGAAAAATCTGACCTAATGAGTGTTTGCCATCTTTCGGAATCATGGTCTAAAATTAAAAAATCAATATTTGTCCGTCTGTCACTTTCACCCTGTACATGAATAATGAAATTAATTAGAAACACAGATGAACATATATTGCTCTTTCTGGCTTAACAATAATTTTATATAAGGTCTATTTAAAATTAGTGATTATCTTTTGACACGAAACTAAGTAGGTAAAAAGAAACAATTTTCAATATGGGACCGATAGTGTTGACTATATTGTCAACACGGGAGGCGCTGCTGCCCGCCTCCCGGAAACCCTTAGCCGCCTCGTAAGATACTGTAAACAAAGGGTACTGTGTGCTAACGCTATTTAAATTAAATCTAGATAAATGCCTTAGTGAATTATACGAATCTGTGACGCGTGCAAATTAGTGTACCTACTAATAAGAAATTGTATAATTTTTACAATTTTCTATGTTTTTTTAGATCTATTTCCAAATATTGTTTAAATATGTAATGTGATAATAGGGTAATAAATTGATATTGATAAATATTTTTATATCTTGCCTATAAAATATGTAAGTGCATTTCTGCATTGTCTATTATGTATGCATACTCGGCCCCCTGATTACGTAAAAGCAATAGCAAAGCCGAAGCCGCGCGATCGCGATAATTGAGAGTGTGTGTGTGTGCTTGGGCGGAGTGCGGGGCGCGGGAGGACGCCAAGCGCTCGTTTCGCGCACGCACACACTCAAGATTATCGCGATCGCGCTGCTTCGGCTTTGCTATTGCTTTTACGTAATCAGGGGCGTATTATTATGATTGTCCGGAATGAATGTGTTTAGTGTTTGTGAGTTCTTGTTTCGAACTGTACCAAGTTTTTTGTTATCTAGGATTGGTTATACTTGTTATTGTAATTGTTATAAATCTTTGTGTAATAAAATTGAATGCCGTCATCAGGGCTATAACGTAAATTGCAGTAGCCAACTTGAAACAATGCGAAAGTCCTCCCGCGCCCCCGCACTCACAATATCCTTCGCATTGCTTCGGCTTCGCTATTAGTGACAAACTGGGTTATTATTTCCGTGGTGAAAGCGAGAAGCCACCATAAGCAATTGAAAGCAACTTCTCGCTCCCACAATGTAAACAATCACACTTTAAAAGTTCATAATAGCCTCCCAGGCGTTACTATAATATTAAAATTTTTGTATAATGGTCGAGATAGTTCGGAAAAATGTATATGCCTTGGTACTAGTAGAATGGTCTCAATGAAAATATATATTAGAAATAATTAAACATTTAAAAAATCACAAATGTAATGGAGCAGGGCATGAATTGACCAATCTCAATGAGCGCGGTTTTACAGAGCCGTTATTTTAACTTATTTTGAATAAATATTGGTCGATTCAATCCCCCACTGTGAACCAAAGGTTTTTGAGAATTAGTAAAAGTAAACCATAAATTGCCTGCGATATAAGTACCTAAATATAATTTTACCATGCATTTATTTTTGGCTTTTATTTTATTTACGGATTCCAAGGCTTGACCTTATAGGCTGTAGCCTAGGATGCAAGTATCAAGTAGGTACTCGTAGGCACAGGATAGCAACAATGAAACAAGATATACAAGGTAAGAACGTAGGAATTGTAGATGGAAACTGTAGGAAGACAGTAGATACCCACTCTGTGTATAACGATTTCGCTGGATGCTGTGTTTTAATGATACCTACTTCATGATCGGTTCGCTAAGGAACAATAACTATTCGCTACCTACAAAATTCATTTAGATACATAGTAAAAAACAGAGGGTATTAGGATATTATTTTGGCATTGACGTTAATAAATGTGCGAATTTACAAGAAATTATTGAAAAAATGAGGGTAGGAAGATAATAATTACTTTGACATTGACGTTATAAAGTGCGCGAAAGATCTACTGTGGGAGAGAGAAGCTACTCTTACGTCATGGCTACGTCATTTGAGCATCTTGCAGTTTCCTAGAGGGCTGTAATTGACACCGTTTTTATATTATAAACATTGTTTACCGAACGTTGTTTACTTTTACTTTATAAACAACGTTGATTTTACCGCCGTATAACGACCGCTCTGTGACGGCAGCGCTATTCTAGGAAGCCAAAGCCTAGGGCTGGTTTCGGAGCTATGCGGGACATCCAGGCGCCCTGAAATTACCCGCCTCGGGACATTTGTTGCATAAAAAACAGGTGTAAAACTATATAATAAATTATTTATTTATTTTTCCACATGCTATAATTAGATACATTCGTGATATTTTGGAACCTTATTCTTTAGCAGTAGTCCAGAGTTGTCCTTCGTGTATCCCGCCTCATACTCGAATTGTGGATGATTGCGGAGCACCTGATAAAAAGAATATTTAAATGTAATACTGGGTTAGGTAACTAACTAAGGTCACCGACATGGCCCAATGGTTCAGCAAGCTAAAGTGGCAACGGGTAGAGCACATAGCTCGAAGAACCGATGGCCGATAGAGCCGAAGGGTTCTAGAGTGGAAGGCCATCCGCAAGATGGAAGGACGACCTAGCATTGGTCGCGGGTATCGGTTGGATGGATGCAGGCCGCCTCCGGCCGGTCGGAATGGAGGCCTATGTTCAGCAGTGGATTTCCTATGGCTTATACTGAAGAAACTACGGTACTATTAAAAGTAGCCCTTGTCGTACTTTGGGTTTCACACCCAATATGTGACGGCAGAAATCGCTAAACGAAATGTAGCAAAACTCACAAGGTTCCTTTCATAGGCATCATCAGGGCCTGTGATTAACTCGGGGACATCAAGTCGAGGCAAGCCGAATAAGTTCATGATCATATGCTTATTGTTGGTGTAGAGCATGCGCTGGTCCGCATATTCAACCTCTCTGGGTAAACGCCAGTCTTTCATTTTGGGCTCCTCGCGTTCTGTGTACTTGTCGAAATCGAGGCGCTCGATGTCCTCTACTACCTGCGAAACATGTGTTGGTTACAAATGAAAAAAGCCTTCCTAAGTATAATAAACACTAGTGGACGCCTGCGACTTCGTCCGCGTGGTCTACAGAAAGTGAAAATTAAAGAAAACGTAACAATTACATTGTCGGTCATCCAGTCCGAGCAATTTTCCGATTATACATACAGGATGATTTTTGGTCGTCAACGTTCCCGAAAACTACAGAATCTCCTAATCATCACGACCATTTTTCTCCATGGTAGCATATCTGGGAAGTGTCTGGTTTCCAAAACATTAGGGTCCAAAGTTAAGTAAATTCACATTGACGCGTGTAACAAGATTTCTATGAAGAAAATAGCATAAACACTGGACACTATAAATTTCGTCCGATCAAGTACGAGTAATTAAAAAAAAATTACATCGTTTCCCAGCATTTTTTTTTTTGGCATAAACTTTAAGGCGGTTAAGGGTTTCCGGGAGGTGGGCAGCAGCGCCTCCCGTGTTGACAACATAATCTAAATTACAAACTGCGGTCACCAACCCGACTGCCCAGCGTGGTGACTTTGGACAAATACCCCCCATGGCAGTCTTGTGGCGTGCCCTGGGGGAGGCCTACGTCCAGCAGTGGACTGCGATGGGCTGATGATAATGATGATGATGACAGCTTAGAATAGTGGGGCCAGGTGTAAAAGGTCAGTGACAAATTGCTAGTTCTCAGAGAACATCCCTGAGTTTCTTAAGCGCAATACACAAACCCGCCGACAAAAAGTTGCCGACCTAGGTCGGCGGCCCGGCGGGCTCACTGTGTATTGCGCTTTAGTCGAGAAATGTTTGGAGAGGAGACACGGCTGATGTATCTAAGTGAAACCCCACATTAGCACAGCATAACATGTTAAAGTGAAAATAGAAGTCATGTCCAACCTGGGTGTTATCCAGTGCCGGATTAAGCCTGCGTGGGGCCTGTAGCAAATTCTTTCAAGGGGCCCTTGGTTTGCTGTAGGTTCTCATGTTTAGGGGTATTAAATAAAACAAAACTGTAAGGTACAAATAAACTTTTCTGGATTTACATACATACATATCCGCCTTTATCCCTTACGAGGTAGGCAGACCACCAAGGGCCGATATAACCACATGGTGTCATTGTCATTGCTAAAACGCGAAATAGGTTACAATCGGGTAGACATTATCAAGAATTTTTGGAATTTCCGAGTCCCATAATTAAAAAGCGATAGACTGCTCAGTTATACATTTAATAAATGCGCGAGCAGAGTGAAAGCGAAATTTTTTCTCATATTTTGCCCCGCCTGCAGCGAGACATTGCGACTACTTTAGTTACCTATTTACTACCTAAAATTCAAGTTCTACCGAGAAATTGTGACTATTGACAAAACAACCGCGAGCGGAGCGAGCACGAAATTAGGACCACTTGTACTGATCTAAATTTTGCATCTCAAACTCAAAAATAGGCTCCTTGTTCTCGTAAAATTATGAAATTGCCTAAGCTGACCTAAACCACAGGGGGTAGTCATGAACACCATTACAATGAATCCGCGTTTGGCAAATAACCTAATAAAAGTAGGATAGACTGGACACGATATTATAAGGCTTGATTATGCCCGGCTTTATCCTTTATTACGCCTACCTACAAACCTACAAAGGCACGATTTTTTTTAAATTACTGTCCGATACGAGTAGGCATTGGAGCGCGGGGCCCCCCAAGGCGCGGGGCCTGTAGCATTTGCTACTCTTGCTATATGGCTAATCCGGCACTGGTGTTATCTCTTCTTTCTTCTTCCGCGCGGAATCTCTCGTAGGGTTCTAGGGTTTTTCACTTCACTATAGTCCACTTTTAGGGTACAGGCACTCCGTCAGGTATGTCGGTCACACATGAGCTTTCACTTGTCGAGCAAGGGTTTGGGAACGCGGTCGGTTGGGAACTGACGTCAGGTAAAAAAAACTCAGCGCGGACGGCGCTCCGTGGCGAGGAAAAGAGACAAAACGATTAAAAGAGGAAGGAACAATTATAGTTTTAACATATAAGTACATATAAATAGGTAGGTCTATAAAAGCAGCATACCTAAGTGATGTAGTAAGATCACTTTAATTAATGCTTAACTTTTAATTTTTATACTCTGTAAGATGTTATGTTACTTGATGAACACACATGGACTTTACTTTACCCTCAATGTCATTAAACATTGACTGAAACAATGGACACACTCAACCATTGAAATATAACTGTTACAACCCTCAACCATCAAGGGCTCTATATTTCCATCATCACCAGTCTGAATAGTAAACCTGATACAATTAAATATTTAAGGGCTCTATAACTCAGAATACGAAATATAATGCATACACTTACCACTTCGACATCACCACCACCGGACCAATCATAAGCGAGGAGCTCAGCATGAGTGGAGATATCTCGGAGGTACTTGTTCTTGTACTGACGCTCCATCTCCTCAAGGAAGGGAGCTGTGAGGGCCTTGCTGCCTTTTGTTGCTGCTAGCACCTACAAATATTAAAACTATATACTTTCCGAATGTTTTTGGTTGCAGTTTACAAGAATCACAATTTTTTTATTGGAATAGGTACTAAAACAAGCTAATTTTTTAAAACAAGCTTAGATTCTCTTATCTAAACATAACTTAATTAATAAGCATAATTTGTAGTCAAATTAATTTCAAATATTCACTATGGGTGTGCCCATAGTGAATGTTTGAACTTCCGAATTGTAATGCCCCAATTTCATTTAATTTCAAATAATTGATGTCTTGCTTTTCTCACTGAAAGTTAGGGTCTTCTTCAGCCTATTGCAGTCCACTGCTGGACGTAGGCCTACCCCAGGGCACACCACAAGGCTACTGCCACAGGGAGGCTTTGCCCATAGTTGGTGACGGCAGTGTGATTTTCGGACTATGTTGTCAGCACAGGAGGTGCTGCTGCCCACCTCCTGGAAACCCTTAATCGCCTCGTACAATACCCACGGGCAGGTATGGGGTGGTACAAACTCTACTCTGCTGGCACCACACGGAAGTTAGCTTAGATTAGATTCATTTATTGCATGTTACAGGTTATATACATGTTACATAAAATTAAATATAGTAGGTACATGTGACGCCCTAGCTTAAGTGTATTTACACCGTTAGACTGCCTTTCCATGGGAGATCTGTTACATTATGTTGCTACGGATGTTTGATATCCACCAATCAAAATTTACATCATGGACCAATGAAGATAGTTAGCATAGTATTTTTTTTTTATATTAAATAGGCTTACGCTTGACCACAATATGCCTGATGGTAAGCACCGCTGCAGTCTAAGCTTGCCTAAAAGAAACCAGTTCACTCTCAACTTGAAGATCGCAAGATACATACATAACAGTTTATACATAACAGTTTCACAGAAAAACACCAGTTCCCAGCAAACCATACATACCATCATCATCATAATCATCATTTACAGCCCTGAGAAGTCTACTGTTGGACATAGGCCTCCCCCAACAACCTCCACTCCAACTGGTCTGAAGCAGCCTGCATCCAACCGACACCCGCGATCTTGGCCAGGTTGTCCGTCCACCTCGCGGGTGGCCTTCCCACTCTGCATTTGCCGATGTGTGGTATCCACTCTAGAACTTTCCGACTCCATCGGCCATCAGTTCATCGAGCATACATACCATACCCTACTTATAATGTTAATCAATAAAGTTTTGCTATCATAAACCGAGGTTATTTAATTAGCTCAAACAGTCACAAACAACATACATACCTTTTCAACTGGCAAATCAAGATAGATAACAAGATGAGGCCTCATCAGATCCTCAATAGAATTATTCCTCAGATCATAATACACCGAACGGACACCCTTGCTAATGTACTTCTGTGAGTACATTGCTTCCAGGAACACAAAGTCAGAGTAAGGAGACCTTTCCAATACCACACCTTGGCCAGTGTTAAACAGATGAGCCAAAGCATCTATATACTGACTGAATCTAGCTATGTACATCATTATTTGGAAATTTCCAGCAAGACGGTGGGTGGGGTCTGCATTGAAATTCTTCTCATCAAACGTTCTTGTGTCTTCAGGAATCTGGGAGTCTAAGCTGCGTAAATCAAAGCCATTTGGCCTGATGTAATGTATATCCATGTTGGCTTCAGGGAAGTGCTTCATACCCAGGTCTTCCGCTAGTTCTGCCGCAAATGCCGACTTCTTAACCCCAACGGGACCTTCTACTACGACTACCTTGGTGTTGTCATCGAATCTGTGTGTCGTACGGTCGAATAGAGTACGAAACAATGTGTAGTCCTTGTTTACATAATCGAAGGGCTTGGGCTTGGGAGCCGGAGGGGGCAAGGACTCCCTGAGGGACTTTCCTGCTATATTACGTTTCTGTACGATAGAACATGCCGTTATTTTCCCACCCTGGGCCGGGTTTATCACTTTAATAACACCGAGCCTGATCAGTGACATTCTCAATAGATATATCTGTTTCTCGATACCTAAAAGTAGAAATTGTTATGTATTAATGCGAAGTTTACATTTTAAGTTTAAGATTATGTAGTTATTATGTTATTATAGTTAGAAATAGTAAAACCACCTCAAATTAATTCATTTCTTAAAAATCCAATCGAAAATAATAGAAATTTTTGCGTGTGACATAACCATTCCATATAGATGCGTTCATTCAAATCATTATCAAAATATTGTAATTTAAGATTTTTCATTTGGTAAAATTTTGATTGATAACAAATAAACTATGCATCCTAAATTATATAACTACCTACTATTGAAATTGTCTACTCTAACTTAATATATACATATCTTGTAAAAGCAATCGGTAATTTGGTAAGGTAGCCATAGTCTAAAGTTTACTTACGAATATAAAATGATCGCAGCTTTAATATTTTGATATTCTCCACTAGTGTTGAGTAGGACACGACTTGAAAAAGAGTTTGTAAGAGTAGCCTCTTTTTTGTCCTGAGCCAGTACAATGTCCCACTTCAAATGAGGCGAGGCCTAAGGGCGAGGCGTACCTACTGACTGAACCATTTGAAGTTATTATAGTACGAAATATGCGCGCCTCCTGACGCCTCAAATGTCAGACGCGACGTGCTTTTGTCATATCATTTGTTTGTTTAGTACAAATATTTTTAATCATAAATCTTACAAATATAAAAAATGAATTTTATGTGTTTGTAGTAGAGATGGGTTATATTAGGTTATAACCTATACCTGTTCCTACTGCTTTGTTATTTATAGTCAATTATAAATCATAATTACAAAGACTTACCTGAGTATCTTAAATTAAGACTCTTAATCTTTTTTTTAATTAAGATTCTTAATATATCTACTTCAAAATCCGAAATATAAAAAAAAATACAAATTAAATGGCACTGACTCTCTAAACAACGTTAGATTATTATTATTTGAATTTAAAATACCTATTACCTACGCGCCTCCTGGCTGGCGCCTCGCCTCGCATGGAAGACAATATATTTCTCTCTCGCTCAAAATGTCAGACGCGACGACCGTGACGTGATCACGTGACGTGCTTGTCGTTTGTCTGCCTGCCTCGCTCGACCGCGACAAGAAAATTGAAGTAGTACAATTTAAAATTTCGAGGCACTCTTACATTTTGACGTCATGTCCGGGACAAATGAAGTGCCTCTTGTATGTCCTACTCAACACTATTCTCCACCTTTTTAATCTATGCGCGCGTTGCTAGAGCCATGTGTTTATTTTATTGAATTTTAGACAAAAATAAACCATTGCAGGTCTTCGACAATAGTGTGCGACTAACAAGTTGAAATGGAAACAGATAATATTAATGTAGACGATTTTTTGCCGGCCAAAAACCCAATAAAATTAAAAAATGTGAAACGAAGAGCGATTTCCGAATCAGGCGAGGGTATGGAGGTTGAAGAGCATAATGGTATTCAGGGAAAGGCAAAACGATCCCGGCGGCCAAGAGCTAAAAGATCCAAGAAAAGTGAACCCAACGAAACAAAGGATAATGTAAGAAAAGTGGCAGTACCAGCACATAGGTAAATAACCTCAAAATCATGAACGTATAAAAAACTTCGTCATGCTCAAAATAAACTATTATTAGCTATATGTACATAAAGTTACTACTAATTTTATATCATATAAAGCTGTATTATTTCTTCTTGTCCGCAATATCAATAATGAAATATATCAATTCTACCCTGGGTTCACAATTTTCTTATTTATTAAGAATGTTTGGAGTCATGGATGTTTATATAGTTATCTATGGGTATATATATTTACCGTTGCTTAGTACTCACGACACAAGACCTTAGGGCTCTTAGGTCTAGGTAAATGTATTGTGTAGTCTGTAAATCAAGTAGTTTGAATACCAATGGCATTTTAAGACATAAAGTGAGTGTACATTAATTGTATAAATATTTATCTTTTCAGATACACACCCTTGAAGGAAAATTGGCTCAAAATATTTACACCAATTGTGGAACATTTATTCCTTCAAGTCAGATTTAACACTAAAACAAGAAATGTGGAAATAAAAGCGGGTCCAGAAACTAAAGATATATCTAACCTACAGAAAGCAGCAGATTTTGTTAAGGTAAAGTAATTTACAACAGATTTTACAGTTCTGCAGTTAGCTGTGATACATCTTCTCTGTAACTAGTATGCAATTTCCCATTAATAATAATTTAAAGAGTACTTGCAGTCTTTTATAAACACATTCACTGCCTCTGACAATGCATTTGTGTTTAGTTGGTTTTGAGGTGCTACCATCACTTTTTGTGTTACTTGCACTAGATGATGAACTGATGTTGGCATGCTAAGAAAATCAGTGAGTAGCAAATGTGTTCACCACTACAATCTTTTTATCATTGAATCCTTTCTTTTTCCCAGGCATTTGTCTACGGATTTGATGTTGACGATGCATTAGCCCTGCTAAGGTTAGATGACTTGTTTGTTGAGACATTTGAAGTCAAAGATGTAAAGACCCTCAATGGAGACCATCTCAGCCGTGCCATTGGACGATTAGCTGGCAAAGCAGGCAGAACTAAGTTCACAATAGAAAATGTAACGAAAACCAGGATAGTACTTGCAGATTCTAAAATCCACATATTGGGCAGTTACCAGAACATTGCTTTGGCAAGACGAGCCATTTGCAATTTAATTATGGGATCTCCACCTTCTAAAGTTTATGGTAACTTGAGAAATGTTGCCAATAGAGTGGCAGAACGGTTTTAGTATATAAATATAGTATTTATTGTTTAATTTGTTCACTATGGGTGCGCCCACCACCGGGCCCTACACCCTCCACTGACCCTCGGATCTGATAACTCATAATTGCGACAACAGGCACTTGCACTAACTACAATCGCCATGAGAAACCAGACCCGAGCACCTAGCATGCAAGACGATACATTGCACCATTCCGAAATCAAAAACTAGATAAATAATCTACATATGTTTCGCCAACAACCGTGGCATCCTCAGGATTATAGAAATTAGTAAATTAGTAAACCACTAATTACTATGAACCTCTAAAACCCAACACATTACTTACATCAGGTGTAATTTAATAACTAATTTACTAATTTCTATAATCCTGAGGATGCCACGGTTGTTGGCGAAACATATGTAGATTATTTATCTAGTTTTTGATTTCGGAATGGTGCAATGTATCGTCTTGCATGCTAGGTGCTCGGGTCTGGTTTCTCATGGCGATTGTAGTTAGTGCAAGTGCCTGTTGTCGCAATTATGAGTTATCAGATCCGAGGGTCAGTGGAGGGTGTAGGGCCCGGTGGTGGGCGCACCCATAGTGAATGTTTGAACTTCCGAATTGTAACGCCTAATACAATTTCATGTTTAATTTGTGTTTTAATTTTGGTATTTTACAGCTCTTTGCTTCAGTTTCAATTTAGCTCTTTATATACAATGCATTTTCTTAAAGTACCTTATTGTGTTTGTTATTTGTGGCTGTGTATTTATCTATGTCGTGCCTAGTCCCCCCTAGCGCACACCTTAATATGCACCTCAGTACTTCGACGCAAGGGCGTCGCCAAGGGGGGGCAGGGAGGGGCAGCTGCCCCCCCCTAGAGATTCTAAAAAAGTTGCCAAATATAATACAACCAAAGTCCTAAGTCTTTGAGTTGATTTGCTTGAAGTTCAAGCCTTGAACAATCATTCCCGTACATCGAAAATCGAATTCAAACTCCTTTTTATTTTATTTTTCTAATAAATGTTATTATAACTCATTTACAAGTTTTTTATTGTATAGTCAAGAGCTCGTGCTCGTGTAGCTTTACACATTAGACTCTGTACTGTCACAGAATATATATGTATATAGTACTAAGATACTGTTATTACAATCGCTGTAGATGTAAGGCTCGTAGTAAAAGTGAAAAGTTTCATGTGCTGTCGACTTTACCTACAATTCATACCTACTTTTCTCATTCATAGAGAATGAGAAAAGTATGAATTGTAGTAGGTAAAGTCAACTTGCCCCCCCCTGCGCCATCGGCTGGCGACGCCCTTGCTTCGACGAGTATGAACTTTACAGCCACATAGAACAGACTCTTATACACTTTATGCCCAGTTCAGTGATCAGCAGATAAAAACTACTAATGGGGTGATTTAGAACTCATAAGTAGTTAAACAATAATTTATTTCTTATAAATAAATACTTATTTGGTAAATAACAAAGTAATGTGAATCATTAGCTGTGTTGCAATAATATAGTTTTGTGGCTGGGGTTGCCATTTGATTTCTTTGCAAAGTGGACAATGTGGTTGATTCTGAACGACAACTTTAAAGCTTTTTTTTTATTAATGTTTGATGCTGCCTTTCTTTAAAATTTGATCAAGATATACACCAATCAACTTTGTTCTTCAGAAAAATTGGCCTCAAGTGTGACAGAATCGATCACAATGTTGCACAATAGCCGATTGCCTTTCTACACGCTCTGCAGGGCTACTGCCTAATTTGCAGCAGCAGAGCTGAAGCAATGCGATAGGGAAAATTGATATTGGGAATATTGAGTTTCGATGCTAGATAGTATCGATAACATCGGATAGTATCGATAGTGTAGATCATTTTCAAGGTCAACTAATTATAGTTCGGCAACATTAACCAGAGCGTGTGCAAAGACACTTACCCTCACACTTAAGAGGTATAAACACATCAGTTTAACAAGTTTTACAGCAGCAGCTTGTATTTAGCGTGTCGAGGCACGCGAGAGAGCACAAGCCGGGCGTCGTAGCTCAGAGACGCGAAGGTCCAGGGCTCCGCGGCGCTCCATTCTGCGCAATACACGCCGTCTTCGTGCTGCTCGTACGATTGCAGCACACCGTCCTCTAGACTAATTAATAAAAATCATTTATTACAGACCGAGATCTATAATTATGTGTGCTAATAAAAATTAAAAAAAAAAAATACAATTAAATAGGAGAATCTGTTATTATTACGAGCATCATTATATTCCTGCCCGCCGGTTTATTTCGAAACTTATATTGCCGAGGATTTGGCGTTTGTTTTACGGCCGGCTGCCTGCCTGACGCCAACCTTTCTCTTCTGTACATGAAATTAATTCAGTGGTACAAACAAGCTCGTGACTGGGATTGAACCAACGCCTTTTGACTTAAAAGCGCACGTCTTAAGCATTAATCGTAATATTAAAAAAATAGTCGTAAGTCTCCCCAAACAACCCCAAACAGTGTAACAGTAATAATAGAATCATACCTACGGTCTGTGAAACCAAATGTTGGTTTTGACATAAAGGAGAACTGCCTTTAGCAATTTCGTCTTTAGCTAATATAATGGGATAAGGGCAGGAACATGATGACATGATGATGGGGAGGCCTACGACTAGCTATGTGATATTAGAAATAATATTTAAAAAATTGAATAAAAAAAATCCACCCGAGTGAGACTTGAACTCACGACCTCTCGCATTCCGTGCTTCGCTCTAACCAACTGAGCTATCGGGTCAATTGACATGGATGACAAATTTGAGCTGGTCTTTACACTTTTAATTTAATAGCCATGTGATGTTTAAGAATAAGTGTGTGTGACTCACACAGGCGCCTGGTCATCCTCTTGACACACACTGGCAGCCGCCGTCAGTAAGGCGCGCGCGTCCGAGCTCCCAGTGAGGATTAGCTGCTCGTGGTACGTGTTGTAACGGACCGTCCACACCCTGAGGAGGATCGATTGTAATCGCTGGTTAGATAGGCAGTGTACAGTGGTTTAAGGTAAACGACTTCGTCCGCGTGTCTGACCATTACACCCCGTGCGAAGCCGGGACTGTTCCTAGTTATACCTACATACTCGTATAAACCTTCCTCTTGAATCACCCTATCCATTTTTAAAAACCGCATCAAAATCCATTGCGTATTTAAAAAGATCTAAGCATACATACAGACAACGGAAAGCGACTTTGTTTTATAATACTCGTAGCTACTCGTATGTAGTGATTTTTTTATTAGAATATATATTTAATCGTGAAACCACTCCTAAATGGTGGTGGCCAGAACTGAATGATCACAAAGAAGATCCCCCAGCCGCGTTTAGCATAACGGGTATAGATGCACCTAAATAATCAGTGGCAAGTTGCCCGAGAACCTTTTTTTTTATAGTATAACACACTACACAACACATTAACCTAGTCCCACATTAAGATCCATAAGGTCTTGTGTCGTGGGTACTAAGCAACGGTATATAAATACATAGATAAGTATATAAACATCCATGACTCTGAAACTAACATTGATATTCATCATATCAATGTTTTCCCCTACCGGGATTCGAACCCAGGACCTATAGTGTCGCAGGCAGGGTCTCTACCTACTAGACCAGTCGGCCGTCTTTAGCTTAGTCGACTTTTACGACATGCACGGAAGGAGATGGTAGCCGATGTATATTCTAGTGAAGCCCCGCGTCAGCACAGGAAGTAAAATAAAGTTTGATCTAATTAAATAAATAAAATTAAATAACCTGTGGGGTAAGCACGAACCTTTTTACGCGGCGTAACGCTAGCGACTCGCTGGCAAAATCTATGGGAATTGACAGTTTGACGCTAGCGTTACGGACTATCGAGAGGTTCGTGCTTGCTTACCCCTCTGATACTTCGTGTTAATGTCCATTATAACGAGTGAGTACAAGGTTTTATTTGGATTTTCTGGGTTTTTCTAAATTAACATTTACCAATGCGAGTGGTCAGTCCTGCTGAATGTAGGCTCCCTGCCATTTCTGTAGTCCCATATGTTTAGTGCTGCGTCGTCACCGACGCTGGCTAGTTGGAACTGCCTAAAAAAAAGTTGCAAATATTTATAGAAATTTAAAAATACATGGAAGATGGTGTTCTTTGTATGACTTATTATAAGGCATCCCATAAGAAAGGTTTTTTGAAAGTCACACGGGAAAAATGGGGATTTTAAAGTTTATCCTTCAGGCCCATTGTAAAAATCGGCATTATAACAAGATTTATTTTTATAGGATCTAGGTACTAGAGAACGCCCGCAACTCCGTCCGCGTAGACTGCAGTAAAAAAATTGGGTGATACTCATCTGCATCCAAATCGGTTAAGCCGTTTCGGAGATTAGCGTGCACAAACAGTGATCAGAGGGGTAAGCACGAACCTCTCGATAGTCCGTAACGCTAGCGTCAAACTGTCAATTCCCATAGATTTTGCTAGCGAGTCGCTAGCGTTACGACGCGTAAAAAGGTTCGTGCTTACCCCACAGTTATGTTTTATTATTTGTATAGAATAGATAGAATGCCTACTTTAGCTTACCTATTGGGATTGAAGTCGAGATCCCTCGCGAGTTGTTTGTGCGCGTTGTCGATCGTCCACGCCGGCTTGCCCGGTGTGCGGATGTCGAAGCACTTTATGTGCATGTCCTGAAGTACTGCAAACTGGAAATCGTCAATCAATTTACCTATGTACCGTATAAAAAACACGCGAAGTCGTTTGCGTGGACTGCAGAAAAAGAAACAAAATGATAAAATTTTCAAGGAATTTTATGGATAAAAAATAGCCTATAGAGCAGTGGTTCCCAAACTTTTTTTCTCATAGACCCCTTTCAAAATTAACTGGTTCTGGTGGACCCCCTACAGGCCTACACCACATAAAAAATTTATTGTGAACGTCCATTTTTCACATCAACGTAGACCCCCATCGAGTCTCCTGTGGACCCCTAGGCGTCCACCTGGACCACTTTGGGAACCACTGCTAGAGTATCCTTTCTCTCCTATACAAAAGTAGCCTACACTTAGATGTTCTTTCTCTCGTCACTTTCGGAAGCCGGCGGCAAGCCTAGAATGCTGCTGGCCTTTTGGGAAAGTCTGGTTTGATTGTGGACAGGTAATATGGTCGATTCCGGCAGTCACACTTAAACCTAAACGTAAAATTAGTTCTACCTGTCCTTTTCTCTCTCAGCCATTTATGTTAAGAACGGAGAGAGATAGACCTGACATATATTAGGTTTAGGTTTAAGTGTGACTGTCGGAATCGACCATAATAAATATGTACCTACAATGGCTTTAAATCTCTAGGTTAAGTGCGGAGGCACCATTAATTTATTACGTAAGACGATTTAGGGAGGAGGAGAGGGGTCGAACATGTCTTATTTTTCTGACAAAAGGCTCGGCTTATTCTTATAATAGAGGGGATTGAAAACTAGCGAAGATAGTCTTACGTAATAAATAAATGGCGCCGGTAAACAACAAACTAACACCAGCAGTTAAATAGTCACAAACCTGTGTCGTGCCCTGCGGACTCCACCGGCCGGCGCTCAGCTTGAGCCGCGTCCGCGGGTCACAGGCGTGGCCCGAGAGGACAGCCCCCGAGTTCGCGTCACGCACACTCAACCCCCCCTCCTGCACTAGGGCCACGCGACTTGTGTCTGTGGGGTGCCATTCCGCGCTGCGAATCTCCTCTTCCGCCTTCTTTAACACCCGTGCACATTCGTAAGGTACGTCAACCGTCTTTATCGGCTATCTATTTGACGATTCATAATGATGATCACTCAAAGAAACGTAAGAAATGGAAGTGGCATAATGCTTTGTTGAATGAAAATTTTCCAACACAAGCATACGTGTTACTTCCAATTCATTAATTTTCAATGAGTGATGATCACTATGAACTGTCAAAAAAGATAGCTAATAGGCCTGCAGGACGACCGATTGGGGTAGTTGGTAGTAACCTTGCCTGCCACGCCATTGGTCCTGGGTTCGAATCCCGGTAGGTGCAAAGTTTGATATGATGAATATCGATGTTTGTTTCCGAGTCATGGATGTTTCTATACTAATCTAGTATTTATGTGTCGTTGCTAAGTAAGTACCTACCCAAGACACAAGCCCTTATTTGTGGTACCTTAGTGTGACTAGGTCAATGTGCTGTGAAGTGTGTGAATATTTATTATTATTATTTATTATCTAAACCGAACTTGTACATCTCAACTATACCCTCAAAATTGGTCAGAAGTGGCACCATGTTGTTCTATCGGCCCTTGGTACTCTGCCTACCCCGTAAGGGATAAGGGCGTGATTATATGTATGTATGTATGTATTATCTAAAGCGGTGATAGCCCAATGGTTTAAACGTGCGCCTTCCAAGCGGGATGCGAAGGTTCGATCCCAGTCATGGCCTGTACCAATTTATTTAATGTACGGATTTTAATGTTGTAAAATTGTCACTAAACGTACGTAAAGCCGTGCGTGCGCTTGATCTCTCTCCAGTCGTGTCGGCTTTCCGTGCCATCGGACTATGAGACTGACGTATCGGAGAATGCGCACACACTTATGCACTATGACATCTTCTGCACCATGGAGAAGAAATAAAAGAGGAGTAGCGGCTAAGTATATTTTCATAGAAAAATAGTGTGCCGCGGAGCGGGGGTGAAGTATGGGACGAGGGGAGCATTGAACACTGGAGCCCTGCACATTTACATAGAAACCACCTTGTAGTGACCTAGTCAAACTACTTGCTCATTATCAATATGGTTCAAGATTGTTTTACCAGTGCAATTACTAATCGCTAGATGGCAATATTATACCACGTTTTAGTAAAAAAGTACCCTGATAAAAGCACTAGTGTCTTTGTAATTTTAATACGGTTAAATTTCGGAGCACAAGCGTCTGGTTACAGCTACTGCGTTACACTGGCGCTGAAGCTCCGCCCCTATCATGACGTCATGGCCTCACGATTGCCACACGACTCACTTCATAGTCCCACCTCCTCTTTTATACCTTCTTCATGTTCTGCACACTTGGCTAATGTCCGTTGACATTGGTCGCCATGACCGAAATATCTATCATTACTCTCAAAAACTACTTGACCAACAATAAAATTGGTAGATTACAATAGGGGAGATATGCACTGAGAAAGGATTTCAAGAAATCCCTACAGAGAAGTGAAACAAACTAATGTAAAAATAACTTACTTCTGGTCTTATGGTTATAAGCAGCTCCATATCCTCAGCATTTCTATTTTGTATAGCATTCAGGTCATCCATATCTTTAGGGATAACCTGCAAATAAGCACATACTGCCTAATAAACCTTCCCTAGCCAGACAAATAAAATATTTCATTCATTTATTCATAGCTCTTTTGAGGACCCTCCTAGCGAATAAATATTTTCATATGTTCTAGCGGTGTTTTTGGAATGGGTAAACCGCCCCCTGATTACGTAAAAGCAATAGCAAAGCCAAAGTCGCGCGTTCGCGATAAATTGAGAGTGTGTGCGTGCTTGGGCGAGGTGCGGGGCGCGGGAGGACGCCGAGCGCTCGTTGCGCGCACGCACACACGCGCGGCTTCGGATTTGCTTTTACGTAATCAGGGGGCCTCTAGGTACAACATGATCACTAAGGATATCCTAGAGTCACATTTACCATAGAGGGGCTAGATGTAAAAGATTAGTGATA
This sequence comes from Carposina sasakii, assembly GCA_014607495.2. NCBI lineage: Eukaryota > Metazoa > Arthropoda > Insecta > Lepidoptera > Carposinidae > Carposina > Carposina sasakii. Next base: position 566,785 of record CP053170.1, read on the forward strand.
AATTGCTCGCCCATTGCTTAAGACACATGACATGATATAATACACATGAGTTCCTTATTGGACTCTTACATGCATAGAAGGTGATACAGCTAATGGTAAAGCCAGTAAAATCAGCAAAGTTCTTAGCAATATAGGGTTAATTTTAAAACATCAATAACCTCGCAAGACTAGATAGCTACCATCATAAACAACAACAATACAGGGAATTGCATCTTCTACGAGTTTTGATCATTTGTCACATTTTACTTTCTTTCTTTAAACATTGTGCTGGAGATTTAGCTTTGTTTGCCGAGATTTGGCTAGTGTATGTAGTTTGGGATGAAAAATAATGTTGCCAATATGTAATTTAGAAAAGATAGGTAAAATTCGTCATCCGAGTAATTGATCATCCGGTAGCTCAGTGGTTAGAGCAACTAGCACGGTATGCAGAGGTCGTGGGTTCAATTCCCACTTGGGTAAAGAATTTTTTCCATTTCTTTATTAATAATTTTATAACATTAATAATTTAATAAAAAATAAATATCAATTTAATATTACCTCTGAATGTTCTTAAGTCTGTACATTATACTGAGGGGCACGCGATCGCGAGCGTCAACCTTTTCGTATACCTACAAATGGAACATAGACTTACAAATGTCATAACAGTACAATAAAGGCTTGGAAAATCATTTTTAATTAATGTATTGAGTTATGATAAAACTTGTAGAACAAATGTTATTGTTTATGATTATAGCTATCCAGTCCTGCGAGGTTATTAATGTTTTAAAATTAACCCCGTATATGCTGTTTTATTTCTCATAAATACCTCAATAGTGGGTAGCTTGTAAATACTGACACCCATAGTACACTGGCATGTGTTGGGGTCATATGTGTTGTGCGTCGTCATCAGAGTGGCCGCATCATGAGGGGAGCAGCGAAGGTGCCAGATCTCTCCAATGTCATGTTTAAATACCTGAAAATGTTATATAGTGTTAATGTAGATCTTCAGCTGATGTACACAATAAGGAAGAATGTAGATGAATGAGGGATTAGTTTATTCTGGTTATTATGTATAGCCTTAATTAATATTTTTGTACTTAGTTTGTATTTGAATTTGAATTTTTGAGCAATCTTACCTTAGTATGTAAGGCGCCGGTGTCTTCTTCCAGTTCAACGACATGTACTTGATTAGCGTTGGGCTTCAGAGTTTGTGTTCCGATTAGAAAACGAATAGCATCCGTGTCGCCATACTGTGGCGACAACGCTCGGGTCTAAAACATAATTCGGTACTTATTAAATTCAGTATCAGTTGTCTACCTGTCTGGTCTTTAGGTAGACTTTGAGGATAACAATAAAGTAGTAATCTGGATGCACAGAACATTTACCTGATGTTCCAAACCGTATATGATAGAGTTTCCTTCCTCCATTGAGCGGAACTGTGAATTAAGCTAAATACTACTTAATAATATGTGTCGTAAAATCATTTATTTTAGATAAATCGCACCGAAAACAGAGATTTGTGTTAAATAAAATTTTTGGTTTTGTTTTTTTTTTTTTTAATTTATCCCGAAGGAAAGGCAAGGGGAACTAAGCCCATACAGCCATTGTCTTAAGTAAATGATTTCTGAATTAATGAGGGATGATATTGATGATGATGAATGGAAACGTCGGGAAAATCCTCAGGAACAAGTGTAAAGTTAGTCAAAATGAAAAATTATTGCAGAAACAACTTACATGCGCCCATGAAGAGATCGTAATCCGGCTAAAGTTTCACTCGGCTTACCTGCGTATAAAACTATGCACACGCTTTTTGGTTTTGTTTACATCATATGACATTGACAATGACAGTTACAAATTCTAGTTTTAATTATATCTTGCATGGCATATATACTATGTCCATACTGCCACATAGAGGCCCGCCCCCTTATTACCTAACTATGTAGTAAAAGCAAAGCGATAGAGAAAATTTTACAAAAATCGCTGATTGCTTGTCAAATTCGTATTACGTAAAATTAATTTCAAAGGAACTTTGACATTTCAAGGCGAATATTGTACAATTTTTGCTATCGCTTTGCGTCGGCTTTGCTATTGCTTTTATTGAATATGGGTGCGCCCACCACTGGGCCCTACACCCTCCACTGACCCTCGGATCTGATAACTCATATCTGCGAAAACAGGCACTTGCACTATAGGATGGCATACCTTGTCCGTTTCCATATATTATATATTATATTCTGTCGTACGATAAAAACACGATAATTTTGTAATAAATATGAGATAATTTCGCAAGTACGATCTGGCAACACTGCAGCCAGCAGCCCTCAATACTATAATATCCACATCATACATCAGTTAATCTCACTTCATGTCTCTTTAATTTTGCTAATCTCTTTATTCCATAAAAAATACAAATTATACAAACACAATATACCTATTTAAGTAAGTATACAAATACCTACTTACAAGAACGAACCTACTTGTGGAGATCCAGGAGATTTTATTCCAACAAACCAATACCTAACCTAAAGTAACTCAAAACAGTTTTGCAGGGCATTAGCTATTATAACTGTACCAACCTTTTATTATTATTAATAATAATAAATAAATAAAATAAAAGTAGCCCCTGAATATTTACCTTACGGTAGCTACATCCGTGATGCAACTGATGTACTCGTACTTACTTATCCAAGTGAAGCCAGGGTCGGATTTAGGGGAGGGCAACCGGGGCAAAAGCCCGGGGCCTCCACAAACAGGGGGACCCCACAATAGAGATTTTCATGAGACACAAACAGTACTATTAACGTGTTTTCTTTTCATATTTTTTTTGGCTCTTTTACCTTTACCTACAGTAGGTAGGGGAAGATTGGGTAATGGGGGTCACTTAAGCAAGAATTAGAATACAAAAGCTAAAAATTAACAAAAAAATTATTGCAACCGCCTCATAACAAAATTTACTTAATTAGCTATAATTTGAGATCAGTAATCATCACTTTGATAATCATCTTTGGGAAATATAAAAGTATTAAAAAAAAAACAGATTTGACTCCCATTGCACTAAGTTACGGGTAATTGAGGTCACCTTGTGGGCAATGAGGATCATACAAAAATCTAACACAAATCGCGTCACGTCTGATACAGGGGTATCGTTTGATTCCTGGAGAATCTTGCTCTTTACTCTTTCGGTCCCCTTCTTCGGCACGCGCGTAATCTTGCTACACGCGTCAATGTGCATTTATGCAGAAAACGCAGTCTATTTACTCAACTTTGGATCCTAATATTTTAGAAACCAGACACTTCCCAGGTATGCTTCCATGAAGAAAAATGATCATGATGATGAGGAGATTCCATAAATTTGGGGAACGTTGACGACCAAAAATCACCCCGTATATTTTTCCTTTCCCCTATCTTTTTCTTTGGGTGGCGGTCACTAGCGGGCAATGGGGATCACCCGATTCTCATTACCCACAAGTATTTTATGAAGAAAAAATAATAAACACAAAATATACATTAGAAAAACTCCGGATTTAAGTAGGAAATCATTACACCAAATGTATAAGTAAGGGCGTAAAATAGTAACATACAAGTAGACCAATAACTATAAAAGTTACTGTATATTTTGCATCCGTAAAAATTTACATCGGCGAGCCGCAAAAAGAAAACACACCTCTCATTCTCTATGCTGTCGCCATACCCACGCGGCACGCTCGCAGCGACAGCGAGGGGAACAGAGCGGGCAGGGAGGATCCTTAACGCATTTCTATTAGTGTTACTTTTGGAGATGTGTGGGTGACCACTATTACCCACTGACTCCCATTACCCGATCTTCCCCTACTTAGTACATACATGATTATATTATTCTTAAATATTATCAGAAATCATCTATACAGGGTGTTTTTTTGTGGCCACCTTTAACGAAGGGTACGTATTCTATACATGAAATAAAGCAAATTTATGCCAAAAAAAATGCTGGGAAAAAAAATTTTTTTTTGAAATTTTTTTTAAATTCCTTGATCGTGCGAAATTTATAGTGTCTAGTGTTTATGTTAGTTTTTTATAGACAGATATTAATTATTTTTCGTGAAAAAATCCTGCTACGCGCGTCTATGTGCATTTATGCAGAAAAACGCAGTCTATTTACTCAACTTTGGACCCTAATATTTTGGAAACCAGACACTTCCCAGGTATGCTTCCATGGAGAAAAATGATCGTGATGATGAGGAGATTCCGTAGTTTTCGGGAACGTTGACGACCAAAAACCATCCTGTAGGTAATGAAAATAAAATAAATAATTAATACTAAAATTTAATTTTTAGATACTTAATTCTTGATTCCGATTATATTTATTTATATATTTATGTTTGGTAGGAAGGTACCTATGTTTGTTAAATAATAACATGATCTACCTATGGTTTCACAATAAATTATTTATTGAAAAACTCGACAAAAAAAAAACAATTTATTTGGAAAATAATTTGGGACAAGGGGCCTCCGCTCCTTTATTGCCCCGAGGCCTCCGGACCTCTAAATCCGGCCCTGAATGAAGCCCTACGTCAGCCCAGGAAATTATAAGCCGGGATGCCATAATCAATTTTACAATTTACCACAGAGCGATATAGCTATAATAAGTAGGTAGGTACTTAACTTATTACTCACAACGGGGTTACAAAGTAGGTTACCTAATTTCAATTCCTAGTAATTACTGATTGAAATGAATGGTTTCCGTTATGAGAAAAAAAATAAAAATAATGTGTAATTTGAATCCCACGATACAAATAAGAGGAAATTTTTTATTTTTTTTATTTTGGTGTTTTCCCTGTGGATTTCCAGTGACCCTTCTAAATCAAAGCTACTGAACCCTCTGGGTAACAGTCCTCCTGTAAAGCTAGATTTTTTTCCATGATGAATCATATAAAGGCAATAACCAAGACCTGGCAGGCATCACCCCTTCTTCATCTTTTTTATCTTTGAGTATAAAAATTAATAAAAGACTTGTTTCTGTAAATTTGAAAGATTTATAAGTATGTAGCCTTTGGAAGCTGTAAGTCGGCCTTGTTTGCCCCCTTTTTTTACAATTAGCTAGGCAAACATTTGACCGCCATCGACCGATGTTAAGCAAGATGCGGCCTAGGGTGGTACATGTTTGCCTAGAAAGTGCCTATTCACTCTAGCTTTGAAGAGACCAATGTTGCGAACCCTGGTTTGCAAACTTTAAACACACCAACGTAATCTTGCACCACTTTAAGGATTTGTGTCGTGATGGTCTCTTTTTTGGAAGTCGGTCAAAAATAACGAAAGTCGACCCGGCAACCGGCCGGGGCGCGCTCGTAAAATGTTTAAATGCGAATTTTAAATCTGTATTTCCAGAAGCTCGTAAAAACTGCATAAAATCGCCAACGGAAGCTTTTGTACTTCGATCGTTTGAACTGTGGGCAGGAATGCCGGCAAAATAAACAATTCCCCCGCTTTTTACTTACTTTGACGTGCCTAACTGTAGGTAGGTAGAATGTTGGTTTAAAAAAATATATTTGGCGGTAGATTGTAAATAATCAAATATTTATGATTATATTGGTTACCTACCTACATTATTACAATCCTACTAATATTATAAACTCAAAGTTAGTGAGTATGGATGGATGGATAGATTTTAGTTAGGTACTCATTCACGTAAAAACGACTGGAGCCATTTTAATAAAATTTGGTATGGAGATAGCTGACACCCTCGATTAACACATAGGCTGCTTTTTATTCCGGGAAAATATTTTTATCCCGGATAATTTCGACATTTTGTTTTTGTTTTTTCAGTCCACGCGGACGAAGTCGCGGGCGTCCACTAGTAATACAATATTAAGAAAATTCCATGATACTCGTAGGGCAGCTATATTCTGATACGAGTATTCGCATAGCAAACTTGCAATGTCGTTTTAAACTAGGTAGGTTTTAAACTACAGCAAAATAACAAGATGACTCCAAACAAGATTTTAATTCGTCAAATTATTCTACGAAAGTATACGACTGGGCTGTACCTAAGATAATTAAAACTACCAAGATACATTTTGCTGTTTGCAAAACAGGGCTACGTTCAATAATCGACTCAATTACCATTAATTACTGAGATGAAGCTATTCATAACAATTTGCAGAGTGCGCAAGAGTTGATTAAGGGTCAACGCGCAGAAGGCATGCGTACGCTACGTATGCAAATACTAAGAATGTGAGAATCAAATTCGATTTCTTGTAGAGATAATAATATAATGTGTTTGTTTATGTGTACATACTTATGTACTTATAGATTTTACGGTTTATTCAGAAGTTTCTGTTTCATATGGATCAGCATTAGTTAAGTATGGATTTGATTTTAACGAATTAAAATACAGACATTACAAAAACAATTGAGATTTTTGGGAACAATCTTGCGTAAAAAAGCTGAAATGAAAAAAAAAATGAAAAATAGTTTATTGACCATATTTACAATGCAGTTACAAATGGCACATACATAGATAGGAGTATTTTTATACCAAGCCTACTATAATAACACAAAATAGATTGGTTAAAAGATAATTTAGCATTCATAAGTGAAACGTCGATGTCTGTAGAAGTATATAACTGTAGCACAGACATCGGCGCCCTCCATCGGTTATATTGTTATTATGTACAAAGTTATAGTTACGTAAGCCAGTACAACATTAATCAATAATATTTCCTCATTACACTATAGTAACCCTTCATTTACAAAGACCAATATTTAGATAGTACTATACTACCTAGCTCTTTCGCTTTCACATTTTTTAGTATACCCACAGACTCTCACAGGCTACAGTGTGCCGTGAAGTCAAATTGTGTCGAGCCCCAGAGCAACACACTTTGTTTTGTCACAGGCCTGACTTTCCATGATAATTATCACGTACATCTCGAGTGACGATTCACGTCATAATTAAATCTGATAACATCATCGAAACTTGACGACCTTTTGATCTTCAATGGTTTCCTGATATATGAGTAACTCGTACTCTAAACATAAATATGGAGATGTTTTGAAGGCCTATGCCCTGACATGATGATGATCTCCAACCGTATTTTCGGCCAAGGCGACCTATCTCTACGGAGATTGGCCAGGTACGCAGGAGATATTACAGTGCACAAGTGTGTGCGTAAACACAGATGCACTATCTATTTTTATTTTTTATTTAGTTATTCCGTTACTCTCATAGTCCGATGGGACAGAAAGCCGACACGACCGGAGAGAGATCAGGCGCAGGACCAGGGCCCTGACATACACGTCTATGATACCTTCTGATGCAGATCTATTATCAAAGCCCCTTAGTCTAGTGCGAACCACAATGGAGTCACTTCTTTTTTGGGGGCGCACTAACTCTAAAAAGTGATACTTGTATTTAGCTAACTAATTATATTTTCTAAATTTCCTTCGGAGTTCCTGTGTACCTTCATGCTTACACGGAAAGTCCAATACTTACATGTCAGTTGCGTAAGCCCAGCGTGTTTCTTCGATGACTGCGCGTCCAGCATTAGAAGCCGCAGAAGGGTATCAGTTCGATTCGGACTGCAGTGGCGGGCTGACCGTGGTCCGAGACGCCGTGTGTTGATGTTGTGACAAAAAGTTCGTGAAATGAAGTGGCTAGTCGTTGTGAGCTGCGTGGTATGCCTGGTGCACCTTTCCGAAGCGGGGGGTATGTAATTATCTTTATTTACTAATTTTCACAGCTTTTTAAAAATCTGTTGTCGAGTAAAACTTACAGTCAAGTACGAACTTGCTATAAAAAAGTTGCTACCCTCAGTCTAGTTTATTAGCGAACGTAAGCGACTTTGCGTGGACTAAAACTGCGGATAGCTTTATGAAATAGCTTATTCGATTATTCTGATACATAAAAGAAACATGACTGTTGATTATGCACAAATTCCATCATAATGTGATGGATTGTCTCTTCGTAACCTTTCACTGATAGTATTCTAGTAAGATTAATATCGTAGTGCTGCGTGGTGTTAGCAGAGTAGAATTGCTCTACCCCATGTCTACCCTTGGGTATCGCAAGAGGCGATTAAGGGTTTCCGGGAAGTGAGCAGCAGTGCCTCCCGTGTTGACAATGTAGTCCGAAAATCACACCGCGGTCACCAACCCGCTTGTCCAGCGTGGTGAATAGGGGCAAAAATTCCCCTATGGCATGACAGTAGCATTGTAACATGCCCTGGGGGAGACCTACGTGCAGCAGTGGACTGCAATAGGCTGATCGTAGTAATATACATAGTAAACTTCTATAAGTACAAAAATGTATAATGTTGAAAAATCGTTAACTAAACTTATTATTCAAACCTTAGTTTATCTAACAAATCTACCCTCATTTAAAAAACCTGAAGTTTGAAAAAAGTTCGTTTTTGTTTTTTTGTCTATTGGATGAAAGTTGGCATAGAGATGCCTTTTAAGTTCTGTCATTTCCATATTTCCCGGCAATTTTGAATTTGGAACTGTTCTATATTCGAAACTTTAAACTTTGAATCTTAAAACAGTTGAAAGTATTAGGATTAATGCTATTGTTTAGTCACAGCGTCGATTGGAATCTGTCAGGTTACGTACGAAAATGAATCTTTCAGGGAAAATGTTCGTGCAATACTTATTTTTCTACAACTTTAGAAGAGGCCTGACACAGCTTCAGTGTTTTGAAGAGCTGACATCTGTGTTCAGTAATCAAACCCCATGTCTGCGGACTGTCGAACGCTGGTATTTAGAATTCCAACGTGGACATACTAGTGTTAGTGACAAATCTCGCGAAGTGCGCCCAAAATCCGCCTTCACTGAAGATAACATCATTGCTGTGAAACAACTAATTCTCAAAGATCATCATGTGACGTATCGAGAGATAGAGGCTCTATTATTAGGCATCTCAGGGCACAACCATTCAGATGATCTTGCATAAAGCGCTTGGTGTGAGAAAGCTAGTTTGCCGATAGATACCGCATCTGCTTTCAGACGATCACAAGGCGGCCCGCGTCAGATGGTGTAAGAAAACTCTGCAAAGGTTCAACCGAGGAGAGTCAAATCACGTCTACGACATCATCAGTGGTGACGAATCTTGGATCTATGCCTACGATCCTGATTCTAAACAACAATCTATATCTGGGTCTTTCAAGACGAGCCAAAGTTGACTAAAGTTGTTCGTTCTCGAAGCACTTCAAAGAATATGGTGGCCACGTGCGTTAGAAAAACCGGCCATGTTGCGACTATTGCACTTGAAGATCGTTGAACGGTTAACGCAGAGTGGTATACCAGTTTATTTACCACAAGTCATCACCGAACTTCGAAAATCTAACTCAAAGCGACGCATCATCCTGCACCACGACAACGCAAGCTCACACAGCGCTCGTCAAACGATTGAGTATTTGAAGCAGGAAGAAGTAGAAATTCTTGACCATCCTCCATACAGTCCTGACCTAAGGCCTAACGATTTCTTTACATTTCCTTAAATTAAAAAAAGTCTTCGTGGTCAAAGGTTCCAGTCCGGTGAAGAAGCAGTCGACGCTTTGAAGTCAGCCATTTTGAACACCCCCACTTTAGAGTGGAATAAATGTTATAATAACTGGTTTGAGTGAATGGAAAAGTGTATTAAGCTACGTGGTGAATACTTTGAAAAATAATAAAAGTACTATAAGGTTCTAGTTGTGTTGTTTTCTTCTAACGACAAAACTTAAAAGGCATGCCCTCGTATTACAGATAGATTATGATCTGGAATAGGACGTGTGTAATTATCCCAGGGTAATATCCCCACTAATGCAGGTATAAATTTTTCTCTAGTGCAAGCAGACGAAGTAGAGGGTCGCTAGTCAATACAAAACTCTTTAATTTAATGTAGATAAAATATATAGAAAGTGTTATATAAAAAAGTGTTGCTGTTTAAATTAATCCTACTACATAATTATGGAAAGTTTGTACAACGGATCTTTGGATATTTTGTTAGTTTATCATGTTTAAACTAACGATATTGATGAAACTTGTCAAGAGTAACACATAGTTCTCATGGAAGAAGTCGCGGGCGTCTGCTCATATTCAAATAAGGACATTCAAGTACTTTGAATTTACAATCAATATCATAATTTTCTTAACACCTCTACTGGATTGAGTGGTTCATAATTGATAAACTATAATTTTGTTTATTATACTCAAATTAATACGCCTTTACTTATATAAAACCTAATAACCCCATCCCACGGTGCGTGTCGGTGCGGGCTGGTCCGCGTCCGCCTACATTTATCACCACGGACCCAGACGCACCGAGACGGACGCGTCTGCATTACAATATCATGGACCGTAGGAACCCACCTTAAGGATATTATTGTGTGTAGCTTATATGACTTTCGATAACATAATTATACTCGTACCTACGTATGTGACCTATCAAGTAGGTAGCTAGATTGTTAAGTTCTGTAAATATAAGTAAGTATCTAAATTCGTCTTATTTACTGCAGATATACATCTGCACATACATCGGTACAATAATTATTAGGTAATTTTGATGTATATACAGGGTGTAACAAAAAGGGTATGTTAAGCGAAAAGCTACGTAAATAGCCCACTGTAGAGGACCTATCTACAAAATTTGAGACTCGAAATCACATTTTTATTTTTCAAGATTGTATGAAAATTTCTGAGATATTTAAAAATTCTCCATACTATCGGGAAAAATAAACATGTGATTTCGGGTCTGAAATTTTGTGGATAGATTCTCTATAGTGGGCTATTTACATAGCTTTTCGCTTAACATACCCTTTTTGTTACACCCTGTATATTGAAGGTAACGTTTACGTTTTACCTTTTACATAGAGGAATAAGTTTTAAAAGTCGTATTAGTACGTGTTATGCCGTTAAATTTTAATTTTAATCATATAAGTAAATAAATATGATGAATCAGTGCAGTTTCTTGTTGAATAAAGCAATATTTTACAGTCAAAAAATAAAAATGAACCAAGTAACTCCATCTATGATGATTTTTACTTCCCTGCTTTGGCTTACAAGGAAGAACACTCTTGTCTTTTATTCCTCTATGCCTTTTACGGCTATAAACTATTATTAATGTCACATAACTTAAGAAGGTCTAATAATAGACGAACCCTAACCAATGAGTACCTACCTCTTTCGTTATCCCATTTTAATTAAGTACTTTAAAAACCTCAAAACACACGTTAATAATATACCACATAGGTACCTACTTTATATTTATTCAAGTTTTAACGTTTTTCGAAATTTTATTTTATATGGATGGTGGGCAAAAAAATTGAGTCAATTAATCACATGCATGGATACATGATGCATGAAAACCAAGCATATGAAGACACATGCCTACGTCATTTATATCGTCAAGGTGTAACAAAGTCGAATATGTTTCTTTTGTATAATATAATAATAGGTAAAGTTATTGGACAAAGATGTCTAATGACTATTTATTACATACACACATACATATAATCACGCCTTTATCCCTTACGGGGTAGGCAGAGCACCAAGGGCCGATATAACCACATGGTGCCACTTCTGACCAATTTTAAGGGTATAGTTGAGATGTACAAGTTCGGTTATTATTACATTACATACATATATAAATATACACACGGCTGTGTTCCCGGAATGGGGTAGCCAGAACTGCAGGATCGTAAAGGAGACCCCATAGCCACCTTTAGCATAGGACCAGCTAAATTTAAGTAAAACCTGTGAGGTCTGAAGTACAGGCCTATTTATAACATCAAGAAAATGGCCTCGTGCCTACTGATACTATTAATGTATTTTTAGCAAATATTGCTCTCCAATTATAGAAATTACATTTATAGCGTGCAATAAATAAACTTGTAGGTATGATAAAGGGTAATGGCGGATGTGAGGGTGGCCCTTAGGTTGTGCCCTTTGCTGATAACTTTTGAAGTTAATCTTCTATACATAAAATTGTAACGGATCGATGTTTGTGCACGCTAACGTCTAAAACGGCTGAACCGATTTTCAGGAATAAAAAAATTTAATAAAATAAAATGGGGGGTGCAAGTCTAGAATACACGATGACTGATAAACCGATTTATCGAAATTTAGTCTGTCCAAATACGATAAATATAGCCGCCATGTTGAATTTTGTATAGTGACGTTACGATATCGTATTATACGATATCCATGATGCGTGGTCATGTTAGGGGGGCTGATACATAGAATAATAAGTTCTCTTTACGTCGGACTCATTATTCTATAGCCAAATATTAGGCGTAGGTAGCTCTTTGTTTTGTATTTAGGAGAAGTAGGGCAACACTAAGAAACGGTTTTCCGAAATTCTTGCAGCAACGGAAAAAAACGGGAGCTTCATAGATACGGAAAAACTTGTCTTATGATGATGCATGGAAATTAATTAAACTTTACTAGGGTTGGGCGTTACAAATTAAATTATTATCGATAGCGTTATCGATATTTTTGTAAAAAATCGCATGAGTGTATTCGTTTTCCTCTTTTGAATAATAGGGTGAGGGTCTGGATAAGATTTGTTTGGCTTTTTGCGATTTTGTTATCACAAGTGCAGATATCTTATACTAGAGTGCGTATACTTCATTTTTATGATGGCGCTAGTTACTATGTTAATAACTACATTATCTGTGTCATTGCATACAAAAATGTTAGTTCCGAAATCAGACATAAGGAGTTATACTCTGAAACGGAGTTTAGTGGATACCCGCCACTTTGTCTGAGTGTACTTCAGGAAAGATATGTTTCTGAGAAAAAAAGCCCTACATATAAGCTTTTTTAAATAAATGGACTGTCCAACACAAAAATAATGAACCAGCTAGTTCTCGAGATTAACGCATTCAACCAAACAAAGAAACTCTACGAGTTTTACAATTCTCGTATATTAAAACGTAGCAAAGCGCATGTCAGTAGTAGGTATTATTATATGTACACATGCAATTTTTAATAATTCAAGCCTAGACCTTGACGCTTTTACCTTTTTTATTTTCATGCTTGACACGTCCAATAATAGAGACTCTTGCAATAGATCAATCAACATTATAACAATAATGTTATTGTCACCGTGGGAACCCTATTTTCCTTATTGCCAAGCTCATGCATATTACATAGATACATCTATTTATATCAAATAAGCAGGTTTTTCCTGCATATAGATGGTGTTGGTGCATGTCACAAAAACGTCGAGATTTTACGTAAACGTATAATTAATTCTAGCATAATATTTACTTTTATTGAATGATTAAGGCGTAATCTCTTGAAGTGACCCTATCAATATCATATTCCTTTCCTTTTACCTTCCTTATCTTCTCCTTCCTCTTGTTTCGCGAACTGGCCGGCGGCGGCAGTGGCAGCGCAAGTGGCCGGGCGCACCAGGGGTCGACTAGCCCGGCCCGCGTCCCCCCAGCCAGCCGAATCTTTCCCTTCCCAGATGGGTCAGACTCTTTGACCCATGTGGCCCCCTTTAAGGGTCACGCAAGTTACCGGCGCGTTGTTGCGCGCCGAGAATATTGCCCGGGCACGGGAGTCGCACCAAGGCCCGCAACCCAGGGCGCATTTTTGTACCTAGGACATAGAGGAATAATTCCTCTATGTCTAGGACATAGAGGAATAATTCCTCTATGTCTAGGACGACCCACGTCCTACATACATATACATACATACATAATAATCACGCCTCTTTCCCGAAGGGGTAGGCAGAGATCACGGATCTCCATTTGCTACGATCCTGACACGCCTCTTTCGCTTTATCTACTTTCATGATATTCTTCATGCACGCTCGTCGCTTTAGGGTACTCTTGACCTGACCTTTCTTTAGAATTTCACCAATTTGATGACCCACGTCCTACCAATATAAAATTTATACTTTTTGAGTATATATTTAACTTGATATTTTACATGTGAAAAGAAGATCCCTAATGATCCCGCAGTGTTGGCTGACTCAATTCGGGAAGTCAGCCTTGTATGTGTATTACACATTATGTTTAAGTGAACATGGACATGTAATATGGATGTTAGACTTTCACCCAAAAACTAGTGAACAGGTTTTATTGAGACTTGGCAGTGATTTAGCTTATACATCAGACTAACACTGAACAAAATCGCGGGCGTCCAGTATGATATACCTACTTACGTCACATGAATCTGAGTAGCACCACATAGCGCGCCATAATGATTATAACCTAACCATCTTAACCACAAGTTCTTACGAAACGACTGTAAAACATAGGTTCATTGCATTTTTATCATTTTTATCGAGTTTCGCATGACCTCGACGAGCCAGAGGAAGTATTATCAAAGCAGATTATGCCGAGCCGTCGGAACTAATGAGAAAAAATAATTATTAAATAACATAGAACTACCTAATTAATGGTACGCTAACGTGTGACCCGAGTGTCGCAAGCGCTCATATTTTAAATATCTATGTAGATAGCTTTGCCGCGTGGTGCCAGCAAAGTAGAGTTTTGTACCACCCAATGCCTGCCCGTGGGTATCGTACGACGCGATTAAGGGTTTCCGAGAGGTGGACAGTAGCGCCTCCCTTACTGAAAACATAGTCCAAAAACATAGGCAAAACCCCCCATGGCAGTAGCTTTGTGGCGTGCCTTGGGGGAGGCCTTCGTCCAACAGTGGACTGCAATAGGCTGAAGACATGTAGAAAGCTGTAGGCTGTTTTTAAATTATATAGCTTATGCGTCATCATTTTTACTACTTTTCAGATTATAACATATGTAGATAGACATGAATGTATTCCCGAAATGAGCTGGCCAAAACTGCAGGGTAAGGGAGATCCCGCAGCCGTGTTTAGTATACTTAGATGATGCTAACGATCAGTGACAAGTTGCTTGCTTATCGCCTGAGAGAACGCTCGAGTTATTTAATTGACTCTTACGACATGCACGGAAGTATATGCAGCTTATATGTATTTTAGTGAAGCCTCGCATCACATTATAATATTAATTATGTATCTACTTGATAAAATAATGGTTAAACTTTAGTATGTACCAGTTATGATAGTAGGTAATATATTTTCCTGTAAATTTTAATAATATCGATATCATTTACTCGTACTGCACATCACTAAAATCTTAGTAGTTATTCGATTAATGGATTGTGCAGAAAAAAAATGAAAGTTTTACTAAACTTGGACCATGAAAATAAAGTTACGCCTCATCTCGTTTATCAATAACAAGCGGCCGCTCACGACTTCGTCCGTGTGAAACCTGTGCTAAGCATGGACAGAACCCTAGTTGTATAAACCTTCCTGTTGGATCACATCATCTATTAAAAAAAACCGCATCAAAATCCGTTGCGTACTTTTCAAGATCTAAGCATACATAGGGACAGACAGCGGGAAGCGACTTTGTTTTATAAATTTGTAGTGATGATGAAGCTGTTGGAGTACAAAGTTTGAAGCAATCGTGTGCCTGTGCACGCGCAGACCGTATAAACTATCGCCCCTACGCCGATAGCATGCTATCAGTCATTCATTCATACATTATTATTATGTATGATGTCATCTGCTTTGTACACGGACTGGCTTGCCCTCTCCGTAACACGCAGATAAATAATATTCTAACAAGGTATTAATAAATTAATTAAGTACATGAAAGTAGATGAAGCGAAAGAGGTGTGTAAGGACCGTAGCAAGTGAAGATCCGTGATCTCTGCTTACCTCTTCGGAAAAGTGATTTTTATATACCTATGTATATATTAATCCGGAAGGACCGTGGTTGTAGTGACTGGATGGCAAAAACGGATTTTCGAGCCTTGTGGCGTGCTCTGGGGCACTATGTCCAGCAGTGGACTGCAATAGGCTGACGAGAGAGAGAGAGAGAGAGAGAGAGAGAGAGAGAGAGAGAGAGAGAGAGAAATAGAAAGAGAGAGAGAATAGGTATTTAATTACTTACTTTACAAGTAATATAACTAATATACCGCCATAGGTCCTAGCGTTGATTGGTACCTAGATACTTATAAGTATGTACTCGCGACCGCCCGCGACTTCGTCTGTGTTATTTTTATTAGCTTATGTGTTACCTAGTCTGTTGTAAAGCTAAGTAAATGTCAAATTTCATCAATGTTATTTCAGTAGTATTTGCGTAAAAGAGTATCTAACAAACATCCAAACATATATTCTCACAAAATATACAGGGTGTTTGTGACAGCCAGGCAAATATTGATACCATGACATCAGACCATGATTCTGAAGCGGAAAACACTGAACATTATCGCAGAAAAATTCCAAAATTTTCTGACATTTTCTTCATATTTTCAGGAAAAAAATTGTTTACTTTGTTTAATTAGGCCGTAGATAATGACTTAAAAATAAAACTTTAACCAAAAGATGATTTTCAAAAATAATTTGCCCTCATAAAAGTTTAAATAACTGATCAACCCTAATGGAGAGTCACAAGTGATCCAAAAAACAGCAATGTGGCACACAATAACTAGTAAGCCCATTTAACTAGTCACAGGATCGCCCGATACAATTGGCGCGGAGAGCAAAGATTACTGATAATCAAAAATATTTTTTTCTGCGAGTAATAACTTATTACTAATCTTTGCTCTCCGCGCCAATTGTATCGGGCGATCCTAATAACACTGTCGTATAACTCAACACAATGGTACTTGTTCAGGATTTCCGTATTTGCCTGGCTGTCACCCACACCCTGTATAGTTAACAACAACTAAATAGTGTATTCTGAAATTTCAACATAAATTAAAAATGTGGGTCGAAAAACAAACAATTAGCATATCCTGCTCCTGTATGAACCGTGTCTTGACTCAGAATAATAAAGTGTAGAGAGTGTAAATTTGGGATTGACTAAACTTAAAAATGTGTGACTATAACAGAGTCACTGAGGCCCAGCGTTGCCAGATGCACGATAATTATCGTAGATCCACGATAATTTTGAGTGCCATGCCATAAAAATTTAAATTAGGTATCGCACGTTTAGGATTGGATACCTTGTCGGGGGGGGGAGTAGGATTTCATACCTTGTCCATATATTCTATAATGCGATAAAAACACGATAATTTTGCAACAAATATGAGATAATTTCGCAATGTACGACCTGAGCCTTAGCGAGACCGTAAAAGCCAGTATGTAATCCGCACGTATAATCGTATAATCCACATAACCGTTGGATCTCAGAAAACTAGTTGCATCATTTTTTTATTTTAAAGAGTAACAAACATCCAATTATAACTATTTTCATGCCCCATTTTTTTGGTATACAATAAGGATTAAGCTATTCTGTACACTCTATATCGTAATAACCATCAAATATTATGTACTTAAAAGCAATATAAGTCGCAAGCGAACAGCGCACTCTATAGAGGTAGGTATATATTGTTGTTACTCTGAGTGTACCGTTATCTTTACGCAAATTCTCTTCTACTGGTTTTGTATGGACGTGCTTTGCATAAGGAAAACATTAACCACTGGCCGTAAACAAACAAGCGGGTTTTTTTAACCTCCGCCGCAAAGAGAGTTGTGTTTAAAATGAGTAGTAGGTAGCTGGTACATATGTAGGTACTTTGAGCTGATTTGTATTAAGTTCTAGCTACCATCAACTGTTTTAAGAACACAGCCATGTATACAGGATGTAACAGAAGGTGTAGATTAAGGAACCTATCCACAAAATTTGTAACTTGAAAGCACATGTTTATTTATCCAGATAGTATGGAGAACTCCTGAAAAACTCAGGAATGTTTATACAATCTTGAAAAATAAACATGTGGTTTTAAGTCGCAAGGTGGATAGATTCATTGACTATGACTATGCCATGGGGACAACAATACGTAAAACTTTAACTGCCCGCTGACAGCGACAATAAATTTTTTTGACTTCCCGTTGGCCCCATGATGGAGACAAAATCACGGGGCCAACGGGAATACAGGGGACTATTCACATGGCATTTAGCTTAACCTACCCCTTCTGTTGCAACCTGTGAATGTAGGTACAAGTGAAATACCTAGTGTATTTATTTTTATGTCCCCAATTCTTAGTATTCTTACCATACCGAGTAGTTCAACGCGTAATATTACTGGGATTTTTTTCTCCAATACACTTACTCATAACAGAACTTCGCGGATGCTTATATTTTTCCTATTAGTCCTACTATAAAAAGTAACAATCATACATAGACATCGCTATTAATAGACAAAACGAAATAATAAATAGAAATACATGAATTAAATCTCTATAAGTAAGTAACCTTCCTAACAGCCAATTTCAATAATTGCTCTCGAGAGATTTTTTGCATATATCAGATTTAATTTTCAGTTCACATAAAATTTTAAATTGGGAATAAAAATATCCGAGATTCTGTTTGATCTCCAGTATTCAAATTGGCTAGTATATTAAATATCATACGAATTAAATAAGCTGGTTTGACGTGAAAATGCAACAGAAACAAACTCTTTTTGTTAGTAAATTAGTAGGTACATAATAATGGCTATTTAGAAAAATCGACAAAAATATACTCAGGAGGTACTTATTGATAAAAATCTTCCGTGAATTATCTTAGACTTAGTAAGAAGCTACTCGTTTGCAGGCATAAGTAAGGGGTCAATGTCCTACTCCGTGTCTAGCCCAAGTCCTAAGTACCCAAGTAGGTAAAGGTGCACCTTACGTAGGGCTGACCACTTATAAAACAATTTATAAAATTATTAATAAAGAAATGGAAAAAATTCTTCTTCACCGGGAATCAGACAATTTATATCAGTTTCGCATTTCAAAATCGTCTTGTATATTTGTTTTATTAAATCCGAAATGACGTACAAAATACCTAAACCTGTTGAGAGTGCACGGGAGCAGTAAGAAAGTATATATTCCCAATGGCATGATATTTTTTTTTCTTAAGCGACCGAAAACATATTAAGAATTAGACATTCCGAATTGGAAACCTCCGCAAGTAACGATATACAGGGTGTAACAGAAAGGGTATGTTAAGCGAAAAGCTATGTAAATAGCCCACTATAGAGAACCTATTTCCAAAATTTGAGACTCGAAATTACATGTTTATTTTTCAAGATTGTATGAACATTCCTAGGTTGTTCAGGAATTCTCCATACTCTTTGGAAAAATAAACATGTGATTTCGGGTCTGAAATTTTGTGGATAGGTTCCTTTTAATGTCCCTTTTAATGAGCTATTTATAGGTATGTAGCTTTTCGCTTAACATACCCCTTTTGTTACACCCTGTATTTAACTACAATGTTACATGTTAGTACCTACATTAACTAATAGCTTAGGCCACATGACCTCATTTAACAAAGTAAATTTTTATATTGTGCTTATAAAATATTAATTAATCACTTAAAAAAAACAACAACAATAAAAAAATAACCAATGTTACAGCCCTAGAATATTATTGAGCGAAATATCTGGTTATTCCAGTGCAGGGGAAAACCGCTAGTGTTCTTACTTAAGGTTATACAAGGTCTGCTATGCTGTATGATAGTTCTTACATTACAGAAATATAAAGAGGATAATACGCAGGTACTGGCCGGCGTATTTTTAATTTGCATACTAATTAAAGACAAGCGGCCGCCCACGACTTCGTCCGCGTGAAAGGGCATTACACCCTACAGGGTGGGTCATATATAGCCTATAGCCTTCTTCGATAAATGGACTATCTAACACTGTAAGAATTTTTCAAATCGGACTAGTAGTTTTTGAGATTAGCGCGTGCAAACAAACAAACTCTTCGGCTTTATAATGTTAGTAAAGATACCTGTGCTGATGCGCGGCTTTACTAACATAAGTACATCAGCTGCATCTACTTCTCTGCACGTCGTTAGAGTAGACTAAGGATAGAATGGTCAGATATGTCCATTTGAAGGACAAATATGTCTCTATAATCTTGATCAAGTTTTAGAGAAAGACAACATAATCGTCAGTTAGTACTTCGAAGAGCTCTCTCAGGTGATGAGCTAACAACTTGCCAGCTTGTTACTGACCTTTTAACCACCCAACAAACTTACAAGTATTACCTAACTAGCAAAAGCAAAGCGAAAGCGAAAATTGTACAAAAATCGCTGATCGCTTATCAAATTCGTATTACGTAAAATGAATTTCAAAGGAACTTTGACATTTCAGGGCGAATATTGTACAATTTTCGCTATCGCTTTGCTTCGGCTTTGCTGTTGCAAATTTGGTAATCAGGGGGCGGCTTCGGCTTTGCTATTGCTTTTACGTAATCAGGGGGCCGAATGGTTGATCTGTAATAATTATAAACATATGTTTATTATGACAAGGTAGGTAGATAATTAACGGTTTTGGACGCTAAATAGTAATAATAAGCACGGAAAAATTGCAGATTTTTATTACAATTCGTGCTAAAACTGTTGCGAATTGCACACTTATTTGTTAGTTTAATTGTTCTCAGTACAACCCTGGATCAACTAGGTACCAGCCTTATCTCATTACTATAGGGTCGTCGCAATATGGTTTCTTTCTAAATTGCTAAAGATTTCGCATTATTTTATAGCATGACTACCTTGGGAAGGCTCTAGTTTAGTTTTGTAGTGATGACTGATAAATGATTATACTGATGATGAATGGTGATGAAGAAGATGTCCTTGACGTATCTATTAATGGCGAATCTTGAGTGATCTTCAACCCTGTTATTACGTAGGTACATATAGCAAAAGCAATACGGTAGGTTTACGTAACTTGCAAACGCAATGCCAGTTAATGCGACGGCAAATGTGTGAGTGAGAATTTCACCCACTCACAATTTTCATCGCATTGCCTTTGGCTTTGCTTTTACTAGGTAAGTAATCAGGGGGTGGATAGCTATAATGAAATTATAGAAAAAATATTTGCATTGCCATTGCAATGCGAGTATGAATTGTACAATTTTATTGCCATTTAGTTGTATAGTATTCCTATCGTTTTGCTTTTACTCAATCAGCCTAGTGAAATACGCGCGATATTTATTTATGTTTATTACAGTTATATGTATGTTCTTACTTAGAATAATTAGTTAACTACGTAAATAAACATTTAATTTCAATGATACAGATTTGTTTATCGTTTTCCTCGTATTAATAGGTTTATCTTTGAATTTAAAACAAAATTATGCATAATTAGATAATTATTACATTGGATTTTCCGTGGGAATTACTCGTACATATAAATATTTACATAAACCAGCCCATACTACTTTATAATATTTATAACTATTATAATTTTCGATTATAATATGAAGTGATAGCTGATAGCTACTACTCGTAGTTTTTTAAAACTAGCTATAATATGGCGTGCGACACCATGACATAAAGTCGTTCGTTGTTTTGAAAATTGCTAAAAATCTAGTACAAGTTACGTAATAGCCCTACTGGATGAAAAGTGTTTTTTTTATCATGTTCTGTACCTATGCAAAGAGTAGATAGTTACGGTGTAATAAACAACAAAGCTCTCTTTCGCAGTTATAATAATAAATAATAGAATTATTAAATAATAATAATATTATGATTATCGAATAGGTACTTTATAACTCATGACTAGGTAGGTGTAATGTACCATTAAAATGACTCGGCATTAAATACTCATAAGGTTAATAACCGGTCAACATATTTTTAAAGGTACCTAACATGAAGTTCAGAGCCTCGATTCTCACTATCCTCGACATATGTCTAATGTGCAGCATTCCCAATACCCAGCTGATCCATAAGTCGCTGGTTCATATCCGGCTCGAAGGACCATGTGCAGCGTATTGTTGATGTTAAGGCTTGCTAGTTGCATGAAGGCGCGGTAAAAGAAATTAAAATGCAGGAGCTTCATTTATTGCGTGTATTACAAACGAATGGTACACATAGAGAGAAACGCTATAGATAGTTATCAAATCAAATCAAAATCAACAACAATCCCAACAGTTTATACTCGACTTATTTGTCCATACTAATAAAATTGCTACATTAGAAAAAAGTCGGGGTTCACATCCTTGCCTGAATACATATTCCCCATGAACATCTTGCGGTCTTCCAAGTCGAAAGTGAATCCGTTTCTTTTAGGCAAGCGCGCTCCATCTTAGACTGCAACGGTGCTTACCATGAGGCGCGTTGTGGTCAAGCGTAAGCCCATTTAATATAAAAATAAAAATAAATAAACATGTATGTTAAAAACGGATTTCATCAGACCCAAGTCAATAAATCGTCCATCTAATTCTTAGATAGCTATTAATAGGCCAGCAATAATTGGTAAGGTCATCGAGTCACAGGGCAATCGACGTGTTCGATCGGAATTGTGTCGAGTCGATCGTGTGTCGCTGGCAGGCTGTGAACCCATCTGAACCCAGCCAAGGTTCCGCACTGCACTCGCTGATGCGGGGCTTCACTTGAATACATCAGCTGCATCATAGCAATAGAATCATGCGGCCTGTCAAGCCTATTGTTGGTTTTGCCATAAAGAAGAACTGACTTCAGCAGTTCTCGGGTTTCGTCTTTAGGCGACCATAACTGTTATTAAATTACTCCTTGGTGGCCATAAAGCCCCGATACGCCCCGATACGCCTACTTATGCTTGACAAACCGTAACAAATCGCACCTTGGGGTGGGGACCGTTGCTAGACAAAAATTTTGCAAAGCTTTCTTTTTTTTGTTTAAATTCACCTATTTTTTTGTGTTGTGTTTTTGTGTTGTCTCATTTTAAGGTGCGAACATAGAAAGTGAAAAAAAATCTGCTGTTCCATACATTTCAGTGCAGTAATTATTCGAGATTGTATGGAACAGCTGATTTTTTCACTATTTAGGAGTTGGTCCCATAGTGATAGTTGTTTCTTTTTACCTACCTAGTTTCGTGTCAAAAGATAATCACTGATTTTGAAAAGACCTTATATAAGGACGTATATAGGAATGGTGAAAAGGGAAGCGCTACCGGTCCACCGGGCCACTCGATATTATTTGGCCCTTGTATATTCCAATCATTGTGTGTAAGTACTTCTATAGCGCGTTCTAGCTACTTAGTCCAAATGGAGCTTAATATGTGAACATTCTACTAATAGTCTTTCTAATAATGTCCTTTTCTTTTTTCCAGTGCTGGCTACAAAATCCAAGCCCGACTCTACTGTTAAACTAATAGGTGTGTACATGAAATTTTTAATTGTAACCAAAAATGGCTTAACCGATTTTAATTAAATTTGCTGTGTGTCTGGGAGGTTCAGGGTTGGTTTAAACGCTTTACTTTTTGTGATTCCAACAAGCTGTTGACGGACCACAAGTTTTAACTTTACTTGTAGATATTACAAATGTGAAAGTTTGTGAAACTCTGTCTGTCTATCGCGCTGTCTGTAGTTTCGGAACTAACATTTTCGGTACCTATGCACTTACAAATAGTAACTAACGTAATCATCAAAAGGAACTGTTTGGTGAAACGCATTGTACATAATATGTATTATCATATCTGTGATAATATGCAGCGGTCGCAGTCTTGTATTTATATATTTTTTCTATACATTACAGAGGATTCCGACGATGGAGTGTTAAAGAAGGGTCGAGACTGCGAACCAGGCACAAAATGGATGAACCGCTGCAACAGCTGCTTTTGCACGGAGCAAGGACTGGTTTCCTGCACGAAGAACGACTGCCCCGGCATGGAATCTGGTAAGGATCTTTTCATAGATAGACTGGCAGTCTTAATGTAATATTAAGCATACCTATCCTCATACTTCACATTCTGTTTTTCTACTCGTATTAGTTTTAATGTTTATAGTCGCTAGTTAGGTCCTCCCGGGATTTTCTATACTTTGTTTTTCATTTTTCTGGTCGCCTCTGTGATCCTGGCTCACAGGAGTTGCAGAGGTACGAATGAGTGGTGGGCCAATCCTAGTAAGACTGGCAGGCTGATTTTGTAACTTGCAAACGGCTCGAGCAGATCCCATGCGTATGCGTAGACGGCAAGCGGTGTGTCCTGTCTCATATAGTAGACGTCCACGCATACTACGCATCCGATCTGTTCGAGCCTTAAGCGTCCACTGGCACTGCCACTGGGGCAATCCCGGCCAGGGCTATTACGTTGCTTGCAAAAGCAATGCGATCGCGAAAATTGTGAGTGTGTGATGCATGCGTTGGGCGCCCTCCGGCCAATGGACCGCAGACTTAAAGAGGACGGCTGGTAGTGACTGGATGGCAAAAACGGGAGATCGAGTCGTGTGGCGTACACTGGGGGAGGCCTACGTCCAGCAGTGGACTGCAATAGGCTGACGATGACAACGACAACGACGATGCATATGTGTCGTCCTCCCACGCCTTCAATTCACCCCGTTGCAAGTTGCAAGTCACGTAAATTCCCTGCCGATCCTTAGCAAAGATTTATGAAAGTTAACTTTTTATGACACACATGATGATGATGACCTCCGACCGTATTTCGGCCACCAATCTCTACGGAGATTGGCCAGGTACGCAGGAGATATTATAGTGCACAAGTGTGTGCACAAACACAGATGCACTCTCTATTCCGTTACTCTCATAGTCCGATGGGACGGAAGCCGACACGACCGGAGAGAGATCAGGCGCACATATAAGGTCTAAATACATTGTTGTTAATTCTTGATTGTGTGTATTTTACAGTAGAAGAAGTGCTGTGCGCTGAAGATTCCGAATGGAAGAAAGACTGCAACAGCTGCTGGTGCCTCGGCGGGATAGCTCAATGTACCAAGATGGCTTGTGGAGGTCAGTAGATTTTCCGTTGACTAAAAACAAGAAAATTACCTATGTTGTTTTCCGCGACAACGCAATGTTTGGAGGTATTTATGCATTTCTCCACTTATGATTTATTTTATTTATTTGAATAAGGCTTGCCAACAACATAAATATCATTATTAAAAACATTATTTGAGAAAATATTCTGATACATATATCTCTTACAGGCTAGCACAACATTACTAAATTAATTCAATAATACAATAAATAATTTCAATGCAAATAAAGAAAACATGCTTAATAAATCAAATTATACTTAAATTAAAATACATACATCAAATGATTCTTAAAATACCTTATGGCGGAGTTCAGATCACCCCTTACTACGTGAGGCTTTCTGTAGCTAACATAAAGTTGGTGTGTAATTTGAACTCCTCCGCCCTACCTTGGTAACTTTGAGAATAACTTGGCGTTACTTTATTTTTGTTAGCCTTACAAAGACCACAAGTAACTCTTAGTTGCCCAATTGTCAGAAAATGAGTTTAAAAATCTAAAAGGAATTGGCGACAGACATATACAAAATAATTATACGTAACAATATAAAACCTGTTTTTCTAATTGCAGTTATAGAGTACGTAGACATCGACGCGTACCTAGCTAATACATCTAAAACCACAACAGAAAAAATCCCTGCCGCGAAGCCAGAAGTAAAAACGGAAAATTCACTTAGTAATACAAAAACTAAGGCCGTAACTGCAGGTATGTTATATCTGTAGTATACTTTTGATACTGGTAGAGTTCCACATAGAGTTAAACCAAACTTTAGAATTTTCTTGCAATGCACAGTTAAACCGAAAATACAATTTATAGAAACTTGCAGGGCTAACCCACTACTAGCAGAAAATGCGTAAATATAGATTAAAGTTGTACCAAGAATTAGCACACACGACTTCTCTTTCTGTTTATGTAAACAAAACATAAGGAGCGGCGTGTATGCTAATTCGTGGTTTAAATAAAGCCAGATTTAGTAATTTGCTGCAAGTAGGTCCTAAATTATTCAGTTCTAAAAACTCAATCTCAATCTAAAAATTTTCACAAATGACCTTGGAAAACCTTCCTTTCCTTAACAATCTATTTTGAAAATAATATAGGGACTTGAAATGTTAAAAAATAATAAAGTAAGTAGATAAAATTTTGACTATTTTAGTAACATTATTTTAAGTTGCTTTTTCTTTGTGATGTTACTACTCGTATATGGTCATAGTTAATTGCTACACGAGTATAATAGATTCTATTCTTTTCGTGTTCGTTTTTTTGTTAGGTATATTGGTTAGGTATTTTATTTTATACTTAAGTATATAAAGAAGTTTCCGTATGGTGCTAGGATGCAACATTTTCAGTTTTCCATACTTTTATTCCAGCAATAGAATACATTAACGAAGAGAAAGCTGGATTACCTAAAACTTCCACTGAAATTCCCCAAACCACTGAACTGTTCAGTGACAGATCTTCAACAAGTAAGTTATCGTTATTATAGGGTTGTGGTGTCAAAGTTTTGGGCCTTAACTAGTTTCTTTTTTCTTCTTTAACTTTTCCTTCACTTTTCTCTACTGCTGCTTGGTTTCCATCGCTTATTCGGTAAAGGACTATTGGTGATGGCACTCTTATCTTGTACCTTTAAGATTGACACAAATGTACCTTTTTATGATGTTGGTAACTTCAATACCATTAGGTTTGGTCATTGCAATAAAACATTAATTTCTGTTTTAACTTTACCTTGGAAACCACCCTCACTTGAGGACGTTGACTTTATGTCCTTGGCACAAGAATGTTTCCGGGTAAGTCCTTGTTGAGGAAGTAATCTGGAAATTACTGCTGTTTATGCTATGAGGTAGCCATTCCTTAAAGAGAAGAGCAAAATTCTACTCTATGTCTAATTGCATGTTTCGCTAGGTATTGAGTCAGGTTTTCGTTCAGATGCTATTAGATACTTATTTTTGGAACTCTTTCAATTTCCGGCTTATTATAGATCATCTTTCATTCAGTAGTTGTAGTTATAGTTTAGGTTTCTTCTAGTTCTTGAGGTACAAAGCACTCACAGACGAATAGTTACTTATTAGTTATAATAAAAAAAATATTAAACTGAATTTTGGGAGAAAATATACTAACATAAAAACTCACGACGATTTATGAAGGACATAGTATGTTCATCCTAATTCTTCGTAAAATGAGATGGCTTGTCATACTTTGCCAGGCGATAAGCCCGTTATTATTTTAGGTCACGTGCCAGGTGGCCCTCCACGGGATCTACCAGATGTCCCCCCAGCGACCAACGTGCCAGATGTTCTTCCTCCAAGCTACGAACAAGATGTTGCTCCGGGCTACGACTTAGATCTGCCACTTCCTAGCAACGTATTAGATCCTGCTCTTCTTAGCAATGAAACAGATATTACCCCGAGCAACTATTTAGACGTTCCTCCAGCTACTGAAACGGATATTACTCCAGATATGGAGGTGGATGTTGCACCTGGGATTGAGATAGATGTCGCTCCTGATAAAGATCTAGACCTTGTTCCTGGAATCGAGCCAGATGTTCCTCCCGCAACTGAAACAGATATTGCTCCAGGTGTGGAGGTGGACGTTGCACCAGGAATTGAGATAGCTGTCGCTCCAGACAAAGATCTAGATCTTGCTCCTGGCATCGAGCCAGATGTTGCTCCAGCAACTGAAACAGACATTTCTCCGGGTGTGGAGGTGGATGTTGCGCCAGGAATTGAGATAGATGTCACTCCAGATAAAGATCTAGACCTTGCTTTTGGCGTAGATCCAGATGTTGCTCCAGCCACTGAAACAAATATTGCTCCAGGTATGGAGGTAGATGTTGCACTTGGAATTGACACAGATGTCGCTCCAGATAAAAATCTAGACCTTGCTCCAGGCATCGAGCCAGATGTTGCTCCAGCTATAGAAACAAATATTGCTCCGGATGTGGACGTGGATGTTGCACCAGGAGTTGATTTAGATATCGCTCCAGATAAAGATGCAAATCTTGCTCCTGGCGTAGATCCCGATGTTGCTCCAGCAACTGAAACAGATCTTGCTCCGGGTGTAGAAGTCGATATCGCTCCTGATCTTGCTTCTAGCGTAGAGCCAGATATAGGTATAGGTACAAATATGAACGTTGTTCCAGGGGTGGAAGTGGATGTTGCACCAGAATCTGAAATTAATATCGCTCCAGACAAAGATACAGATAATACTCCAGCCATAGAGTACGACGTCGTTCCAGGCACAGTGTTGGATGTTTCTCCTGGATTAAAGCCAGATATTGCTCTAGTTTACAATGAAAACCACTCTACTACAACAGAAAACCCTTCTTTTACTTCGACAAAAAATCCAGACGAAACCTCAGCAATCAAGCCAATGGTACCTCCAACCAAAATACCAGGTGTTATTTCAGAAATTGAACCGTCCATTACATCGTCAGATGATCAAGTTACACCAGTTAATGCTTTATCGAATCCAGTCGATATTTTAGAAACTAAGCCAGCCATACCAGAGGTAATTTCAGACACCAAGCCTTTCATAACTCCGGACAATAATGATGTTATTTCAACTATCGAACCTGACATCATTGCAGGCATCAAGCCAACCGATGTTCCAAACAAAAACCCTATTGTGCCGGATATAGCACCACTTAAAGAGCCAGATTTGCCTCCTCTTAGTGTCGAAACAGATCTTCCCCTTCCAGTCATGGAACCAGATATCGACCCAGATATCGCTTTAAACAACGGGTTAGATAAACCTGTAGAAAGTAAGCCAGATCAACCTCTTCCTGACAATGAAGCAGATCTTCCTGTACCTGAAAATGAGCCAGATGTAGCCCCCGACATGGATCCAGACGTCGCTCTTGGTAATAAACCAGATATAGCTCCAGGAACTGAAATGGGTATCGGACCGAGTAAAAATCCTGATGTCACTCCTGGCATAGAATCAGATATTGCTCCAGAGGATTCAAATATTCTATCAGGTATAACTTCAGATGACTCCTCGATCAACACGCAAGGTAGCCAAATAGGGGACAAGCTTGATGTTATTTCGGGGGATAAATTGGACATTATTTTGGATAACAGACCATCAATTACTCAGCCGAATGAAGGAGTTGTTGTGTCGAATGACAACATAGTTATTTCTCCAGATAAAATCGACAAACTGAACGAAAATAAGCTTGATGTCCAAAATAAGTCAGTCATCCCTGTAAATAATAAGTCTAACGTCACATCAAGCGATACTATATCAGACCCCATTTCTGGAAATAGACCAACTGGGGATATTCTGGATGATAGACCAATAGTTGCTCCAATTGACAAACCAGATGTTGCTTTAGATAAAGTATTTATGGTCGCTTCGACTAACGACTCAAGTACTCTGGGTGATATGAACAACATAGACTCCATTGTTGTCATGAAACCGCATGTCAACCAAAACAATGATAATACGAACGTTAGTCAAAATAGTATCCCAGTCATTGTGCAAGATAATGTGCAAGATAATTTTTCCACTATAACAGGCAACATATCAGACATCGTTTCAGACGATATCCCGGGTATTTTACTTGCAAATGATAAACCAACAGTTAGTTTGAATGATAAGCAAGATATTGTTCCAGATGAAGTTACTAGTATTGCGCCAAGCAATATCACTATTTTAACTCCAAGCGTTATACCGTTAAAAAAACCTGGAAATACATTAACAGTCGGTACGAGTTACAAGCCAAATAATATTACTCCAGATGTTATAGAAAATAAGCCAATTGTAGCTTCTGTCATCAAAACAGAGGTTATCCTAGGTGACAAACCTTTTGTCGTTCCAGTCATCAGTCAGTCAGCAGCGGCAGCCGGTTCAGACTACGTATTTAATGCTACGGAAAATAAGGAACCATCTATTTCTATTGGAATAGTGTCAAACGTTGCTCAAATCTTCGATAATGCCCCAGCTAAACATCCAGATATTCCACCTGCCGGCGCCGAGCCCGATGTTGCACCTGATGTTGACTCAGACGCTGCTCCTGACGTCGACGCTATTTTTGCATTTGAAAATAAGCCCGCTGTACCCCTTTCTGTGATTAAACCAGATGCTCCTCTTGCGGATATAGCTCCGGGTTACGAATCGGATGTTCCGCCAGGAAAAGAATCGGATCTTTCACCGGCAAGTGCCGACCTAGATATCGCACCAAACAACAAATCAGATCAAGCTA
This sequence comes from Carposina sasakii, assembly GCA_014607495.2. Classification (NCBI taxonomy): domain Eukaryota; kingdom Metazoa; phylum Arthropoda; class Insecta; order Lepidoptera; family Carposinidae; genus Carposina; species Carposina sasakii. The sequence continues at coordinate 596,665 of CP053170.1, forward strand.
TTCCTGGCATTAAACCAGATCTTCTTATTGCAGATACACTTCTAGGAAATGAATCCGACTTTACTCCAGGCAAAGAGCCGGATATTCCTCCCGCGAGCGTTAAGCCAGACGTTGCACCGGACGTCAACATGGAATTTTCTCCAGCCATAGAGTTAGACAACCAAGCAGGCATTGGAGGAGGTAAAAAGCCAGACGTTCCAAACAATAACCCAGCAATTAATTTGGGTGATAATCTGAACAACATGTCGTCATCCGGCACCGAACTAGAGGTCATGCCGGGTGAGAATACACTGGTCAACGCTCTGGGTAATAATTCAGATGTCATTCCTGGAAACAATCAAGTGAGACCAGGAATTGATACAGGCAACCCACAGAAAGTTGTACTTGATCAAGGACCATCAGTGGTAACCGGTAGTAAGCCAGAGGCAACCCCGAATGATAATGTTAATAAACCATCCATCGCTTCCTACGACAAGCCAGAGTTCGTTTTAAATAATAACCTAACGGTCACTTCTAGTATCAAGCCATTAATAGAACCCAGTAATAACCCAGTAATAGCTACACCAAATAACAAGACAGATGTGTCTTTAAATAATAAGCCAGGAGGCTCACCAAGCAACAAGCCAGCTGTCACTCCATGGTATAAACCAACAGCTTCACCGATTAATGAAGTAGTAACAGCACCGAGTAAGCTGACTAATAAGCCAGGAGTCTCACCAAGCAACAACCCAGCAGTCACTCCGTGGTACAAACCAACTGCTTCACCGATTAATCAGCCTACAGCATCATCGAGTAAACCGACTAAAAGGCCAGGAGCATCTCCAAGTAACAAGCCAGCAGTCACTCCATTATACAAACCAACCGGTTCACCCCCTAACAAACCAGCAGCAACACCGAGTAAGCCAACTTATAAGCCAGGAGCGTCTCCAAGTAACAAGCCAGCTGTTACTCCATGGTACAAACCAACAGCTTCATCGACTAACAAACCAGTAGCAACACCGACTAAGACGACTAATAAGCCAGTGGTTTCTCAGAGTAAACCCACTAATAAGCCTGGAGCCTCTCCCAATAATAGGCCAACTGCCACTCCCTGGTACAAACCAGCAGCATCATCGAGCAGGCCGACTAATAAGCCAGGAGCCTCTCCAAGTAACAAGCCTGCAGTCTTACCCAACATAAGGCCAGGTCCAAATGACAAGCCAGGATCTACTCCAGACCACATACCACCATTCGCCTTAGACAATAAGCCGACCATACAAACAGAAAATGGTCAAAGTCATCACGCTTACAACTGCCACCAAGGATACCACTACCATCATCCCCAAGGCCCGCATTTTCACTATGATCACCATCATCCTTATGACCACCACCACCACCATTACGATCACCACAATTATGATCACCACCATCATCCGTATGACCATCACCATTCTCCCTATCATCACCAACATCATCCTTATGATCACCACCATTCCTATGATCAACATCATTCCTATGATCAACATCACGGCCATAATTACGGAACTCATGATCATGACCAAGGCTATCACCACCAACAAAACGACTATAATCATAATAAGTACGATCACCATAAGTATGACTACCAACAAAGAAACCAAGAGACGGTATATAAAGATGATGATTCTGATGCCCCATCAGATACTCGTATACAGCCTAATGATTATACGGATTATCAATTCATCTTTCCCTTTCCTCATCCTCGAAAATCAGTATAGTAACATTTGCTTCATCTTTACGCAACATTGCTTCTTGCCATAAATTATTCCCTATATCATTGAAGTGGCAACAGGTTAAAATGAAGTCGTTAAAGTAGTAAATCACAGTATGTAATACTCATACAAATTATAAATAGACTATGTAACATAATACTCATGTTAGTTTGTAAGTCTTGCATTGTTAATTTAAATGTGTCTGTATAAAATGATGATAAAATGTTACTTTCTCAGTTTGTCATTTGTGTTTTGTTCAACGTTTGTTATAGGGTAATAAAATTTAACTTTTCAATTGTGTAATTGTGTTTTTGTATTAAGTTCACTTTCTTTTTAGTATACTATTATAAGCACATATTATTAAGTATATTAAAACTTAATTAGCCCTCAAAATTTTCTTAAATTGCGCAATAGAGTTATGTAGGTATTTGATGGGGGAAAATAGAATTATTGCAATTTAATAATAATAAATTGCAATGTTGAAGAGTTTTTGTGGGCCAACTTATTAATATCTAGATGTGCTAGTAACTTGTAAATAGCTTCAACTTTCTTAAGCACTTCCAAATCTGCATACGTCGCAAAGGGTTAGGGTAACAGGTAAAATGGAATAAATTATGGTAAGTTTAAAACTTTGTATTCATGAAATTGGGTTTCGAAGGTGTGGCTTGCCGGTTATTGGGTGTGTAAAATAATATTCAGATGGTGAGAGATTTTCATTTTCATTGGTATCACAAATTATCGCATAGAATAGCAGGTATTTTCTCTTCTTTGAGTGAGCGTTTTCCCGTTTCCGAATCTTTGTTATATAGACTTGTTGAATTAAAATGTTAAATACTTTTTCTTAAATCTTTACTTCTTGTATTTCTTAAATCTGGGTAGATCCAAAAGACCGTGGCTGTATTCCCTTTTTATCATGATTATTTCTGTAACCATTCATGTTTGTACCAATTTGATGATACTATACTATACGCCAACCCTCCTGGCACGCAGTCATAGAATATGACAGCGCGTGCCAGGAGCATTGGCGTATAGTATAGGATATTTTTTTTGGCTTAGTCATACGGTTATATCGCTGCTTATTTAGGTCCGTGACTGTTTTCACAAAAAGGATCTTTTCATATAACTTTAAAACCGAAAGTGAAACACCCCTTATGTATTTAAAATATTGAGAAACTACAGCTTTACAATTTAATTCACCATTGTAGATTAGCTAGCATGGCTTCAGTAAAGATTATCACCATGCTTATTATTTCCAAATTAGATTATAGCAGCTTCGCATTGTTATCTTACTTTACTCATGTAAGGTCCGTAATTTCTTCGATATTGAAAGTACAGTCGATTGTAATGATACTATCTGAAATTTCAATCGAAATTATCTTCTTCAGCTGTCTTGCTAAGTTTATTATTTTAATGGTGTCTGGCTGGACTTTCGCATTAGGTGGCGGCAGCTTGTGCTCGCTGCGGTCGCAGTTAGCTTAAATAACTTTAAAAATTAATTGTAGTTTATTTGTTTCAGCTACAGCTCTGAAGGAACAGTCATCACAACAACCACTGTCCAAAGGCGGAAACACAGAAGACAGAATCGTTTTTGTAAGTTAAAACCTTTATATTACTTTATATTTATTATATTATTATTATATTACTCTGTTTATTTTGATGCGTTTCTGTTGATGTTATTTGTTTCTCGTTTTTTATTAGTAACAGTAAGGAACATGCAAAAATACAATTTTAGGCTCTATCAAGGATCAAGTTCTATTTAATGAAATACGTTGGAATTAGGACGATTTTTTGCATGGTCCTTTCTTAATTGCCAATCTTCTACTTCAGCAATAGTCTACGAACTAACATCGTATTACGAAATACACAGTTGCCAATAAAGTTAACTTGTAAAACTGCAAGCTTAGTAACATTTTGCAAAGATATACCTACGGCAAACGCGATTTAGAGAAAAATAACTTTTATTTGGCAATAGATATCTTTTTTATTGCTTGATTAAATGTAAAACGTATATGGAAAGAAATAAGTTGTATTGTAAATTATCTCAAACTAAATTTATTTGTTTATTTCTGAGATATTGTTTTTTTTCCGAAGCCTAGTAGGTATTGGTTATTCGTACAATTAATGTTTTGGACACAACTAATATTTTACATATTTAGATGCAACAGTGATAATTTTTTTATTGTGATTTACAAGCACTGGGCATTGGTAGCACTACTCGTATTATAAGGTAAGTAATTAAAGCACTTTATTTCAATCGCTTATCATTAGATTATTTATTATAATTGTCACAAGCATCGCACATGGAATGGCACCATTAAATTACTAAATCTTCAGTAATCTAACTAAATTAGTTTATTTTCACATAAATTTTAGGTGCAATATAAAGGTACCTACAATATTAAATAATTAACTTAATTTAATCCTTAATTTGACTATCATAATATAGGTATATAGTCTATTGCACAAACCTATTGATGAAGCTAATCAAAATATATTCCAGGATAACCAAGAAACCTTTACTGACATAACAGAAAACTCAGAATTAGAAGATGAAATCGATGATTCTATAGAGGAAAACGTCGTAGAACAAGAACACAATAACATTGAAGAAGCAAATACAACAGAAGCCGTTATTGAGACAAGAATGCATAAAGTGATAAAAAGAGCAGCATCATGCAAACCAAATCAAGACTTTTTGTCTGACTGTAATGTTTGCAAGTGCTCTAATGATGGTCATAGTTACTCGTGCACACAAAACGAGTGCATGGAGGGTGAGAATACTAATAAAGAAGTAGAAGTGTTTATGGAAAATGAGGTGAGCTTATTTACATATACAAATATCTGTGTTCCTTAAACGGTAGCTAGAACTGCAGGTGCCTTTAGTAAAATATAAGGTTTTACATTGTTTTATTCTAATGCGGAATCACAAAAACCGGTCGGGTTTATCTGGATACCGCTTACATTTTAGGAGTTGTACAATTATGGTCTTATATGTGTGGTTATGTCCATCATCTGTCATACACTTACAATAGGACTTTATAAGCGAGGCATTATAAGTGACTTTATGGCATATAGGAGGTATATAACATACCGGTATGTTTGTTCTCTGTGACAAATCAGTGACAAATTGCCAGCTTATTATCTGATAGACCGTCTCTAAGGAGTTGAGAGATGAGTGCTCAAATAATGCTCTTTGTTGAACTACCTGATGAATAGTATTACATTCTTATAGTTATTTTCATTTAATATAACTTAACTTTTACCTTAGGTATTGGCATGATGTTGTACTAAGGGTTTGTATGTTTTATTTAAGGGCGTAGATCACATCGAAAGGCATTCAGTATGCAAGCCTAGATCTACCTTCGTGATTGGCTGCAACACGTGTTACTGTAACTACGACGGAACGGATTATGATTGCACCAATAAGCCGTGCCCTTTGCCCAAAGATGTTGAAGTCTTCCATGAGTTGAGGGTAATGTAGCATCAAATAACATGTTGTTTTAGCCAAAGCCTACCTATAAATGAACTTGATGCTCTTAGGCAACAAAATTGTATCGATTTTACACTAACATAAACTTGTTAATTTTATGTTTCAGGAAATGAAGTCTATTATCCCTTACACCAACAAGAATGTCACGAAGACCGAATCCCACACCAAATTATAGAACATCCTTAGTTATTTATACTTTAATAATAAAATTACTGAAAAAAATTGTTTGCCCTGTTTGCCTTTTACTTACTTTAGTTTAAATCATTCATGTTTTTCTTTTTTTTCCTAGAGGACAGATTTTTCAAATGTGGTCAGATAGCCTATATGAAGAATGATGCTGTGTGTCTCTAAAACTTGATTAATCAAGATAAAGACAGCATCAACTTTATCCTTCAGATAGGTTATCTGACTATTGGATGAATCGGCCCTTACTTATTCCCCTTCCGTTATTACTCGTAATAACATACTTACTTGACGAAATAAGTACCAACGTGTATTCGTGAAGTAAATTCTTGTTTAAATTCTATCGACAAATATTTTTTGCTTTAGAATGAAAAGTCTGCTGTAAAGAACGCGACGAAAAAAGTAGTTTGTGTTGCCAATCGCATGTTCATTAAGGACTGCAACACTTGCTGGTGCAACGAAGATGGAACGCGTTTCTATTGCACTAGAAGAGTCTGCATCCCTGAGTTATCTGAAACGGGGATAGATGAAGAGGTTGAGGAACATTTGTAGTTATTGCATGTCTTAACAGAAAGGGACGGTGGAATAGATTACTAGATGTAAGTTCGGGTTGTAGATACAACTTAGCAATGATAAGAAGGTTTTATAGGTATTAGGGAATGAGAGCTATTTAACAAACTTAAAATAATTCTCCGGAAATTGGGTGTAAATATTAGGTGCTAAAATTTAATATCTTTTTCTATTATACGGGGAAGCTTGGAATGGCATTGGTTCCATTTCCTATTTTGTTTACCTATGAGCTATGAAATAGGAGAATATATGAAAGTTAATAATTGTAGATGCTTGATAATGATGAACAAGCTTTATGTAAATAGAGGAAAAGGCTTATAAATGAAAAAATATAATTTGCTAGTGAAGTTCACATTGCAATGCTAACGCTGGCCCTTACCAACACTCTATGGATATAATATTTGGTAAGATAAAGATATCGATCATGGTAATTTATTTAAATATTGGTGCTGGGTTGAAATAGATATTGTCAATGTTGTAAAAAAGCTGTAGCACCTAACAATGGAAATGTAGTCGAAGTTATTCCTATAGTTTCAGCATGATCTTCGTATATTAAAGAAGGAGTGTCGCCCAGACGAAGTGTTTGAGATGGATTGTAATACTTGTCGATGCAACTCGGATGGAAAGTCGTTCTCCTGCACACGAAGAGCTTGTATGGAGGAAGAAGAGGGCAAGGTGTGGTGTGTTTTTAAGTCGTTTCGTCTTCTGGTGTTGGTTAATTCTTGTTTCATTTCCTTCTATCTAGGTTTCAGTGTGTTTAGTTCTGTGTCTTTAATATTTATATCGGCATCCGCCCTTAATTCTTTTATATTTTCTCTGTTCTGATCTAGACCATTTGATTTGTTTTAGTAAGCAAGATGTGTAGAGGTTTCTACTCGAATTCTAATATCATCAACCCACACTTTATATTTCCTCACTTTTTCACTCTATCACTTCATTAGAATTTAAAACAAAGTAGGTAACACGTATATTGATTCTTATTTTTTCATTGTTTGTTTCAGGATAGAGCTGAATATAGAGCCAAAAAAGGCACGTTGATGAGAAGCAAACGCCAGGCACAGGTAATTGATGTTTATCGTAATGAATTTGCCACACATACAGGGTGTGACAACAGGGATTTGTTAGGTGAAATGTTATGGAATATGGATATAGCCCACTATAAAAAACCTATCCGATTAAACTACTTGAAATCACAAGTCACAATCGAAAATTGTATCCTGCGATGTTCAGGAATTTCTTCAATTCTCCAAACTACATGTGATTTCGGCTATATATCTGAATATTTTTGATGACTCCCATGCTTGCGTCCAGTAGGAGCCTCCGAAGACATGCCTGCCGGGCCAGGAGTTCCGGATGGACTGCAACAAGTGCCTCTGCAACAACGAGGGTCGGTACTTCTCGTGTACACGCAACGACTGCAGTAAACCAAACGGGAACGGAAATGGGGGCGTCAGACGGAAACGAGGTAATTCAATTTCTGAAGCTATTTACTATATGGTGAAATATTTGATGATTGTTTATTAGATTTTTTTATTTAAGTCTATAGGGCTATTGTATTTGGCATCGCTGTAATGCCGTCAAGTCCGTGCAATTTAAATAAACAAATTGTGTAAGTTTATTGTATACTAGCATTGTTAATAATGTACTAATCTGGGGATAGATAGAAAGGGCGGTAATGTATTTTAATTTAGTGCATGATATCCAAGGCTTAATATACGAATATGTAAGTTTATGTTTAGAGTATTCCGCCTGCACATCATACACACAAACTTTGGAATCATTTTTTTAAAACCTTTTATTATTCTGTTTTCCCTTGATGATGAATTATTTTTTTAAATTAGCCAATCTTCTTTATGTTTAATAAACTGTATGATATTGTTAAGTTTAATAAAAATAATACTAACTACAGTTGCTTCTTTATCTTCTTCTACTTTATGATCTTACTTTATTTTCTGTTCTTGGGCATTACTTGGATTGAACCTAAAATACTTTTCACTACCAAAGTTTTGGTTTTCAAGTTATTGGGAAATTGATATTAAAAATTGTAATTTTCTACTTTACCATGCCCTACAAGTTGAAAGATTACTGTATTACTTATACATATATTTATTTAATTTTTTTTTAAACTTTCAATGTTCTTATTTTTCTCATATATATAAACTGTGCCATTGAATTACATTTACAGTAAGCAGTAAGCAATATTTTTTGTCATCGAAAATTTTCTACTCGCGCTAAATCGAAAATTTTCCTTTTTCCGTATGTATGTTTATAGCTTATTTTTTATTCTATAACAATATTATTATTTATATTTTAGATACAGCATGTGAAATATCACTAAAGATTTATTTTATACGTTATTTGCTAGGACCACGTATACATTTCTCGATATGATGACAAAAACCAAAACATGTACATAAAATATATTTTGGTTCTTCGTTTCCCGGTAGTTAGTACAGTAGATACTTGTGATGTTATTTAATTAAATTATTATGTGTAGTTTTAAAATCTTAAGTTCCTTAAAATGTGTTTAGTTATATTATTAGTTAGTTGTTTCATTCTTGTGTACCCAAAGAAAATGTGTAGTAAATACTTACGTGTAGAAAGACAACGTTGTTTTTTAAAAACCTCGTATTCTTTACATCAAGAATATTTTTTTTCTATGGAAGCACCCCTGGGAAAACACGGGTTTCCAAGATATTGAGATCCAAAGTTATATTAATATTCGCATTTTTTTACATAAATGTATCTGAGGGACAATTCTGGAAAATTTTTGAGCCGAAACGCAACCACTAACGAACCGTTTACGAGACACGGTGCGAAGCAATATATACTTACCGCTTGAGTAATAAGCGGTCGCGAGCGTGACAGAATAGAAACAAATATCTGTCTCGTGCTGAAATGTGTCTAATTACGTCACCATAAAGTAATTATTGCTTTGTTCTGAGCGTCTACGACGGTTCCGTTACGACTTCGTTCCAACTCGAGACTTTTCGAGAATTGCCCCCCTGGAATCGATTTACAAACATTTATTTCAAAGATACCATGTCAAAATGTTTGTTTTGTGTTTTAATAAAATTTCATTTTTTTTTCATAATTTCTTGTCATTTCCCAGAGTTGGTTCCATAGAAAAAAATGATCGTAACCATACACAGAATACTCGTACGTGGTACTTATTAAAAAATCAACGTTGTCTTTTTACATCCTGTACCACATTTAACTTGAGTTGCACATATAAACGTCCGGGCAGCGGTTAACTCCTTTACAGATGTCACGGAGCAGGTAAAAGTGGAGTGTGCCCCGGGCAGCGTGTTCGACCGCGGCTGCAACGTCTGCAGCTGTTCCTTGAGCGGCCACGAAGCCACATGCACCTCAAGACCCTGTCCCGTACCGAACAATCAGGACAACGATATCAATTCCCCAAGTAAGTATCTGCTGATCGGCAAGATAGATGTAGGCCGCTTCTAATCGCAGTGGAAGTAGACTATGGGGCAGTCTATGTTAAGCAGTGGACTTTCTATGGTTGTGATGAATCTACAGGGAATTGCCATGAGTTGCTTTGAGGAAAGGATATTAGGTCCGTGCCTCGTGTTAGGTGAATTTGGCAAAGGCTATTGAACCCCAGATTACTGGAATGGTATCTGGTGGATATGTAAATGTAGGAGTGTAATCGGTTCCGAAAATAATGTTTATGGAAATTGGATGAAATAACCACTCTATTTATTTAATTGTTTTCGAATAAAAGGTGAAAGATGAATAAATAGTTCAGCTATTATTTATCATTGCATTAAGTATGAATAGACCTTTTTTAACAATCTTAACCGAGTCCCACGACCGCACAGGCTTTAGCCTTCATCAGCGCCAGCAATTTAACTTACTATTTTAGGCTGAACTATTTTATATCTCTAGTTCCAGACGCCGACGAAAATTTCCGCTGCAACCCAGGGGAGCAAACTAAGCGTGACTGCAACGACTGCACCTGCTCTGCCGACGGCAAGAGCACCTTCTGCACGCTGCGTCTCTGCGACGTGGACGTCACCGGCGGCCTCTAGGCCATTAGCTAGCAGGTTACATGCAGTACCTGCCATGGCATTAGAGCCATCAGCATCATTGACGCCATATACTATTGGATTTTCTATTCATCTTTTGATGATCAGTTCAAAATTGATGTGGTGTTTTGCTCTTATGGCGATTTTGCCAACTGTACTTTAGGTTAATAATTCTTGAGTATTTTTTTACTGTGTTTTTAATTAAGTAATAAGCAATGATTGTGGCATCAACTGTGTATTTTTATGGTCAATAAGCAATAACTAAAGGCATTTTGAAACTTCAACAATAGTTTTACATTCAAATCCAATAGATTACTCACTCGATTTTTTTTAACCTATTTCTGCTCGAGTCAGAATTCTTATTATAGTACCTATAATATTTTATGAAAATAATAATTTATGGTTTTATTTTTGACGATCCCACATAGACTTTGATAGTGTCTCTTAGGAAATAATAATTGCATTGACTTGTACGTACCTCAATGGTATTTTTTCGATTCTATAGAAACAGGATAGCGCACATCTACTTTTTATTTATATTTCCATTATAAATAATAGTGCTACAATACCTACTTTCCTATTTCCACCTAGCTTGTACTCTGTAGAATCTGAACAAGATTATCCTCAACACTTTGCTATTACTATTTAGTATAATTTTTTGTCTCTAGCTTTTAAGGTGTGTGTACTTTGTAAGAATGCTGTGACTGCAACAATATGATGTATGACTGAATTATTTTTAAAATCATCTTTTAACGCGTCATTTTATCATCATTTTCGTCGTCATCAAATGTATTATTGTGATCATTTCACTTTTCATCTAATTGTAGATCATTCATTCATCTTTTAGTGTAAGTTTTTGTGAAAGTGGTATGGTTTGCATGTGACTTTGAATTTTGTATTTTGTAAGTACATTTGGTACTTTTACGTTTTTTGTATTAGAAGCATTAGAAGTAAGTGAACTTAAATTGAGAAATAAATAATTACACATGAATAAATGACTTTGAATTCCTCTGAAATTTGTTTGATTTTGACCTTATCCTGAACATTTCCCGGAAAAAGACAGTCGACTAAGGAACGCGGAGGCGCGTCCACTGGCAGGCAATGAACCAGCAACTTGTCACTTTTACATCTGACCCTGCTATACTAACGTATTGTTCTTTACATATCTATACATATAAACTAAAAGCCTCTAATATCTTATAAGTATCCATTTGTGAAATAAAAAACAAAATAAGTAATAAAAATCGATATGTAGTTAGTTTATTTGTACATGTAGAGGTATATTCGATAATATCCATATATGAATCTAAATTAAATTGAGCAATAAAGCCATTGATTAAGGTTCCAATTGATTTTTCATTTAATCGACTATTTTATAGCACATTTACGGCCATGACCTTGTTTGTAAACTAATGTTTGTTTTCTATTTGGAATAATGAGCGTGTATAGTTTTGTATTTCTATTATGTTTTTCGTTATGTATTTTATATGCCCATTCATTGTTATGTAAGTATTTGTGAATTATATTTGCTTTACTCGCTGTACTGTAGTAAGAAATCCTTTGCTATTAAACATTAAAGTTTGCGAGAATGTCAAGATGTTTGGATATTTGTTATTCTTTCACATAAAAACCACCGCCGAACGGATTTTGATAAAACTTATTATACTTAACATACTTTTTAGCTAATATAATACATTTTTATCAGTAGTAGAGGAATTAAGGTCACCTGCATAAAGATTAGTTGGCTTTATATAATATAATTGCCAATTGGCCATGCTAATGGATCAGATAATCTCAGGCAATAAGCTAACAAAGTTGTCAATGATCATTTACATCTGTCCCCATAATACTAAACGTGGCTACGGGATCTCATTTACGACCTTGCAGTTCTGGCTACCCCCATTTCGGAAACACAGCCGTCTGTATGTATAAGTATATAAAATTGCATCTTTGTGTCCATCAGTGGCATCCAAGAGATGTGTGCCAACATCGGTGGTGAGGAAGAAATGCATGACCTGTATTTGTGGAATGGACGGAGTGTACTACTGCAAAGACAATTGCCTTAAAAAAAACGGTACAAGTAAGTATTGTATACAGGATGTGTGTGACAGCCAGGAAAATATTGAGATACTGAACAAGTACCATTGTTTTTTAATTTTTGATTTGATTATACGCAATGTTTGCTTTCTGCGCCAGTTGTATCGGGCGATCCTGTAATTAATTAAATGGGCTTTTCGGTTATTGTGTGATACATTGCTGTTTTTTGGATCACTTGTGACTCTCCTTTGGGGTTGATCAGTTTTTTGAACTTTTTTGAGAGCAACTTTTTTTTTTAAATCATCCATAAGTTAAAGTTTTGTTTGTAAGTCATTATTTAAGGCTTACTTAAACGAACCACACTATTTTTCCTATAAAAATGAGAAAAAAGTCGGAAAATTTCTGAATTTTCCTGCGAAAATTTTCACTGATTTTCATCTCAGAATCATGGTCTGAAGTCACCATATAAATATTTGCCTGGCTGTCACGAACACCCTGTATACATAGTAGGTGTTTCTAGGAAACAAACTTTTCAATGAAGGGTCACCATTTGAGACATTTTGACACTGTGAGACTTGTTGATAAAAAAAAATGCTACACTTAACTTGTTACACTTTTACCTACATAATGTGATTGTTACAGTTCGATAATTACCTACTTTTTAGGGGCTCTTTGAGTATCGGCATAAAACAAACATTTTCTTCTATATGAGGTTTAGCAGAGGTGTCGGTACTGCCCCTGCTCGCCTACAATTCAACACCCACAGGGATATTACCTAAATTACAGTAGAAAAGCCGAAGCAATGCGATAGCGAAAATTGAGCGCGTTTGAGCGTTCACCCCGCGCTCACACACTAAATAAAAAGCATTGCTATCGCTCTGCTTCTACAATTTACGTACCAGCCTAGCCTGAAGCTATTGAAGAGTTTATTTCATCAAAAGGTCCTAATAACTACATTGGAATCTACAGTTAACTTAACTACAGTCCACACATCAATTATTATTATTTATATATTATACCTAATACCATCAAGCAATGTTTACAAATTGTAATTGAATCCCTGACCTGGCCAAGGTCGCGGGCGTCGGTTGGATGCAGGCTGGCTTCCGACCGGTCGGAGTGGAGGTTGTTGGGGGAGGCCTATGTCCAACTGTGGACTTCCGAGGGCTGTAAATGATGATGATCATGAAATTGAACCCCTATTTTAAATTTTTCATTTTCTCTAGAATCCATACTTTTTTCAGTAAAAGAAGCCTATTCGGGTGGTGGAAAAGAGTGCGATCCATTACGTCTTTATCGATCCGATCGTCTATTCTGCAACTGCGATGCTACAGGGCAGTGGCTTTCTTCGATGTGTAGGCAAAAGTTCAACTCCATTGCGGCATTCAAAGCACCTGTAAAAAAGGGGCCTTACAGAGAAAGCATTCCGTGTACACCAAAGTCATTGTATCTCATCGATTGCAACGTCTGTGAGTGCGGCCTCAACGGCATCATGGACCACTCCAGCTGCACCGACCGACAATGCGCCAAAGCTAGCAAGGCTGACAAATGTCTATATGGGGACGTTGTCAAAACTGACACGGAGTTATGCTCGTGCAGCGAGGTTAACTACTACGTCGATCGTCTCTGCATCAAAATAAATTCGCTGTCCGTTCAGAATATAGCAAGATCGGCTCTTGCCAGGATAATTGAGCAACATGGATTTATAAAATCAGCACCCAATAAAACAGAAACGTGTATAAAGCATAGAGTATACCAAGTTGATTGCAACCAATGCCACTGCACCGATCACAATACGCTGCGATGTTCCCGACATGAGTGCCTTCCGGAAACCAGGCGTTTTATTAAAAATAAGGACTTTGATTCATTGCCATCACTCCAAAACCGCTTTGAGGATTGTCACCCAGGACATAAATATAAGTTTAAGTGCAACACTTGCATTTGTTCTTCAAAGAGGATCCCTTCTTGCACTTCGATGGTCTGTCTTGAGGATCTTGTTGATAGTAAGTAAAGTTATGGTATAGAAGCTGTAATTACCACGATCTGCTGTTTTATTTACTTAGGATTATTATTATTATAAGTAGGTGCATGTATAAGAATGGAAAAGCGGGACATATCTGTCTACCATTTTGCTCTCAACCATTTGATTGGAATAACTGTAATGTTACTAATAAACATAATGTAAAATTATTAATAAAGAAATGGAAAAAATTCCTCACCCGGGTGGGAATCGAACCCACGACCTCTGCATTCCGTGCCAGCGCTCTTACCACTGAGCCACCGGGTCAATCACTCGGATGACGAATTTCACCATCTCTTTTTTGAAATTACATTATTGGAAACGTTATTTTTTCATCCATAATGTACTTGAAAATGCAATACTCGTTTTTTTACAAACTTTACTGACGCTTTGAGCTGAAGTCGAACCTCATTTTAGGCCCTATTAAATAATATTTCCTAAAAATTATATTTAAAGACTTATCTACATATTACATAGGGCGAATTAGTCAGGACCGCGGGTATCTGTTAGGTACAGACCGCTTCCAACAGGTCTCAGTGGAGGTTGTCAGGGTTTCAGCAGGGAACTTAATGCCTAAAATGATGATTATTAATAAAGACAAGTAGACTGTGAAAGAAAGTGTACAACGGAAGAGTGGATGGAAGGGCTGGAAAGGGAAGACCTCGCCGGACCTTCACCGATCGAATTGGTGAAATTCTAGAGAAAGGTCAGGTCAAGAGTACCCTATAGCGACGCACGTGCATGAAGAATATCATGAAAGTAGATGAAGCGAAAGAGGTGTGTCAGGATCATACCAAATGGAGATCCGTGATAATAATAATAATAATCTTTATTTAACCTTAACTTTTACTACTATTACATAATTATTATATTTATGCAAATAGTTTTATAATTACACTCACTGACAACTAAACTAGGCTGAGCCTGTATCTTAGATGCTAGTTACTTCCATACGTTTAAATTAAAAGAATGTTACCGCGCACGGTTTGACTACATAAATTGTGGAGTTAGGCAACTTTTTGTGGTAGTTAACCAACCTTAGGTACTTATACAAATTAATTATTTATACCAATACTGGTTATACTTAAATACTAATATAGATCAATAACATAAAGAAGGAAATAGTTTGTCTGTCCGTCCGTCTGTCACGCAGGGCTATTTAACTTTTTGTGATAGTTCCATGAAGTGATCTCTGCCTACCCCTCCGGGAAAGAGGCGTGATTTTTATGTATGTATGCATGTATGTACAATGATATTAGTAATATCTATAGGTTCCAGACAGTTATGCAACTAGTAGGAAAAATAAACGCAAGTACTTTGCCATCTCAAGTGATGTGGAAATTTTAACGCTGCTAAGTGATATAATAGTTCCAGTAGGTATAGATAGCTATTTGCATATTACCATCTGAGAGGTCTGATACGAGTAGATATAGAATACAAGACAGCACTTGATCTGACCAGTCTCTCGTTTCCTCTCGTCTAGGTAAAGAGAACACTACACAGGTGTTCTCAGAATGAGTCTGTATTTGCTCTCTCCATTAGAAATAACACAGGTACCGGTGCTTTCAACAGAGGTAGCAAGTCATCAGTTATTCCAATATTGCTGTGTGGGAACAAAGGACAAATTAAGAAATATTTCCTCATTTTTTTTACAGCCAAGGCGGCATTGAGAGATTTACCTGAACTCATTGAAGGAGAGTCTTGCGTAGCTGGACAAAAGTACAAAAGGGACTGCAATATTTGCGAATGTAGATCAACCTACGAGCTTGTATGCAGCCAAGATGTTTGCCCGTCCAAAGATAATGAAGATCCTTTCGAAGAAACCGAGAGGCTGGCATCACGGACCACAAACTGTACACCTGGAGAGGTCTCCAATAACTTAAAAAACTGTGAATGGTGCTACTGTAATGTACATTTGGAGCAGCGTTGTGTAAAAAAGCAATTTGTTGAGTGTGACGATACAGGTAATGCACTGAAAGAAAAGAGCCGGAGGTGTACGTATATCGTATCTCAAGCCGTGTATGCACGAGCATCAATGAATAAGAATATAGTGGATACGAACATGGAACGGGATGGCGGAGGTCGGGGGGAGGCCCTCTGCCCCAGCTAGGGGATAAGTCAAGAATACGAACATCAAAAAAAAGTTTTTGATGACAGAGTTCTTGTAATCGTCATTAGTTCATGTGTACACGGCTATAACACGGCTATATCTCTTTAGAGCTGCTCATTTCATAATACATTTCTGTTTTAGTTCTGAACCCAAGGGCACCTGTCGAATTAGATCCAGCAATGATCAGTGATAATGAAACTTTACCAGTGTTACCATACTTGTTCTCTCCCTGTAGACCTGGAAACAAGTATCAGGTTGATTGTAATAAATGCATTTGTAATGATGAGGGGAATCTCTTATGCCAGAGGAATTATTGCTTTAGCTTTAACGACGCTCATGCAAGGGATGCTTACAAAATGTCAGGTAGGTAATTTTTAAGAATACTCTTATAGGAATTGTTTATGTATAAGTTTATACTTGGCATCAGGCAGATAGCCGGCAGTAAAACAAACGCTAAATCCTTAGCACTATGAGTATCCAAAGAAGATAGCGGTGATAGCCCCGTGGTTAAGACGTGCATCTTCCAAGCGGGAGGCGTAAGTTCGATCCCAGTCACGGGCCTGTTGCAAAATTGTCACTTAGCCCGTGCCTCGGAAAGTACGTAAAACCGTTGGTCCTGCGCCTGATCTCTCTCCGATCGTGTCGGCTTTCCATCCCATCGGACTATGAGAGTAACGGAATAGAGAGTGCATCTGTGTTTGCGCACACACTTGTGCACTATAATATCTCCTGCATACCTGGCCAATCTCCGTAGAGATTGGTCGCGTCGAAATATGGTCGGAGATGATCATCATTCAAAGAAACCCTATTGTGCCGACCCTATAGATAATTAGATGAGGACAGGAAGATGATGATCTTCTGATAAATTTGGTTAAAAAGTTAAGCCATTCACATGACTCAAATGCTTTCAGGCGGCATCGGGTTAAAATTGTTCTTTAGTTTGGATGCAACATGTTGAGTATTTCCCGCTCTTTATAGTTATATCGAGCTGATACTTCATCACCGATCCCGGGATTGTATTCCTTATTACCGATGCACATAGTCTTTTTAATTCCAAAGTGCTAATATCATGTATTTGTTGCCCAAGGAACCAGTTGCCGCGCCGGAGAGGTTATTTTCTACAATTGCATAAGATGCGAATGTTCTAAGAAGAAGATGCGGTGTAATGCGATACCTGGCTGTAGGACGCAGTCTGAGGAGATCCTGGTGAAATCGTACCAGGCCCAAGGCATGTCTCTAGACATATCTGGATCGTATGGAGCGAGGACTAAGGAGTGCATTCCAAATTCGATCTATAGGTATGTGGCTGCCGTTCATTTTAACGTTAAAAAACGTTAAAAAAAACGCTGAAAGAATTTGTCAACCCTGTAGTCGCGCCGGCAGAGCAATATAAACTATGTGAAACATGATAATGTAGATTAATATATACAATGTTAACATATACATATAATGTTAATAAAGTCATATACGATGACTTAAACAGGGCGGCTGGTAATGACTGGATGGCAATAATAGGATATCGAGATTTGTGGCGGCTATGGAGAGGCCTACGTTCAGCAGTGCAATATGCTGATGATGATGATGAACATATACAAGGAAGTGGATTCAAAGTAGCAGCTATACATTGCACGCTAGATGCTCAGCCCCCTGATTACGTAAAAGCAATAGCAAAGCCGAAGCAAAGCGATAGCGAAAATTGTACAATATTCGCCTTGAAATGTCAAAGTTCCTTTGAAATTCATTTTACGTAATACAAATTTGACAAGCAATCAGCGATTTTTGTACAATTTTCGCTATCGCTCTGCTTTTGCTGGTTAGGTAATAAGGGGGCAGATCTGGTTCCTTGCCCCGACCGTAGTTGACTGTAGTTCTAGCCTGTGATCGTGACCTTGAGGTTTTAGGTACGAGGGCTAAGGTAGGGGAGTAAGTATATGGAATATATATGGAACCTGTGGTGGGGGAACACTTGCTGGAAATACCAGTGTGTATCTATTTTCATTTTAGGCTGGACTGCAATAAGTGCTATTGCCAAAAAGACGGGTCCCTGAGGTGTACCAAAATGACTTGTCTAAATTACAAGCAAATAGACGGTCTGCGGAAGCTGAGGAATCGACTGGAAGGTCAGTCTTGAAGACAAGTCTTTCGAGAAGATTAAGATATAAGCATTATTCAATAAACCTTTTTTATGGGTTGCATGTTTAATTTACTTCTGAATACTTATTATACACCTACTTATATCATTATACCCTTACCACATGGGACTTATAAGGCGAACTGGTGAAGTAGGTGTGCAATTTGCACACTTCGGTCCAATCCAACCTTTTAAGGGAATAATGGGCGTGACTACCTACATGTATATTAAGAACAATAAAGTCGACAATTAATAGGATTTCCAAGAGTGTACTGGAAACCAAATACAAATAAACCTTTGATCGAATAAACCATAACTTCGTTGAATTCGAATGCGCACGCGGCCTTTTTATTGAGCTTAAAAAAGTTCCTCATAGTCCATGAGAAACGATGTTAGGTCTGGGGGCTGGGGGCTTATCGCCTGACCCAAATGTTGGTGACTTTCAGCTCATAATATCAGTAGGTATTATAAGTTAACCACTACAATTATCATAATCGTCTAACTGTACCTGCTCAAAATCATACAGATTTTTGTACTTAATTATACCTACCTAATTAGAACTAGAAGTTAATTAGGCAGGTAATCTAGGTGCCGATCAAACTTTATGGGTTTTATCTTGGTTATTCCGTGGTGCGAATTTAGGAGAAATGCCCATATATTGTGCTATATATTTAAATACAGTTATTATAGTTACGTTATTTAAATTCGGTAAGTGTATGTAGGACCCCAATAATGACCTAAAACAACAGATAACTCACATGGCCCATTTTTCTTCTAATAACTTACTTACTTTCAATGGTGCATATGTCAACGCCATCTTTAGGAATAAGTGCGAAGGTTGGTCAATCAACTTTTCTTATGTAAGTAGGTAATGATTTTTTGTGTGTTGGCCTCTAATTTCCTCTGTGTCTCAATAATGTTATTAAATCTAAACCCATGACCCTACAACTAGTGCGAAGATGCTATTATATTTTTTTATTCATAATACTGCTAACGTTTCTCATCACTCAGGCAATGCTGATTCCCGTGATTTGCCTGTAATACACCCAGGCCATCCATGCAAAGAAGGACAAGTCTACCGATCGGAATGTAACACATGTCTTTGCGGGCCCAAGAACACTTTGACCTGCACAACCATGGCTTGCATCAAAGGGGTCGATTACGAACGATCATCACAGTCTAACACAGAGAGAAAAGTTAGAACGAAAGATGTAAAAAGGCAGGGAAACACAAAGAAGTGCAAGCCAGGAATGATCGAAGATAAGCTGTCAACTTGCCAGATTTGCTACTGCAACTTCTTGTCTCAGTTTCACTGTAACACGCTTACTCCTCAACAGTGTAAGGAGAAGAAGTTAAGATGTAAGTTAACACTATGAAGGTATCATAGAAAGTTAAAATATAAGTTATCATAAAGTGTAGCATCATAGCAAGAAGTGCGCAAGCTTGTGATGTCGTCCATAGAAAAAAAATGGCCACTTCCTCCTTACCTCTATCGTGGCCAATACGATATAAACAGGATGATTTTTGGCCATCAACGTTCCCGAAAACTACAGAATCTCCTCATCATCACGATCATTATATGTGAGAATGGTTTTTACGCAACTTTCAATCGACATAGATCCTAAACGGTTGGTCGAATTGAAAAATGTTGAGAGAATCTTAATAATGAATTTTAAATACCTATTCAACGATACCCCACTCGATATAGTTTGTCGACTTTTTTTTTTCATTTTCACAAAATGGCGTCCGGTAGTCGCCATATTGGATTTTCACTAACGTCATGTCTTTAGTGACACTCCCCGGAGTAAGAGGAATCGATTGACGTATGAATCATAAAATAGGCCGGGGCGTTTGGTCTCTGTAGTGCTTCAAAAGAACATACATACATACATAGGCTGTTAAACACCATACCATTCCTTTGCATAGCGCAGTCGGGTAAAAAAATTTACATCGTTTCCCAGCATTTTTTGGCATAAACTTACTTTATCTGATCTATAGAGTACGTACCCTTCGTTAAGGGTGGCAACGAAAAAACACCCTGTATTACCAGTGTTTCAACAGTTTTAAAATATTTTCAGTACACAGTGCAACAAAAACAGTGGATGTTAATCCAATGTTCCACGCGGCCGTGCAAGATTTGCCTACCCTGCCAGACTCATCTTCAAAATGCGAGCCTGGCCGCAGCTATCAAGTGGGATGCAACAAGTGCTTCTGTT
Source organism: Carposina sasakii (assembly GCA_014607495.2). NCBI lineage: Eukaryota > Metazoa > Arthropoda > Insecta > Lepidoptera > Carposinidae > Carposina > Carposina sasakii. The sequence continues at coordinate 617,198 of CP053170.1, forward strand.
CACATGATGGGAATCTGTTGTGCACCTTGATATACTGTTTAAGCTTTACAGATGTACACGAGAGGGATTCGATAAAAATGGCAGGTATGTTGTAATGAGGCTCTGATAAAATTCACGACGGTATGTTGGTTGGATGAGGCTGACACGGCGTCACACGTGCCTGCGCTTCAGGGTATGACATAATGAAGTTACATGCTTTGGGAAATCTGCTCAGCACTGCGGTGAATCCATCTGCATTGCCTATGTCTCAAGTCTCAGCAATCACTTTGTTGATGCAAGAGCATTTATAGATTTATTTAAGGTAATGTAAGATGGTCGAATCTGGTTTCTCATGGGTCAGATACTGGGGTCAAAGAAAGGTGTAGGGCCTATTTGGTGCGCAAGCACTAGTTATAGATTTGAACTCCCTAACGCAAGATACAATACTAAAGCTATTTTCTATTATAACCAAGGGACACCATGCCGTGACGGAGAAATCGTAAAGTACAACTGCATAGAGTGTCAATGCAAATTACACCTCATGACTTGCTCTGCCGTAAAAGATTGCGTGACTTACGTTGAGGAGAACCTTATAGCAAAGTACAAGAGCAAAGGAAAGGCTTTGGATCTTCAACCTCATGAAACCCATGACTGTATACCCGATGTTATTTATAGGTAATATAAGAAATAAGTGTAGATCAAGTATTATTACTAGTGTGCTAATCTCTATTATGACGCTGGGCTTTAAAAGAATACATCAGCTGCATTGGTTACGGCATTACAATTTTATTTTAGCCTGCAATTTTACATATGTGTGCCGGAAAATAAACGTTTCTTTCTTTCATCTCTTTCCGTTCATGTCGTAAGTCAGTCTTACGAATTCGGGGGCGTTCTCTCACTCCATTGGCTGGCAACTTGTCACTGATCTTTTATATGCTAAACATGGCTGCAGGATCTCCCTTCATGGTCCTGCATTACTCGTTACCCCATTTTGGGACCATAGCAGTGTATGTATGTATAAACTTCAATCTTAAATTGTTACATGATGTTACTTTATCCATTACTTACGTCGCGAGATCTTGACAATCCCCCAAGGCGTCATTCAGAGGACAACATTATGTCAAATTGTTAGTACACCTCGATTCCCCATTTTTAGCTTTCACTACAACTTTTTTCTATTTTTCAGGCTTAAATGCAATAAATGCTACTGCCAGAAAGACAGGACCATGAGGTGTACCACGATGACGTGTCTGAATTGGTCCGAAACGGAAAGTGTGAATAAACTGAAGGGCAAATTAGAACATCATGGACTTTGATTGTAACATATCAGATGAAATGGAAGGCCAATAAATAATTTTGTTTTGTGTATGCTAATTTTATTTTATAAGTTTTTATTTAGTTTCACCTGTCCCGTTGTCTGTAACCAAATCTTGCAAGTTAAATTTTATCACTTTCCCGATTTCCGATGGAGCCGAAATTTTTCATGCATGTATAAATCGGATGACAATGCAATATTATTATGACATAGAGCTGATCTGATGATGGAGCTGGAAGGTAGCCACAGGAACTCCGTAATTAAACGATGCAACCCCATCGAGTTTGGGCTCTTTTGGTTACCATGAGTTGATTTTATTAACAAATGATAAAAGCTTGTTTAAAAAAAAAGTAAAGTTTTTAGATACCAAATCCCTGTTAGTAGATGTGTTAGGTAATTCTTTTTGACAGTGGGTAGGTGCAAATAGATCTGATATGCCCTCTACGCTGTGATGAACTAGCAAAACTTTTCACAGATTATTTACATCTGTCCCCGATCTCCTAAACGTGGCTGTGGGATGTCGATTAAGATATGATTTGGAAACACAGCCGTATGTATGTATGTATGTATGTATATATGTATGTATGTATATATGTAACATGTACTTGTGTATTTCTCTATGGGTGTGCCCACCACCGGGCCCTACACCCTCCACTGACCCTCGGATCTGATAACTCATAATTGCGACAACAGGCACTTGCACTAACTACAATCGCCATGAGAAACCAGACCGAGGGTCAGTGGAGGGTGTAGGGCCCGGTGGTGGGCACACCCATAGTGAATGTTTGAACTTCCGAATTGTAACGCCTAATACAATTTCATTTGTGTATTTCTGTTTTAGCACCAGTTCTTTGAAGTATTTTTTTTTATCTGTGGCTATCCAATTCAGTGACTGTGAACGCCAGCGACTCCGTCCGCGTGAACTGCAAAAAAATAAAAATTATCCGGGATAAAAACATTTTTCCGGGTCTAAAACTGCATTACTGCATAGGAGTAATGCAGCAGAATTGCCATGAAATCATAGAGTAGATTGCATCCATTGTGAAAGCGAGATAGATATAAGTAGTGTAAAGCGATGTCTCGTTTACACGAAATAAACAACCCTGCTGGTTACGCTTCAGTAATCTTTGTTTAACGATCACTTTATGGCTAGCACTGATTGTTTTTCTAAGTAATTATTCTCTAAAAACTTTGAAAAATGATCGTCGTGAGCCCTACATTCAGATATATTGTTCTTGGCATCTTATTTATGTCAGGTAAGTATACCTTTGTCTTCATTAGGAGGTTACAATGAATTCTTGAGATATTTAATTGTATCAGGTGTCACTATTCGGTTATGGTTGCATGCTAGGTGCTTGGATCTGGTTTTTCGTTGCGACTATAGTGGCTTGTGTTCGTGACCATGAGTCGGCAGATCCGAGGGTCAGCGGAGGGTGTAGGGCCACCGATCCCTCGATGGGAATTCTTAGGAGTTGATTAAGTACATTAAAATACTTCAGCTGCATCTACCTCCGTGTATGTCGTAAGAGTCTACTAATGAACTCAAGGACGTCCGCTATGCCAACGTGGCTTTAGAATCTCCATTGTGATCCTGCAGGACTGGCTACCCTGTGGTAACATAGCCGTATATAAAATGTTTTCAAAATTAGATTATGAAAAGAAATCAACTGTTCCATACATTTCAGTGCAGTAATTATTCAAGATTGCTGATTTTTTTCACTATTTCGGAGTTGGCCCCATAGTGAAAGTTGTTTCTTTTTACCTATCTTGTTTAGTGTCACAAGCTAATGTTTCAGTTACTGCACAAGAAGATGAGCAACCAATTATGAGTAACATTACTCCTGGAGGACCTTGTGAAGAAGGAAGAGCGTACAATATGGACTGCAACATGTGCTTCTGTGGAGCCAACAACTTTCTGACATGCACCCAAATGGCATGTTTTGACGGGAACCGCCGAAAAGGATCCAAGAGTGGGAGAAAAGATCTGGCTGGTAGTAAATGCTCTCCGGGGGAGATTCGGGACCATTTGCCTGATTGTCAGTTCTGCTATTGTAATTTCAGGGGTACATTACTTTGTATGATATTGGAAAAAATCAAGTGCAGGAAGAGGATGTTGAAATGTAAGTGATCGTATTTTTTAGCAGGGCTGTTGCGACAAATCTTTTTGTACATTGTGATGATCACTGAGATTCTAGAAATGGAAGCGAACGGAAGGGAGTTTTCCTGAATTTTCTTCAGATAATTACACTTCCATTTAGGTACTGGATATAATATATTACCTTCAGCTAATATTACCTATCATATTATTGTGGGCCAAGTCTCATATACAAGTTATAAGCATGGAGATCAGAATAGTTTTTCTCAATCTTTGTATATGGTTTTCTTTTATTTTCAGTAACTAAAAACTCTGACTTCATCGACATCTCTCCAATGTTCGAAGAAAATGTTGAAACGTTACCGATCTTACCCCATTCCGCGGCTGAATGTGAGCCAGGAAAGAGCTATCAGATCGAATGCAATAGTTGTTTTTGTTCTTCCGAGAAAAACCTGATCTGCACCAGAATATACTGCTTTAGTTTACACGATGCGCATGAGAGGGATGCTTTCAAACTATCAGGTGAGCTGATCCCCTGGCCACCATGAACGATCAGTATTACTCGTATTCCCAGTTCAGATGCCGTTGCAAAAAGGCGTGGAGCGACATTTCGTTTGTACAACAAAGTTGAGTAACTTGAAAGAACTGGGTCACCAGGTATCATTAGCATTAAGAGAACTTAGGATATCTAGCTATCATCAATTCACCAATCACAACGTGTTCTTATATATGCATGCAGTGATTAAGTTTATTGGTCTAGTTCTCTAATGAAAACGCATTGTAATTCATTTTTCAAGGAGCTGCTTGCAAAGAAGGTGACGCGATAAACTATAACTGCGTAGTATGCAAATGTCAGAATGGAGTTTTAGATTGCGATGCAGAATATGATTGCGTGACTGCTACTGAACAGAAATTTATAGAAAAATATCTGGAGAATGGGAAGACCTTAGATGTTCAGCCAGATGAGAGCAATTGTATTCCCGATGCTATATATAGGTAGATAGCAGTTACTTGTGATTTTTTACACGTTTGAGAAACTTGACTTGGTAATTGTGCAATTTTCGTAATGGCATTGCTATTACTTTGCTTATGTAAGATATCGTAATCAGCCTACCGAGAGGCTTAATATAAAAGTTTTTGAGCCTTTTTGAGTCCTCACAAACCTGATAAGATTTTAAGCCTCGTTGGGGATTGTAATATTAGGGCTCTTTGAGAATTATACTTTTAAAGCTCGCTTAGTATTACAATATTTAATTTGCCTAGTTGGAAATTATTATTTTTTAATTCATCACTTTTTTAAGGACTGCTAAGTTTTAATTTTTAAGACGTGTTCAGCCTTAATTTTTGAGGTCTAATAACTACTGTTTCAGGCTCGACTGTAACAAATGCTACTGCCAAAAGGATAGGACTCTAAGGTGCACGACCATGTCCTGCCTCAACTACGAACAATCTCGAGGGGTACAGCAGTTAATATCTAAACTAGAAAAACTAATGTAGTATTTCCAATAAATAATATCATTTTAATAAGTACTAAAATTTTCATTATATTGTTACCCAAATATGTAACTGTTTACAAAACAGTTGCAAATTGGTTCTAAGAGGGGTTTCTCATACTGCATCCTATTATGTCTAATAAAACATTTGTAATATCGCTCGAAGAAAACAAAGCGGCATCGGTCCAGCTCTCAAATTTATCATTTAAGGTGCCATTACAATATGTAAGTTGCTTTTATTACGAAAGAATTTTAAAAAATCCCTATAATGATCAGTATATGTATAAAGAGGGGTATAAAAGTCATAATGTTGACGTAGTGGCCTTGTAGCTTGTAGTAATAAGATGGTGCTATCTTGAATGGCTAATAGTTAATACCGTGCTATTATAACTTGTTTTGCAATCGGTGATACAATTGATATCCTGATTTTTATTATTACCTAGGTGACATACTAAATCATTATAAAGAGACTTATAAGTTAGCGAGCTTAATTAATACTTTTAGTTTTATAAGATTAGGTAAGTACCTATAGTGTTTAATTACTACCTTATCTACTAATTAAATTTTTCATTAAGATTACTTACAATTTTTTAATTTTCTTTTATAGCTTCTCTATTATTTTATACTTCTGAAATATGGCTTTTTAAAAAGTTTATTGCTAAGTATTACTGCTAATTGATAATTTTTAAGGCTAATTAGGATAGCAAATTATATATATTTTTTATTGCAGTTAACTTTAGTGGTATAACAACTTAAAATTCACTCATTTTGCTTTGGTAACAATGTCGGTATACTATTTTGTAGTTCTGAGTTTAACTACTTTGTGTATTGCAAATGTGTCAAGCGAATGTAAGTATTTTTGTTGTCTATGTAAATACCACCAATATTGACCAAAGAGTAAGACTTAAGTCGTCATAGAGGATATAATATTTGACGACCGATTGATGCACTTTGTCAGTGAATGACTGTGCCTGCCGTGCCATAGGTCCTCGGTTCGAATTCTAGTAGTTGCAAACATTGACATGATCATCAGATGAATATCGATATAATTAATGTTTCCGGGCTTTGAATTATTGATATTGGACTTGACGTCTTGCAGCATCGCTAACTGTGTGCTTTGGGCTAAAATTTTTTATACTAATATTATAGAGAAATATACTATGTTAAAGGAGCTTACTATTGAAGTTGAACATAATGTGATGACATCTCAACTAGTGATCGGTAATAGGTACATAATAAATATCTTAAAGAGATAAGCACGCCATTGTACATTTATCCTGTACCTATGTAATTTATGTCGTCGTCGTCAGCCTATTGCAGTCCACTGCTGGACGTAGGCCTCCCCCAGTGTACCTATGCCACATGGCTCGATCTCCCGTTTTTGCCATCCAGTCACTACCAGCCGTTCTCTTTAAGTCATCGGTCCATCTGGCCGGAGGGGGCCCAACGCTACGCTTACCGAGGCGCGGTCTCCATTCGAGAACCCGTTTACTCCACTGTCCATCGGTTCTACGACAGATGTGGCCTGCCCACTGCCACTTCAGTCTGCTACATTTCGAGACTATGTCTGTCACTTTGGTCTTCTGCCGGATAATCTCGTTTCGGACTGTTGTTTTACAAGAAGCAAACACGATATTGAACATATTTGAAGTTTTATTTCTCTAAAATAACCATTGAAAAAAAAACACTAGAGACAAATCCGCCATTACAATCAGTGTTACCACAAACACGGTGTTGCCAGTATATTATAAATAATGCAATGCATTCATTAACATTTGTCCATTGATTCCGAGCATTGACCTTTCCATAGTTCTCTTAGTGACATGCAATCGGTGAGCCAGCCCCTCCGTCAGGTTCCACGTCTCAGCTCCGTAAGTCGTGGTAATTTATGTGTGTATTTTTAAGTTGTGTGCAATAAAAAATAGGAATAAGAATATTATCAATGTCGTTACGAGTCCTCAACTTTAAGCTTTTTTAATATCCTGTTCTTATTGTCCTATATATCTAATCAGTATAAATCTAAATCCTTTTCAGCAACCTCTGATAAGTATCCTCAAATCAAAGAAGGAGACCCCTGTACCCCAGGAGCTATATACAAGGTTGATTGCAACACCTGTCGATGTGGTTCAAATGGTGCACTTCTCTGCTCCAAAATGGCTTGTCTCAAGAACGATAAACCCATACCAATTCTGAGGTCCATGAACGATGATGAGGAATACAAAGGGAAGCCAGCAGACGGAAAATGCGAGCCAGGGGAGGTTTTCAATGAAGTGGCTTCGTGCGAATGGTGCTTCTGTAACTATTTGGGCGAACTCAATTGCTTTAAAAAGCCTGATGGATGCGATAGTAAATTATGTAAGTGCTTTACTTATTTCTACTAGCAGACGCCCGACTTCCCGTGGGAATGAAGATAAGCCGCGTGGTGCCTGCAGAGTAGAATTCATACCAACCCATGTCTGCCCGTGGGCATCGTACGAGGCGATTAAGGGTTTCCGGGAGGTGGGCAGCAGCTTCTTTCGCGTTGATAAAATTGTCCAAAATACAAATCCGCCTGCCCAGCGTGGTGAAATACTCCAGCCTTGTGGCGTGGCATGCCCTGGGGAAGGCCTACAACCAGCAGTAGACTGTAATAGGCTTATGATGATGACGACTCTCTCTAACAATAACTCTCGAAATTCTTCTTTCTTTTACCTTGTTTTCAAATAAAAGACTATTCTATTGTATTAAATTGGACTATATTAATTTTCGTTTCTCATTATAATATGTATGTATGTATACTTACCTTTTGTTGCACTCTGCATTTCTACAAGTTCCTCATCTGCAGTGTCTATTCTTACAGTGAGTAGTGCTCCTGCATCACCAGTCGATTTAGATCCGAGCTTAGCCGATGAGAATATAGTACTACCGAACCTGCCTCACGCTTCCGCAAAATGTACTCCAGGGAAGTCATACCAGGTTCTGTGCAATAGATGCATTTGCAAGAAAAGCGGCAATCTCATTTGCGAAAAAAGGCTCTGTCTTAGTTTTACTGATGCTCATGATGTGGATGCCGAGAAGCTGACAGGTAACCTTGTTTGTCTCCTTCAATTAATATCTGTACTTTCGTATATACAGAGTGATTTTTGGCCCGAAAACTACGAAATCTCCTCATCATCACGATCATTTTTCTCCATGGAAGCATATCTGGGAAGTATCTGGTCTCCAAAATATCAGGGTCCAAAGTTGAGTAAATAGACTGCGTTTTTCTGCATAAATGCACATTGACGCGTATAGCAAGATTTTTTCACGAGAAATAATTAATATCTCTCTATGAAAAAACTAGCATAAACACTGGACACTATAAATTTCGCCCGATCAAAAAATAATAAAAAAAAACAAATTTACATCGTTTCCCAGCATTTTTTTTGGCAAAAACTTACATTATCTGATGTAGGTATAGAGTACGTACCCTTCGTTAAAGGTGGCAACGAAAAAACACCCTGTATAAGGACTTTCCGAAATTCATGTAATTAGTTATTTGATTTTGACACGTAGGTTAACTATAACTCGGAAATAGTGAAAAAAAAATCTGCTGTTCCATACATTTCAGTGCAGTAACTATTCAAGATTTTTTTCACTATTTCGGAGTTGGCACCATAGTGAAAGTTGTTTCTTTTTACCTATCCAGTTACGTGTCAAAAGCAAATCACTAATTTCAGAAAGACCTTATATGTAGTGAAAAAAGTGTGTTATGACTAGGAAATAGAGATTCGTGATTTCTCCCTACCCCTTCTTGATAGAAACGTGATTTTCTTTAAGTCGTTATTTATGAAACTCATATTGCCAAGAATTTGGCGTTTGTTTTTACGACCGGCTGCCGGCCCATGACGCCAATCGGGTATAGCTAAGTGACAATTTAAGAATATTAAAATCAACACATACATATATGTGCTGAGGTACAGGCTTGTGACTGGGCTCGAACTTATGCCACCACACGGGAAGACGCACGTTTTAACCGTTCTAATGACCTTAAGGTCTTCTTCTTCTAATTCTTAAGAATAAGCACTCTCACATTTTCCAGGAACACCCTGCAATACCGGAGAAAACCTAAACTACAACTGCATACAATGCAAATGTGATAAAGAACATAAGATGGATTGTGAAGCCATTGACGACTGTAAAACTAAAGCCGAAGAGGATCTGGAGCGTCGATATCGGAATAAAAAAATGTCAATGGACATCAAAGATGTAAAGAAAGAGGATTGTATTCCACTTGCTGTATATAGGTAAGTAAAAGTTGAGTTAGAAATGTGCGGATTTTACTAGGGTTCATTAACTGCATCTCCTTCTGAGTATGTCGTAAGAGTTGATTAAGGAATTTAGGAGTGTTCGCTCAGGACGTAGTCGTCCTTGGTATAAAAATACGCTTCAGGTTGCGGGCGACAACGCGCCGGTAACTAAAGTGGCCCTTAAAGGGGACACATGGGTCAGAGAGTCTGACCCATTTGGGTAGGGAAAGATGCGGCTGGCCGGGGGGACACGGGCCGAGCTAGTCGACCCCTGGTATTACCAGGGTGCACGCGGCCACTTGTGCTGCTACTGCCGCCGGCTAGTTCGCGAAAGAAGAGGAAGGAGAAGAAAAGGAAGGAAAGGAAGAAAACAAGAAGAGTTCGCTCAGGCAATGAGCTAGCTTCTCGCCCGTATATAGCCGGCCACCTTATTACCCAACTAGCAAAAGCAAGCAAGCAATGCTATAGCGAAAATTGTACAAAATTCATTCATACACAGTTAAATTCGTATTACGTAAAATTAATTTCAAAGGAATTTTGACATTTCAAGTCGAATATTGTACAATTTTCGCTATCGCATTGCTTCTGCGGGGGGCGGTAGGCAGACAAATTCCGAATCAATCCTTCTTACCTCGCTAAGTTCTAAAGTACAAGTCTAGTACATCAACAAGACGATTGAAGAGGGGTTAGTCCACTCTGATCAGTTGCGAGTGGAAACTGATCTCGTTTTAGGGTACACTCTGATCACGATATCAGTTTCGCCTCACATCAAACGAATGAAAAGTAGAAACTGATCGCGTGATCAGATTCCACCAAGACAACATACAGGGTATTTTTTTGTGCCAAACGTATACAAGAGGTACGTATTCTGCACATCAAATAAAGTTAGTTTATGAAAATAAAAATGCTGGGAAACGAGTTTAATTTTTGGGGTCCATTTTTTTTATTGAATCGGTAGCAAGCAATGTACCTAATACATATTGACGCTACGAAACGTACGAAAATGGGGCAAGCGAAACCGCATGCCGGGGCATGTCTGCCTTATGTTGTAAACATAAACTTCATCATCATCATCATTTACAGCCCTGAGAAGTCCACTGTTGGACATAGGCCTCCACTAACAACCTCCACTCCGACCGGTCGGAAGCAGCCTGCATCCAACCGACGCCCGCGACCTAGCTTGGCCAGGTCGTCCGTCCACCTCGCGGGTGGCCTTTCCACGCTGCGTTTGCCGATACGTGGTATCAACTCTAGAACTTTCCGGCTCCATCGGCCATCAGTTCTTCGAGCTATGTGCCCTGCCCATTGCCACTTCAGCTTGCTGGACCGTTGAGCAATGTCAGTGATCTTTGTACGTCTGCGGATCTCCTCATTTCTGGTTCGATCACGCAGAGAGATCCCAAGCATAGCTCTCTCCATCGCTCGCTGTGCGATCCTGAGCTTCTATATGAGGCACATAGTTAGAGACCACGCACTGGTTGAATACCTTCGTCTTTAAGGACTGGGGTATCTTCGACACAAATAAGCTTAGTAGCTTCCCGAACGCTGCCCAGCCGAGTTGGATTCGCCGATTTACCTCCTTCTTAAAGTTGGACTTACCTAGTTTGACCGTCTGTCGCAGTTAAACATACTCGTCAACAACTTCGAGCATCCCAACCAGACATAAACTTACCAACGTTAATTACCTACCTACTTAAAATGGCTAGGTATGTACCTACACTTACCTAATGCTGCTGCACTTTTGTGTCCTGTGTTAGAGAAGCCACTAATCATCATAAAGACCTTCTACACAGAAAGTTTCACAGAAGTTACAACTTCCATTTGAATACACTCGTGTGTATTCACAATTACTAACTAAAGAACATTATCACTATCACCTGCTATCACCACTATCACTCAAATCTTAGAGAAAACAGGTTCCTTTGTTACTATCAGTGCTTCTGTATTTCCGTAACCAGTACAGCAAAACAAATAATAACATAAAAACACACATACTATTACTATAAAATAAGCAAATTACAAAATTAATGTTATTGCACTTATTACTACTTATTTCGCAAAAAAAAATGGATATGCATGCGCGCATCTCCTGTGACGCACAGACCGGAACTGAATTTTAAAAATAATTATTTCTTCAAGCCACAGACTACATAGAGAACTATCTTTAACACAGCGCACGTGGGCTAGGGGCTAGTATTGAAAAAAAAAGAGAATTATGGATTGAAGTTTGCAAATCACGTCAATTTTTTTTCTGTGTACTCATTTTATCAAAACAAACAACTTTTATTTGAAAAACTTTTCTTAAAAAAATATTGTTTTTTTTTTGTAAGGAGAAAAAGTAAAAACTAAATATCGAAAGGGGTAAAAGTGTTAGCAGTGGCGGTTAGTTAGGGTTAAATAAAGTAGATCTCTTCTATGATTTCCACTAGCCGCTATAGCCAATATTTGATAAAGTCGATACTCCCCATACATTTAGTATGGGGAACTTCTAAATCCTGTTGAGGGCAAGGCGGTGGACTTATTAAGTAGACTCCCAGGCACGACATGTCAGCCGTCACCTTTTCTATAACTCTCACTAACCGCCATGACAGCTAACATTACATTTTGTATGCTTCCCATACAATATTTATTATTGGGGAACTATTAAGTCCTGTCAAGGCCAAGGCGGCAGACTTATTACAGAGACTCCAAGGCACCAAATATCAGCCGTCATCTCTTCTATGACTTCCACTAGCCGCCATAGCCAACATTTGCTGAAGTCGATACTTTTCATACATTTAGTATGGGAAATTTCCTGTGGGACTCCTGTGGACGTCAAGGCAGACGACTTATTAAGTAGACTCCAAAGCATAAAATATTAGCCGTCATCTTTTCTAACACGCCCACTAACCACAACAGCTAACAGAAGATTGAAGTCAATGGTCCCCAATCCCCATACATTTTGTATGGCGATGTTCTAGGTCACGTGAAGCCCAAGGCGGCAGACTTACAACATAAATTCCAAGGCATGAAATGTCGGCCGTCAACTCTACTTTAACCCTTATAAACCGCCACTGCTAACACTTTTACCCCTTTCGATATTTACAGTTTTTAGTTTATTATTTAGTTTATTTCCATACAAAAAAAATTCAATCATTTTTTAAAGTTTGAAAATGAACTTTTTTAGAAAAGTTTTTCAAATAAAAGTTGTTTGTTTTGATAAAATGAGTACACAGAAAAAAATTCGACGCGATTCGCACACTTCAATCCGTAATTCCCATTTTTTCAATCCTAGCCCACTGTGCAGCGGCGCGCACAAAAATTCATCCAACTAGGTTTGTGTTTACTCGATTTAGTATTTTAGGACATTAGGTATCAATATTAAAGATTGTGCAAGGAATTGCATTTCAGAAGTCTTTTGATTGCTTAAAGTGCTGTGTGTGTACTCACGAAGAGCCAATGCTGTATTTCCTTCGATTATACCGTAGCAATACACAGACCGTGTGGTGTGCCATGTGACTTGTCGATTTTAGAAGGTTGAAGAAGTTTTTGATTATTGTAATCAAGGATGTTGATTGTGTTATTCAAATTTCAATCGCATTCATTCATTGAAAACAAAGTACGGACAAGCTAAATACCTAAAGTACCATTACATACTACATACTACCAAAGGTTTCCTCAAAAAATACAAGTGTAGGTTATAATAATCATGGAGTATTGTAATAATTAATTAAACTTTACTTACATTTGTCGGTTTTGTTTTATCCTAGGTTTCGTGTTGTTGTTTGTTATTACTAGAGAGAGTACCTAAGTAGCCGGTATTTAGGTATCTACCTACGCGCTGGTACGGTGTGTCTTTAGCATAACAGCTATTTTTAAATAGAATGTGATTGAAGCTTGAGTAGGTACCTAAACGAACCATATCTTAACTAATGTATTGAACATTAGTGTCGGTAAATGTGCGAGAGATGGCGCGCGCGCGATGCTTGTCGGCTGGTCAAAGGTGTTTATAGAATACCGCTCGAGTTCGCGTACAGGTTCAAGGGCGGGCAGCGTTACACGTGCCACTGTCTAGCGTAGTAGCGTTCGGATTTCGATACCTAAATGCTAAAACAGACGAATTTCTTTCTGTTGTTACGTTAATTTTGACAATGGTGTTTAATTAATTTTCGGTTATTTATGTTATGTGAGACTTCGTCATTTTATTAAACTTGAAGAAGTTATTGATGAAGAAGTTTGTGATTCGTGATTTTTGCCCTAGAAAAGGTACCTACTTACTTACTCGATTGTCACTTAGCTTAGTTAGCTCGAAAGAGCCTAAATTAAGGATGTTTCCAGGTTATCGCGTAGGTAGTCAATAGTACCTACTACCATTATTAATAATTTACACTGTACGTACTGTAGTTTCAAGTTAGTGTGCCTACCTAGCTAGGTTATCCTGTATGTTATGATGATTAGTAAGAAATAGACACTGGAAACTGGAGAAGTTTCGATCGATGGCCGGCAAGAGCCCGACCGGGCAATCAGCTGATCGCTAGCGAACCACGTTCCTGTCATACCTAGTAGGTATTGTGCACCATCTCTCATTTGTGTGTCCTCGAACTTTTCCACTAAGAATACGATCGTAAATGTAGGTAGGTACCTACTTAATTAATAATAAGAACTAACTTTTTTGTGTTAGTAACAAAGTAGTAGTTTTGTCTTAGCTGGATTTTTCGTGTTGGTTGTTGCTGCCAGTGTAGCCTAGTGTAGGTTTCTAGGTTAGCCTAGTGTGCTTCGCGCGAGAAGCTAGAGTAGAGTAGAACTACTCGTAGCATACCCACCGCGCGCTGTAACTTTTGCCTTGGATTTTTGATAGGAAATGTTTGGAATTTAATTAACGTTTCTTCGGGAAAGTTGTTTGTTAGTCATGCTTACATGCATTTCTGCCAAAAAATGCAACTTGATAAGTAGACTTTAGACCTCAATATCTTGGAAACCAGACACTTCCCAGGTATGCTTCCATGGAGAAAAATGTTCGTGATGATGAGGAGAATACGTGGTATTCAAAAACGTTGACGACCAAAAAATACCCTGTATATGATAATGTCCACTCTGATCACATTAACTTCAAAGTGTTACAAAAAAAATAAGAAATATAATTTTATTTAGTTCAAATAATAAGTAGAAAATGTCAGTAATAATCACGTATAAATTTTCTGGTGAAAGTAATTTCCAAAAAAATATTATTTTCTATAGCACTTTGAAGTTAATGTGATCAGAGTGGACATTATTATATACGTTGTCTCGGTAGAATCGGATCATGCAAACGGATTCTACTTTTCATTCGTTTAATTTGAGGCGAAACTGATATCGTGATCAGAGTGCACCCTGGAAAATCAGTTTCCACTTGCAACGGATCATATGATCAGAGTGGACTAACCCTTGGAGAGGTTAAAATATTCTTTACACTTTCAGAATGGACTGCAACAAATGCTATTGCCAGCCAGACAAGACTCTGCGCTGCACCCAGCTGACTTGCCTCAACTATTCAGAAACCAAGAACGTGGAGAAAATGAGGGCGCTAATCGATGACAATGACAATGGACTTTGATGAAACATAACAATTCATTCATACTTGCCTCACTAGCACCAAATGTATAATTACATATGTCTAATTACATAAGTAATGTATAATTACATAAGTCACGCGGCAGGGCAGAAGTGTGCAAATCACACACTCACTTCTCACTGGTTAGCCTATTAAGTCTCTTGTGGTAAGTGAGCGAGCATACCTCGTACAGAGGTTTTTGGACACAAATATACCAATTTAGCAACCGGTCCAATTGGAAATATAATAATTGTAGATAGATTTAACTTCATCTGCGAATTAGCAGTTATGCCGTCTTGCTTTTTTTTTACATAAATAGAAAAAGATTACTAGTGAGTTAGTCGTCATTAAACTTTTGTAAGTCAAAATCTTTTGGAGAACGGTAAAAGTTTGGTGCAAATGCGGCAAAGTATAATTTTAACTTTCAATTCGACGATAAATATTGGCAATGAATAACCGGTTTCCGATTATAATTAAAATATAAAGTTAAATATAAGTTGCAATATGAATACTGTGTTATTATTCTCCCAATTTTTTTTCGTTTTGGCATAAGTACGCCAACATAATGAACTGATTCAGTAGGTATCTCTCTCTTCTCCATCGATCCCGATCAGAAGCAGCCATTAATTACCACCTTGTAGAATCTAGGTAGAGATGAAGCCCCTTTCACTATGTCACAGTTCTATCAAGAAAACAGATAAAAAATGTAGCGATAAGTAGATCCCAAACATTTTTAGCATAAGAATTTTTCCGTTGAGTTTGATGGATGGATAGATCGTTTATTTGACTTTTGGCATGTACACATATACAGACAACACAAATCAAGAATATAATAGAAAAAATATAATATAAGACAACAATGTGATTATAACAGTAAGAAGGTACAGGCAAATGGCAAATACATAAAGACGATACAAAGAAGTATGGGATACGCTTAGTCAGTCCCCTACCGTGCATGCATATGTGTAACTGCCAATCAGGTCCCCTTTCAGCTGAATGCTGCTTGAGGATATGGCTACCATTCAAGCAGCGCTGGTTTTCAAAAGAGACCTATTTTAAGTTTCAAAAGAGACCTATTTTAAGTTTCAAAAGAGACCTATTTTAAGTTTCAAAAGAGTTTCTATTTAGGTACTACAATATACCTATAGGTATTATACTTTATGACAAATCGTTAAATTGACAATATTGTATTAAAAAGTTATAGCCATCGTTATAATTATTGTCAATGAAAATGGCACGATGCTTTTAAATGAATGCCGTGTATGAGCAAATTAATGAATATTATTCGAAAATTAATATTTTTCTTCATACTTACTTACGTTTACAATAATGTTCACATACAGCCTAACATTTTTAGGCATCGCGATTTTATCAACTGAAATATTTTCGTTACGTAAGTTTAGCAGATTTTTATCATAAACTAATTAATTCTGAATTTAAAAACAAACATGATTATTGCTAATCTTTCAGAACAAGAACAGGAAAAGCAAAACGAACTGTTTCAAGACACATAAGAGGCATTGCACTCTCTGCCCAGCCTTCCGAGCATCTCCTCTCAATGTAAAACCAAGGGCAAGTCGTATAGAGTAGACTGTAACACCTGCAAGTGTGTAGACGGAGGCAATTTGAAATGTACCAATTATTTTTGCATCAGTTTCCCCGACTCTCATGAAAGAGATGCTTATAAGATGACGGGTAAGATAGACTCAATGGTGTAAGTAATGAAGGTTTCTAAGTGGACACATGTTCACGTCGCGATCCAGCTCTACGAAAAATATCAATGAGAGAACGTACAGCCGTCTATACCTTTCTGTGATGTGTCAGCATAGCAGGACGATATATAAACGATCAAAGACAATTTGCTAGCTCATTGTCTGAGAACGCCCCTGAGTTTTTTTTGTATTACGACTTTAAAGATGCAGCTGATGTATTCTAGTCAAGCACAGACGTGAGCACAGAACACGGCGGGGGGGGGGGGGGGGGTGTCATGAGTAGTCCGACCGGTCGGAGTGGAGGTTGTTGGGGGAGGCCTATGTCCAACAGTGGACTTCCTAGGGCTGTAAATGCTGATGATGACATTTAATAATATAGGAAAACCGTGCCGTGAAGGTGAATCAATAGACTACAACTGCGTGAAATGCTCTTGCTGGAAATCTAAACTGAAGTGTCACGCTGTGCAAGAGTGCCAGACCAAGACTGAAGTCATTCTCATGCGCGAAGCCAAGAAATCTGGACAATATTTACATATAAGAGACCCTAAAAGTACGAAGTGTGAGGATTATGCTACTTACAGGTATTTGTTACGTGTTTTTTTCCTATCGCCTTGCATAGATACTCGTAAGTTCTGGGATCTAGGCTCTGGTATCAGTGTTATGCATATAAATTAAATTTCAGACAGCATTGCAATACGTGTGTGTGCCAGAATGGGAGTCTAGTCTGCACCAAGAAGGGCTGCATGAACTACTCAGAAACGAAGAAGATCATGGATGAGTATACTGAACTTAAACGTCGAGAACGCTAGATATGTTATAGATTTTCAATAGAGCTCTCTAAAGCGATATTTTTGTAATCTTTGTTTTATTTCCACGCCTAGACACATAAGCAGTTCACACAGCAAGCATCAAGATTCATACAGTTCAGGCAGAGGTACCAGCGAGGCCTTTGTTACCTCTTCACGCTTTATCTACTCAACCAATCTTCTTGAAATTTTGCATCAGTACATATAAGTACTCGGGAGCTCGCAGAAGGACATTCACTGAAGCCTATTTGGCTATCTATCAGTATCCGTAGTTCACGCGAATAGAGTCGCAATAAACGCCTAGTCGTTGATAAATATACATACATACATTATAATCACGCCTTTCCGCCATCCCGTATGGGGTAGGCAGAGCACCAAGGGCCGAGAGAACCACATGGTGCCACTTCTGACCAATATATAAAATTTAAAAGAGTGCTAAAAAGAGTAAGATTAATTAGGTATAATAAAAAAATATATATAAGAAATCATAAAAGAAGAAAAAGCCACTAGCACATTTCGTTTTCTTGCATAGTAGTAATGATTACGGCTGATAGGATTAACAGGGAAAGTACCTACATTATATCCCCAAGTATCTAAATGGGAATAGGCCAGGAAGAGTTCTGAGAGATTCTGGCATGAGTTAAGCAATAAAACATTTATTTCTTTTCAATTCTCTTTATTAGGTAAAGTAGTAACCAGAGGCGGCTCGTCCTAAAGAGCGCTGGTGCAGTGCACTCCCACCCCACCCATGAAAATAACATAGGCAGACTTTACTTCTTTATACATATCTCTATTTTTCGACTTATTCAAAATTTTCGTCCTGGAATTTCTTTTTCTCAAAAATGTAAGTATGTAGTTTGAAAACTAAATCTTCACAATATATAAAAAAAATGTGAACCCCCATCAAAAAATATCACGAGCCGCCTCTGGTAGTAACTATAAGAAAGTTGTCATTCATGACGTATCTTCAACCCTTACTGCGACAACTTTATTAGAGTTTTTTACTTTTTCCATCTCGGAGTGGGTCATGCAACTTTTCATCGAACATATCAGGCTGCTTTTGGAACATCGACATGTGTTGCAGTGTTGCCTGCAAATAATATAATTAAGGGCCGAGTTTTCCAAACGTCAGATAGCCTATCAGAAAAATAAAGTAAATTTATTGTGCCCGACACAATGGTGGCCATTATACAAAATTAAATTGAATTAAATAAAGTTGATGCTATCTCTACCATGATCAAGTTATAGAGAAAGACAACATCAACTTTATTCTTCTAATAGGCTATCTGACGTTTGGAAAAATCGACCCTCAGATATATGTCATTTCCGATATATGCGTATGTCCTTATTTATACTGTTGACATCTTTAAAGCCCCAGGGAATTTTTTCCTCAACATACAAAAGTTCCACATCAAACCAAATCAGTGTCAAGGATTTTGTTAAATACCGAAAAAAGACATTCACTGGACTAATAAAATTAACGGCTTAAGCGATTCTATCGACAATCACATAATAAGTTTTAACATATTTCAGTCTTTTGTTTTTTGACGTGAACTGAAAGAGAACCCCATGTGTAAAGATACACCTAAACGGTCAATGCAATGGTACAAATGAGTCTTATATGCTGTTTGGGTCTAAGATTAGTTTTAGTCCTCTAATTTTTAGTTCTTTTTAGTTTTAACTGCTGTACCAATTCTGATTTCTCTCAAAAACTTGCATTAGCTGCATAAGTTTATCATTAGGTACTTTTTTTGACTATTCTTTTTATATTAATTACGTTAAATATCTACCTGTAAATAAATTTATTCAAGCATTTTTCTTTCGCAGAATTTCTTATATTTAGTGAAATTCCCTTGGCTTCGGCATTCTTCTGTATATCCTTTTCTTGCTTGGTGAAACATTTTTTTACAGTTTCACACTTCAGTTTTAGGTTAATACATTTGCATTTTATACAGTTGTGGTCGATACTATCATTTTCCCGGCATGGCTTTCCTAAAAATAATAAAATTTAATTGTTTTTCATGTTATAAGGTTATTAGAGTTATGTTTCCTACAGATGAGCCTGCAGGGGTCTGGCTTCAAAAATTCCAGTTTCAGTCATGCTTCACATAATACACCCTCTTCTCTTAATAGTTATTCATTTCCACTGTGATCCATATTGGTTGTTATATAATTATCAGTAATAAGATATAGGTAATATTAATATACCCGTATATTACCTGTCATCTTATTAGAATCGCGTTTGTGTGTATCGTGAAAACTTAGGCAGTAATATGACGAGCACTGCAAACTGTTTTTCTTGCACCGGCAGCGATTGCAATCTACTCGGTAACCTTTCTTGCTTTTATTGCAACGAGCAGACACACTTGGAAGGGAGGGTAGTTTTTTTATTTCAACATCTTCCATAAAAGCCTCGCTACTTGGTATTTTTTTAACTTTATCTTTTACACCTTTGTTTACTCTATCTTGTTTATGTTTAAATTCTTCGTTGTTTTTATTTTTTACAACTTTATTTATTTCTGAAATTTTAGAATTGTCTTTAGTTATAGAGAGTTCTCGGTCACTGAACGTCTGAAACACAGCATCAATTTTCCGAAATTTCCAAATACATACCATTTCTTATATTATATTTCAAGTTATTGTTAATATCAATATTCCTTATATTGTATTTAAAGTTATTGTTTATATCGTTAAACTTTGAATCTACATCTATGGTCGTATTGTCTGAAATAAAAAAATACTATAACATATCATAAAAGTTGAAAGATGTAGACGATTTATCTCGTTCTACGAAATTAGTATTGATATTGGAAATATTCTCTCTACGTAAATTCCCGAAAAAAAAACACATTATTGAATCTCCTGGAGTTTCACCACGCCCCAAATTATCACCTAATTGATCCTTCGAGTCGGATACAGTAATGTCATTATAGTCTAAAATAGGATGTTAGCTATCATAGAAAACTTAACATAAGAATATCTATATTTAGATCATTTGGAGAGCTGTGATATTCTCGAAAGAAGTGCCTATAGTACGATGTTACGTACCATACAGACGTGCATTTATATTTGCAATACACAAAATAATCAAATATAATAAACTGTCAGCCATTTTGTTAAGCTATTCTCAAACGAATAAACTTCATTGATATAAGAAATCGATCGATCAGTTAATTATAGTTGAAAATGCAACATTACTAATGCTAATATTAATTTTAATTACCCAAACTTTGCAAATGGTGTTCGTCCACTACCGAACCCTGCAGCCTGCTCTGATCTTCAAATGTTACGACTCACATAAAACTACTATAGTAGCGATGAAAAACTAGATGCGAGCAAGCAATACATACAAAGCTGTTACTCCGTATCTTTATTATACATATACCTAAATCTTCTCTTCGTGTGTTTGTAATTGAACTCCTTCTCAACGGCTGGACCGATTTTGATGAAAATTTTTGTGTGTTTAAGTGGGTTCCAGAATGGTAAAGATTCTTTAGGTTCACAATTCGGTCAACTCATGAAGAAGGTCCATGGGTCAACTAGGTGCAGTCCATATATAAAACTAGCGTCCGCCCACGACTTCGTCCGTGTATGGGCTTGTACACAAAACTGCGATGCGACGTTGCATCGCATAAACCTGCGAGCTCGCACGTCGCGTCGCAAGAACTTGCGATTTGATTCGCATCGCCTTTTCGAAGACACCTTGCCGCACGAAATCGCATCGTAGCAATTCGTGTCGCAACTTTCTGCGTTGCAAATAGCATCGCGTCGCTACGCAAAAACTTGCCAGATCGCACGTCGCGTCGCAAGAACTTGCGAATTACGTACTTGCGTATACTACGCATTATGACATCGAGACTACGAATTTTATATGAAACACACTTGCCGTACGCAACGTTGCGTATGATAAGTGTGTTTCCAAGCATATTTTGTAGTTATTATGTAGTCTAGATGTCATAATGCGTAGCATACGTTATGTACGTGGGCTCAGTTTGTCCTTGACCTTAATCGTGGAAAGGAGACGCCTAGCCGCACGAAATCGCATCGCAGCAATTCGTGTCACAACTTTCTGCGTTGCGAATTCGCATCCCATTTTTTGTGTACAAGCCCTAAAGGGGATTGCATGCGAAGCCGGGGCGGGTCTCTAGTTATATATATAAACCTTCCTTTTGAATCACTCTATGTTACAAAAAAAAATCGCATCAAAATCTGTTGCGTAGTTTTAAAGATCTAAGCATACATAGGGACAGATAGACAGCGGAACGACTTTGTTTGAATAATGTAGTCATACTCGTACTAGTGAAGAGCCAAAACAGCCATTTTCTATAGGAGTCAACTTAAATATTTATTTAGTTCTGTTTTTAATATTGCTTGTTATAACGGCAACATCTTTAATTATGTAATTTAGAAAAGAGATGGTAAAATTCGTCATCCGAGTAATTGACCCGGTAGCTCAGTGATTAGAGCACTAGCACGGTATGCAGAGGTCGTGGATTCGATTCCCACTCGGGTGAAGAATTTTTTCCATTTCTTTATTAATAATTTTATAACATCTGTAATTTCATGAGAAACAGTTTTGTGATAGACAGAGAAATAGACAGTGGAGTCTTAGTAATCAGGTTCCGTTTTAACCCTCTAAGTACAGAATCCTAAAAAGAAGGTATCTCTTGAGAGTGACGTTAGGTAATTTAGGCACCAATATCACTAATTAGAAATAAAAACCGCTTCATTGAGTTCATAGCCATTGATATTAAATTACCACTTTTATGGCACTAAAATTTTAATTTGACTCTAAAATTTAGAAAAGATTTAGCATGTTGTTAGTCAATACAGCATTTTTGGTTATTCTATTTTGTATTTCAATAAATGGTATGTATAATGTTATAATGTCTATGGGCCTTAAATAAAAAGCTTTATACTAAGTATAAGTTATACAGGGTGTAACAAAAGGGGTATGTTAAGCGAAAAGCTATGTAAATATCCCACTAAAAGGAACCTACCCACATAATTTCAGAGTCAAAATCACATGTTTTTATTTTTCCAGATAGTATGGAGAATTCCTAAACAACTCAGGAATGTTCATGCAATCTTGAAAAATAAACATGTGATTTCGAGTCTTAAATTGTGGAAATAGGTTCTCTATAGTGGGCTATTTATATAGCTTTTCGCTTAACATACCCTTTCTGTTACATCCTGTAGATATTCCATATATTTTGCTGTCAAAAATCAAGTACAACGAGGTAGTAACTTTTCGCGCGATTTACCTATTAGTAGCGGAGTATAAGTTTATTTATTTAAGGAGAGGGAATCGGGAGGCAAAGGGGATGGGCCGGCGACTCAGTAAGACAGGTCATACCACGTGGCCCTTAATAGTATAACTACCCAATGAAAGTTAAGCTTTATTGTGTATGTGTGTCAGACAAAATCTGTGTCCACCAAACAATGTTTGAACATGTTGATCTTTCTCTCATCAAATCGGTCAAATAAATATTATAATATAGCCTGTGTCAGTTACTGTTAACACGCCACGCGGTAACACCGAAAATGTATGGAGAGTGGGGATCGCGTGTCGCGTCACGTCGCGTGTTAACAATATATCTTGACCGTTTTCTGTGCCAACTGCGCGACAAGTTGAATACGAAATTGGATCGTGAGTAGCCAGCTTTACTTTATTGATGGATGTTTGACTGTACGGACTATGACGTCACGAAAAGCGTGCCTAAATGGCAGTCGTTTAAAAACCTGTTATTAGCCCACTATTTCAAATAATTTATTTTGTACTAAATATTGTATTTATGATGCTGATATTTATTTACATATTTGTAGTCATGTAAATAATTATTTAAAAGCTAAAGCTTCAAAATTTTCGTTCTTTTTCGGATAGACTCGAAAAAATTAACATGCATATGGCCTACGTAATATTAAAATACTGCCTTTTTGTACCTAAATTCACATATGCTTTGAAATGCTGTCAACTCTGGAAGTACCGTAATCTTTTACAACAGGTGGACAGCATCTTGAAGGATACAATCACCACCATCTTTAACATCCCTTTGGACGATCGAGCATGGAGCCAAGCAGAACTCCCAATAAGGTTTGGAGGTCTTGGCATCCGCAAAATTTCTAGTGTATTGCTGCCGGCATTCCTGTCCTCGGTTATGGGCACAGAAAAATTGATAAAAACTATTCTGGCACCCAGCAATAACCATTCCGACACCGCCTACATAACAGAGGCCATGAATGCATGGAATTTAGCCTGCCCAAATAGCAGCCTGCCCAAGGACCTGTCCTCGCAGAAACAGTGGGACGACCCTCTCAGTAAGCTGGCACGGAATAGACTCTTAGAAACGTCCAGCAACCCCACTGAGAGGGCGCGTCTTCTTGCTGTATCCCGCTGGGAATCAGGTCTTTGGCTGCAGGCCCCTCCGTCAAGTAATCTGGGAACGTTACTTGACAATAACACTTTCCCCTTGGCCGTTTCATTGCGCATTGGTGCCCCATATATAGTGCCTCACCGATGCGCCTGTAATGAATCGGTAGAGCGCCTCGGCCACCATGGACTATCCTGCAGCAGAAGCGCGGGCCGCATAGCGCGCCATAGCGCTATCAATGATGTCATCCGCCGGGCTTTAGGAACCGCGAACATCGCCGCCGTGCTAGAGCCAAATGGCTTAACGCGCGATGACGGAAAAAGGCCCGACGGCATGACACTAATTCCATGGAAGATGGGACAGCCCTTAGTGTGGGACGCTACATGCGTGGACACACTGGCACCGTCCCATCTCCCTGAAACGTCGCAAAAAGCAGGCGGCGCTGCTGAAGCTGCGGAATCCCTTAAACGGCGCAAATATTCCAGCCTCGACAGAGGCTACTTATTTGCGTCGTTCGGCGTGGAGACCCTGGGCCCTTGGGGACCAGCGGCGCTCAAAACATACAGGGACCTGGTCGTAGAGTCCACACGTGACCAAAATGCTGGCTGCTAGTTAGGCCAAAGAATAAGCATAGCCATTCAGCGCGGCAACGCAGCCAGCATTTTGGGCACGCTACCTGATAAGGTAGATCGGCTGACCATCCTGTAAAAATTTGGATGGTCAACCGACCTCCCACAGGAACACCATAGATCTAAGCTATAACACATATCAAAATTATTGTTGGAAATAATAATATAAATTTTATTTCGATAAATTGGTTTCCATATTTGTATTAGTAAAAGTCTTAACCTATGTTAGTAAGTAATTGCAAACATTACATAATTAAATTGAATTATTTAAAATCATAAAAAAATAAGTGCATATTCCCTATTAAATTAATCAGGCGGATCGTTCATATTTTTTCATGACATTTGTATTTTTATTTTAGATGCTTTTAAGTTAGGTGCAGATACCAACGGTTACAATTCATCAGTTAGATACAAGAGATCTAATAATGGTGAGTATGTTCCTTACGAAGACCTGGGTCTTTACTACCAACAATTTTTCTATAAAGTCATGTTCTATTCTATTTAAAAAAAACATAACCGCAGAAGACTCGAAGTCACATGTTTATTTTTCAACATTGCTCAATTGTTTAGGAATAGCTATGCTATCTGGAGAAATAAACATGTAATTTTCAGTCTCAAATCAACTTTGTGGATCGGTTTTTTATAGTGGGCTTTATTCATAGTTTTTAGCTGGTCTTACCCCTTTAGTTTCACCCTCTATACAGGGTGTGTGTGACAGCCAGGCAAATACTTTGAGTTATACGACAGTGTTATTACTCGCAGGAAATTAATTTTTGATTTTATTATACGCAATGTTTGCCTTCCGCGCCAATTGTATCGGGCGATCCTGCGATTAATAAAATGGGCTTATGGGTTATTGTGTGATACATTGCTGTTTTTTGAATCATTTGTAACTCTCCTTTGGGGTTTATCAGTTAATTGAACTTTTTTGAGAGCAACTTTTTTATTGAAAATCATCCATAGGTTAAAATTTTGTTCTTAAGTCATATTTTAAGGCCTACTTAAAAGAAGTCGGAAAATTTTGGATTTACCTGGAAAAATTTCACTGGTTTTCATCTCAAAATCATTATCAGAAGTCACCATATCAATATTTGTCTGGCTGTCACAAACACCCTGTATATTAGATAGAATTTAAGAAGAATTTGTTTGACTGTGAATACTTTAATGATATATATTTTTAAGGGAATGAGGCTGAAAAGAAGCCCAAATTTATCGAAGACGCCGATGGAGATAACGACCTGGACTATGAATATAAAGATGAAATAAATCAGTTATCTTACTCGTACAACGTATCGTATGTAACAGGCATTGATGCCTTCAAAGAGGATAGAAAAATTAGAAATCTACCAGAGATTAAAGGTTTTAATTCTTATTGCGTAAAAAACAAAAAAGGGTACAGATTGGGCTGCAACCGGTGTATTTGTACTCCTGAGAACAACTTGCAATGCACCCAGTACCACTGCATCAGTTTCTATGACAATCATTATAGAGATGCATATGCTCTAAATGGTAAGTATTATATATTTGGGCTGATGTGGAGTTCCACCAGAATTCAGCTCCATTTCTTTCTGCGCATATCGCAATAGTCGACTAAGGACGTTCCCTTCCTTAGGCAAGCAAATCGTCACTGATCTTTTTCATCTGGCCACGTTTAATAGCTGTGAAATCTCCTTCGTGATCCTGTAGTTCTAGCTATTCCCAATTATGGGAACACAGCTGTGTACATTTTAAATACATGCATTACCTATCTATTTTTTGGACTATCATCTGCCCCCCTTAGGGTTCCCCAAAGAATACAAGGGAACAGAACAAACTACTCGATCTGTCATCCTAAGGAGACGGATAGAAATAATCGTTTTTTTAGACAAGGACTGCAAACGTGGTCAGAAGATCAATATCCGGTGTGTCTCGTGTAAATGTGTTGATGGCCATTTCAAATGTACTGCCGTGAAAAGTTGTAAAACCCCGGAAGAGAGAAAAATTGAAGATGACGCGAGAAATAATATGAGATCCCTAAATCTGAGAAAACGTCCCGATGAACCATGTCTTCATGGTCATATGTACTCGTATGTATCAATTATTGCCAGTAAATAATGCGCATCTCTGAAATAAGATAAATCGGAAAGCAGCGTGGAGAACCATAGTGGCTTCGCTAGCCTAGCCTAGAAGCCGCTGGCGACTTTTCTGATGCATAAGCTGGCAAGTTTCATCAAAATGCGTACTGTAGTTATTGCGTGAAAGAGTAAGAAACATACACAGACATAATAAATAAATAATAAATAAATAAATAAATATTCACACACTACACAACACATTAACCTAGTCCCACATTAAGATCCCTAAGGTCTTGTGTCGTGGGTACTAAGCAACGGTATATAAATACATAGATAGGTATAGAAACATCCATGACTCGGAAACAAACATCGATATTCATCATATCAATGTTTGCACCTACCTACATATAAATGCATTATCACAAACTTTCGAATTTGTAATATTCGTAGATAGGATGGCTCATACACCTTTTTATCCCGGATGAAAAGTCCAACTTTTAGTACTTATGTCCACGTGAATATATAAAATTAGTTATTTAATTAGTCCCAGACTAATCCCTAAGCCCTTGAGTCGTGGGTACTAAGCAACGGTATGTATACAGGATGTTTTTTTCTTACTACTCTTTACAAAGGGTACGTCTATACATCAAATAAAGTAAATTTATGCAAAAAAAAATGCTGGGAAACGATGTAATTTTTTTGCTTTTCTTTTTAATTACTTGATCGGGAGAAATTTATAGTGTCTAGTGTTTATACTAGTTTTTTCATAGACAGATACTAATTATTTCTCGTGAAAAAATCTTGCTACGTACACGCGTCAATGTGCATTTATGCAGAAAAACGCAAAACTCGTGATCGTGATGATGAGGAGATTCCATAGTTTTCGGGAACGTTAACGACCAAGAATCACTCTGTATACATATAAATTTATACAAACATTTTTGACTTGGAAACAAACATCAATATCCATAATTTGTGGATACCTACGGTACATCTTATGCTGATGCGGGGTTTCACAAGAATACATTATTTGCATCTCCTTCCGTGCATGTTGTAATAGTCAATTAAGGAACTCGATGCTCTAAGGCGATAAGCTAGCAACTTGTCACCCCGATATGCTAAGCGTCGATCCTGCACTTCTGACTACCGCATTTCGGGAACGTAGCCATGTCTCTATGTGCTGTGCCTACAGGATTTCGCTAATGCATTAGACACCTCAGGTTAATGATATGAGTCTTCGCTGCGCTCTCGAATCATTATTCTAAGGACATAACTTTTTATATATTATATTATACAGGGTGTTTTTTTGTGGCCACCTTTAACGAAGGGTACGTATTCTATACATGAAATAAAGTAAGTTTATGCCGAAAAAAATGCTGGGAAAAATATTTTTTTTTTGAAAAAAAATTTAAAATCCTTGATCGTGCGAAATTTATAGTGTCTAGTGTTTATGTTAGTTTTTTTTATAGACAGATATTAATTATTTTTCGTGAAAAAATCCTGCTACGCGCGTCTATGTGCATTTATGTAGAAAAACGCAGTCTATTTACTCAACTTTGGACCCTAATATTTTGGAAACCAGACACTTCCCAGGTATGCTTCCATGGAGAAAAATGATCGTGATGATGAGGAGATTCCGTAGTTTTCGGGAACGTTGACGTCCAAAAATCACCTGTATTATAGATAAATAAATATTTTTAATATTTTATATTTTTATATTTCAAACTAATATGTAGGTATTAACATTTTTTATTTTATATTTTGATTGAGGGTATAAAAATGATTTGCAATACATTGGTTTTAGTTGTTAGTTAGTTGGTTCGGTAGATAGAACTAACATGGAAAACTAATCCTGATGATGCTCGTCTTCCGTGTTCCGTGTTCCGTGTTAGACGTGTAGTCGTTTCTTCCTCTCAATTTTTTTTTAAAAACAGTACTTAAGTGCGAATTCAAGAATAATATTGCATAGGAAGATTCCCTACAACTTCATTGGAAAAATAGTGCGACACTTGTGATGGATTATTCAGTTATTGTGCTAAAATTTTAAAAATACAACAAATACAAACCGTTAAAGTGTAGTGCTTGTGACTAACGACTTGGACTTTGTACCCAACCTATAAGCAGCGTTCATCTTATTCAAAGCGACAATAACAACTGGTGACAATTTTCGACAATAATTCTAATGCGCGCTTGGCGTAACGGCGCAAAGTCAGTTTAACGCCCAAGTGGCGCCGGTTCAAATCCTACGGGCGAAGAAATTTTTATTATTATTATTTTTTTCAATATTTATTGGTAATTAAGTAAATCGAGTCTAAAAGTTAATATAATAAATTCCTGTGGAGACGCGACAATTTTATGCTTGACATTTGTACAATTTCTAACTCAACCATGTCGTGCGAAGAGTCTAATGATCTAGAATTTATTACACTACGAAAACAGTGTAGATCAACATCTTTAAGGTCATTGAATGATATTTCGAAATCAACCTTATTTGATAGCACCGAGACGAATCTGCTAGACAATTCTCAAGACGGTAGCGAAACATACACCAATCTCAACAAACAAATTGAAAAATTAAGTGCCGATTTAGTCTCATCAAATTATGAGATTTATAACTTGAAATCAGAGAATCAGTGCCTTAAATTAGAATTAGAAAAAATTAAACAACAGTTAGATAGATATAAAAGATTTGGCTATAATAGTCCTGGTAGTACACCGTTAAAAATAAAGAAGTTGAAAAGGTTAAGTGTGTATGAAAAGGAAAAAAATGAAGAACTTGTACCTGGCTCGGAAAATAATAATATTACTATCCAAAGAGAGAATACATCTGTTCGAAAAGAGGAAAGTATGGTAATAAAAGTTAAATCACCCGACAAAAAAAGGGTCGAGAGGTGTACAAATGAATTAAATAACACGAAAGTCGACATTGTGGAATCATCAGAACCTACTAGCAAAAAGAAAATAATAATTTTAGCTGATCAACAAGGAAGAGGAGTACAAAAATATCTACAAGACCTATGCGGACCAGATTACAGTGTGACCTGCATCTGGAAACCTGGGGCAAAACTTAGTGATGTTCTCAATTCATCAAGACGTGAATTAATGGAACTGACAAATGACGATTGCGTGTTACTGTTAGCAGGAGTGAATGACTGTAATCCGTATGACTTCGAATTTCATTTGAGTATGTGGCTAGCATTTTATAAAAATACAAACATAATTGTTAGTGAAATTCCATATAATAAATATTTAAATGAAAAAATGCTTAATTCGAGATCGAGATTTATATGTAATAAATATAAAAATGTTTTGTTTTTAGATATGCACTATACCACTTATATGCCAGTTCGACAGGATCGTACTACTAATTTATGCCGTTCTGTATTAAAGGAAATATTGCATATATATTATGTAAATAGAAAATTTGCGTACGAGTCGCGAGTTGCAAGACTTCGGAAAGAGAACTGTATGAACAGCTTGTTGGATAGGGGCACTCAGACCGATATTAACGAATTAGCTACTCCTTCGACTAAATATTATGACCGCAATGGTGAAAAGAGTATCAATAACGAGCCTTATGAGTTATTTCGTGTATAGATACATTCATATACTTCATCAAAATATTGATGGTTTGGTAAATAAATCCGACATGTTAACCGTACATTTGGACGAATTCTCTAATAATCTTAAATTTATTGACGTTATTTGTATAACAGAACATAATATGATCGATGGGGACGATATCCATTTAAATATACCAAATTTTAGACTTGCCGACTGTTTTCTGCGATCTAATAGATATGGCGGATCATGCATTCTGGTAAGAAATAGTCACGAATTCGAAGCTCTTCCTTATATAAAAAGTATGTCTTTAACAAATATTATTGAGTGCTCGGCTATTGAACTATTACAGCATAACATCTATGTAGTCTGCATCTATAGGCCACCTAACAATAAAGAAGTAAACTTAAATATATTCTTTGAAGTACTGGATAAAATACTATATCGATTAGCTTTAAATAAGTTTAAGAAAATTGTTATGTGTGGGGACTATAATATTGATGTACTTATTAAAAACAAAACCACCAAAACACTGGTAGAAAAACTGTCAAACTATAGTATAACAATAGGTATTAAGGGCATAACCCGTTCTAAAAGTAAAAAATGCATAGATAATATATTCCACAATATTCGTGGATCAACTACGGAGGTAGTGGAATTAGCACTCTCTGATCATACTGCACAATTAATTAAGTGCCCAGTGCAAAAGACATGTAGGTTGAAATATTGGTATGTAAAAAAGAGGGACTATTGTGTAGAAAATTTAAATAAATTCAAAAAACATCTAGGACAATTGCAATTTACAGAGGTTTATGAGACAGTTAATCCTAATGAAGCGTTTGATCACTTCTATGACATATTTAAGCTTATTTATGATCTTTGTTTTCCAGTTATAAAAATAAAAATAAGTAATATTATTAAACCTAGATGGGTAACTTCAGGAATTAAAGTGTGCAGTAAAAGAAAACGATATCTTCTCTGGAAACACCGAACATGTCCAACCCTATCTAGCAAAGGTGAATTTGAGACTTACGCAAGGAGGTATAGAAAAATCGTTAAATTAACCCAAAAAGCACAAAACAATTACTTCATTAATTCGGCGCAAAATAAATCACAAGCTACATGGAAAATCATTAACAATCCTAAGAAAAACTATCCATCGGGAACTATTTCATCTTTAAACATTAATGGGAACATTGTCACTGACCCTAGCTTAATTGCGAAAAGTTTTAACGATTTTTTTATAGATGGCATTCAATCTGATGATAGTTTTAAAAACACTTCTAATCTGGCATGGAACCAATGTAACTCTTTATTCATGGCTCCGACATCACCTGATGATATAATTAAAGTTATAAAATCGCTTAATAATACGCGTAGTACTGGATACGATGGTATAAGTACACTTGTAGTCAAATACACATCAATTGTAATTGCACCTGTTATAAGTTTTTTAATAAATTTATCCATCGAGCACGGGATATTCCCAGAAAAATTAAAGCTAACTATCATAAAACCTATTTTTAAAAGGGAAGATCGTGAAAATATGAAATGCTATAGACCAGTAGCCCTTATCCCTATATTTTCAAAAATTTTTGAAAAAATTATCTATAATAGTATGTACACCTTTATTGAAAAGAATGACATTTTGGTCAAGGAACAAAACGGATTTAGAAAAGGCAAAAGTATCAATATGGCTTTATATGAATTTCTATCAAAAGTAACAAGGAGCATGAACAATAGAATACCCGCCATTGCATTGTATATGGATATGACTAAAGCTTTTGACTATGTTGACCACGATATCCTATTGAATAAATTGAGTAAATGCGGCATTCGTGGAAACATTCATAAACTGATCGATTCATATTTGGGAGGCAGGCAACAGAGGACACAAATAGCTAAAATATGTCCAAAATCTAAAATAGAGAAAATATATTTATCTGACATTAGAACAGTCTATTATGGCGTTCCTCAGGGAAGTATTCTAGGACCGCTACTGTTCCTTATATATATAAATGATATGCCAAAGATAACGCCACATCCAATGACCTTATTTGCAGATGATAGCACAGTTCTTTTTATAAATAATGATTTAAGTAATATAATTGATTTCCAATGTAATATAAATAATACACTGAAACTGATAATACAATGGTTAAATTTTAATAATCTGAAAATCAATTTAGATAAGACAAAAATAATGAATTTTAGACAAAGAAAAACAACACCACAACTTTTAAATATAAATTATGAATCCAAAAATATTGAGGAGACAGAGACTACAAAATTCTTGGGCCTGCAAATTGATAATAAATTAAATTGGAAAACTCATATTGAAACTATATGCAATAAACTTAGTAGATATTCATACGCTCTTTACCAACTCCGTAAAGTGGTGAATCAGCATGCAGTACTCACTGCCTACCATGGCTATGTTGCATCAACTCTTAGGTATGGTATTATTTTCTGGGGTAATTCAACAAATAGAGACGATATTTTTAAAGCACAAAAACGATGCATTCGGTCCATGTGTTTTCTTAAACAAACGGATACTTGTAAACCGCATTTTATAAGATTAAAAATACTTACACTCCCATCTATTTACATCTATGAGAGTGTGTTATTTGTTCGGCAAAATATACATTTATTTGAATATCGTACCCGAGAACGACATAAAAACAAACTCTGTTTGAATCCAGCTAAAACTAAATTACAGCAAGAGAGTATTTTTTGTATGGGTGCAAAATTGTTCAACAAGCTGCCAGAAGCATTGCGGGGTAATATAACTATTAATAGTTTTAAACATAATGTGCGCGCACTTCTTATCGAAAAGGCATATTATGCAGTTAAAGATTACTTAGATGACAAATTATGATACTCTGTAAGCTATTTAACTGATTGACATAATATTTGAATACCAACCATTTTGGGATACCTATACTATTATTTGACCATAATATTTTTTACTATAACACATTTAACTTTATGAATATGGCTTGGTGGTATTGTATAATTTATTGTAGACTTTGTTATTTGTGACCATAAAATAATTTATGACATTTATTATTGACTTGATTTGATTTATTATTATTGTATTAGAATTTATTTGGAATTTAACATTTTTGTACGCCCACGGGTAGGACATAGAGATACTTTTGCATGTACCAAACACCTTATAATTTACCTATGATCCACAAATAAAGAATATTTGATTTGATTTGATTTGGTGTTGGCGAAACATATGTCGATTAAAATTTTAATTGGTTTTCGGATTAGCAGCTATGTACATATTTATGGTTGCATGCTAGGTGCTTGAATCTGGCTTCTCGTTGCGACTGTAGTGTCTTGTGTTCGTAATCATGAGTCGGCAGATCCGAGGGTCAGCGGAGGGTATAGGGCCCGGTGGTGGGCGATCCCTCAATAGAGATTTGAACTTCCGAATAGTGACGCCTGATACAATTCAATACATAACATTAGTGTTTTGATAAGAATTCTTTTTTTTTTCAGAATAATCTGTAATACTTGCGCGTGCGAAAATAATGAATTGCTGTGCTCTCTGAGAGGCTGTATAAACTATCGTGATAACGAGAACGTACGTCCTAAGACCGAATTGCTAACAGCGGTCCTTGAGAGGGACACGTTTAACGATAATATGTCAAGCTGAATATTATAAGGAAAATAAAATTAATTAATTTGTTATTAAATTTGTTTAATTTTAAATGCTTTATCCTGACTGACTTACGGATTAACGCACACGCAACAAACCGTTGACCGTAGAGACTGGAAACATGGAAGCTGTGTTCTTTGTATAAGTATATAGGCATCCGATAAAAAGGGATTTTCTGTAATTCGGGATAAAAATGTATGGGACATGCGATTCTTCGGTCCAATCTACTTCAAATTACATAGCTAAGGGTAACACAAACAAAGCATTTCCCAAAATTCCCACGGGAAAGAGAGAAAAGTTCAATCTTTTACGCGGACGATGTTGTGGGCGGCCGGGCGGTCGCTAGTGAATGCATAAAGAATAACGGACAGAATGTTGTCACTACATAAGTATATTGAAGCATTTATGGTGGTGATGCAGGGCATCACATAACAAATCAGCTGCATGTCCTTCCGTGCATGTCGTAAGTCCACTAAGGAAATTAGTGGCGTCTCTCAGGCAACTTGTCACTAATGTTTAGGAACTACCCCGGTAGGCTAAATGTGGCTATGGGTTATCCATCGTGACTCTGCAGTTCTGGCTACCTCATTTTTGAGAACAAATTCGTGTGTATTACATCAACTTTATCCTTCATATACCTAGGTTGTTTGACATTGGAAAAATCGGACCTAAATTACCTACTAATTAGAAATTTAGTAAAAAAATAATAAAATGCAATTAAAATAAATAGTTTATTAGTAACGGTACATTAATTTGTAGCAAAAGCGTAATTTTCTAAAGTTTCTAAAATGTTTTTTAATAGCATAGTTAAAAAAAATATTTGCACGATGTTGTTCACCTTATTTTATTGTGTGGCTATATTTTGTGTTCAAAATATAAATGGCCTGTTTGGTATGTTTTTTTATTATTACTGAGCATCCATTATTTATATTGCTAAATACTATTATATATAATTACAGAATGCTATGCTAACTGGGTTCATCTTTGACAACGGCCAACTTCAATACGATAATATTTTAGAATTTTACCCACTTCAGTGCAATTTTACGGTATACTTATACATAGGTACAAAGACATTACACAATTCATTTTTGCACCTACCTACCGGGATTCCATCCTTGGACCTATAAAGCCGCAGACAATCTTGAACCGCCCTTGTACGTATGTACCTATTTGAAGAGGTTTTTGACGTGCGGCATAGGTTTGATGCTCAGTTCAGTGAATTTATTTCATGTACGGATTTTAATGTAGATTTTTTTTTCATTTTCACATAATGGCGTCCAGTAGTCGCCATATCAGATTTTCACTAACGTCATGTCTTTAGTGACACTCGCCGGACTAAGAGAAATCGATTGACGTATGAATCATAAAAATCGGCCGAGGCGTTTGGTCTGTGTAGTGCTTCAAAGCTAAGGAACATACATACATAGGCTGTTAAACACAACACCACTCCTTTGCGTCGCGCAGTCGGGTAAAAATTATCACTTAGCTCGTACGTCAGAAAGTACCTACGTAAAACCGTTGATCCAGCATCCGACTATGATAGTGAAGGAATAGAGAGTGCACCTGTCTGTGCGCACACACTTGTGCACTATAATATCTCCTGTGCCGTTGGCCGATCTTTGATTAAGATTGGCCGCCATGACCGACATACGGTCGGAGACTATGTTATTAGAACCTATCTGCATGTTTTAGATGAGGAAATAGAAATAATACCCAAATTCAATCACGAGAAGTATTTTGACGATCAATTAGATCAGCTAAATGACAAATTGTCAGGACAAGCCGCTTATGAAGAGGATAAAATTATCAGCAAACTACAATCTGTTGACAGCTTGTCGAGCCGTTGTGAGGCGAATGATGAAGGTTACAGGTTACATTGCAACCAGTGCAAATGTAAGGCCAATAGTTTGGTCTGCACCTCATATTACTGCATCAGTTTTGAGGATAAACATGAACTTGATGCTAACAAAATGGTAGGTAAGTAAACCCAGCCTTTTGTAGGTTTGTTTTCCAGACACGATCGCGTTCGTGTTTCAACCAATCATATTATGGCGTGATTCTTCAAAATGTATGTAATGTAATGGATGTTAATGGGTCAAAATGTATTTTTCAAAAGTCTCACTTCTTAGTTCTCCAACAAGTACTAAAATCACGACTCTACAGTACTCACTTAAATTTTAGGTATTTTTATCGGTAAAAGGTAACTTTTCCAACTTACATAGGTATATTCTAAATTCAACCATAGACTCCACCCGTAAAGTCTGGGTAACCGATTCCCGGACACACTCTTATGTGTTTCAGGTCGGCAATGCCATATTGGTGATGACATCGAAATGAACTGTGTCAGATGTAGTTGCGTAAATGATCACCTGAAATGCGAAAGTATCCCTAATTGTAAAACTGAGGAAGAGGAAAAGCTACTGGAAGTAGCGGAACGTGATAAAAGATCACTGAATATTCGGATATCTGCTAATGGCCGATGCATTCATAATTTTATGTACAGGTAGAGTATTAGGACAAATCATGGACACATCTATACATACATACATGGTGTTTGTGACAGCCAGGCAAATATTGATACCATGCTATGATTCTGAGGCGGAAAACACTGAAATTTTTCGCATGAAAATTCCAAATTTTTCCGATTTTTTCTTCATATTTTCAGGAAAAAATAGTTCATTTCGTTTAATTAGGTCTAAGATAATGACTTAAAATAAAAAGTTAACCAAAAGATGATTTTCAAAAAAAGTTGCCATTAAAAAAGTTCAACCCTAACGGAGAGTCATAGTGATCTAAAAAACAGCAATGTGTCACAGAATAACCAATAAGGTTACAGGATCGCCCGATACAATTGGCGCGGAGAGCAAAGACTCTAATCAAAAATACATTTCCTGCGAGTAATAACACTGTCGTATAACACAATGGTACTTGTTCAGCATTTCAGTATTTTTTAATTTTTTTTACAATTAGCTAGGCAAACATTTGACCGCCATCGTGCCTGATGTTAAGCAAGATGCGGCCTAGGGTGGTCATTTGCCTGGCTGTCACCCACAACCTGTATACACACGGCTGTGGTACCGAAATGTTGCCAGAACTGGATGATCGCGAAGAAAATCTACTACGTTTAGCATACCTGGGTCAGATGTAAAGGGCCAGTTACAGTATAAAGTTGCTAGTTCATCGTCTGGAGCGCCCCTGAGATCCCTAATCGACTCTTACGACATGCGCGGGTGGAGATGCAGCAGATGTATTTCTACACCCCGTATCATCACAGCCATGTTATTTAATTATAAATTTCATTATAAAAATTGTTAATAAAGAAAAGAAAAAAAAATCACCCGAGTGAGATTTGAACTCACGACCTCTCGCAAACCGTTCTTTCCCTCTAACTGACTGAGCTATCGTGTCAATAAACTCGGATGATGAATTTTACCATCTCTTTTACATTACGTTTGTGGCAATGTCATTTTTTCATCCCGATAGCTATACACTAGCCAAATCTCGGTAAACAAAGCTGAATCCCTATAAATTTCATTAAATAATCAAAACTTTCTAAGAGAAACCTAGATCATAGAACGACATATACGACAAAGAACACAGTCTCCATGTTTCGGGTCACAAAAATTTGTGATTTTGGCTGTTTCGTTTATCCGTACGTTTAAATTTGTGGTTTAGGCTGAGATCCGTACTCTATAGATCATCACTTACAGCCCTGAGAAGTCCACTGTTGGACATAGGCCTCCCACAACAACCTCCACTCCGACCGGTCGGAAGCAGCCTGCATCCAACCGACACCCGCGATCTTGGCCAGGTCGTCCGTCCATACCGTATAGATAGATAAGTTATAATTTCTCAGGCGTCATTGCAATACATGTAAGTGTATCAACGGGATCCTGAGGTGTTTTATGGTCGGCTGCATGAGTTACGCCGAGGTCAAACGCGCCGAGTTCCTGTACAGCAAGAACAAGTTGCTGGCGCAAAAAGTGTTTGATGTTTAATGTGAACATTTCTTACGTTCCAACATTACCTTATCATCAGTGTTATGTTGAAAATTATATGTAAAATATAAAAAGAGTTTTTGTTTTTTAATACCTTCGAGTACCTATTACCATAAAGTCACTTTAACAGTTGCTAGCATATCGCCTGGTAGAATGCGCGAGTTCGTTGCATGGAAAGAGATGCAGCTGATGAGTTCTAGAGAACTCCCTAGATGAGTTCTAGAGAATCGAGAGCCCGCGCGAGTTACAAGCTTTGCCCATGGAAAGAGATTAGCATGCTGATGACGTTCTAGAGAACTACACTGAGTATGAGTTCTAGAGAACTGAAGTACAGAGAGATCCCCGCATTTATGTACAAATCAAATTTGCGTAATTATAAGTTCACCTACCATAAACTTGAACACTTTTCACAAGCTTTGCCCAAATTAGTAATTAATGAAAATCGTATGAAATTGCGTTTTGCTAATGTAGATACCTTACGATAACGTTGAACCTACGATAAATAAAAAGATAATTTTAGAATGTTGGTGAATTACTAACACCAAATTACCAGATTTTTTTCATTTCGAGGGTCACTTCTATACTTTACGATTTTGGAG
Organism: Carposina sasakii; assembly: GCA_014607495.2. Classification (NCBI taxonomy): domain Eukaryota; kingdom Metazoa; phylum Arthropoda; class Insecta; order Lepidoptera; family Carposinidae; genus Carposina; species Carposina sasakii. The sequence goes on from CP053170.1 coordinate 655,320, forward strand.
ACTAACAACCATGATCAAATCGGATTCCGCTACGTTTACTTTAATTTAACCGTACCTCATACTTTTGTGACTGTGATGAGCTCAATTAAGTTGAATAAGATTAGTAAAAACATGTTTAAAATTGTATTGTGACCAGCTACTAAAGCCTAAATTGTCGCGAGTGCAACAACGCAAGTGCTGATAAAAATTTATCGCAGTTACTAGCGCGTGTGAAATTTAGTATTTTAAAGGCGCATAAATAGGAGGGGTACCATGTTGGGTGTATTTGTGTTATTATTTAGGTCAAGCAAGCTTATGCTTACATTTAAGTGCGCTTAATCTCCTGTGGATTGGTCTGACCAATCCTAAACGTTAAAAGACGACTACGCGGCTAAATAAAGAATGTTGTTTTATATTTTGCCTGCAGCGGTTACCACTAATAGAATAACGTATAAACTACTAGTGGACGCCCGCGACTTCGTCCGCGTGGACTGCAGAAGAAAACAAAACGTTCGAAATTATCCGGGATAAAAATTATTTCCCGGGATTAAAAATAGCCTATGTGTTAATCCAGGGTGTCAGCTAACTCCATACCAAGTTTTATTAAAATCGCTCCAGCTGTTTTTACGTGAAAGAGTAACAAACATCCATGAATTACTTCACATTTTGTTTACCCGACATTTTGTTGACACGACCGGAGAATTTTGTCTCTACATGGGGAGCGCAAAGAATTTATGTCCCTACATATATCATACTATGTATTTAAATATAGGTGATGATCATTAGATAATCGAAGCACGAAGGTTTGGTGGTCTTTGTTCGATTCCTGTGAACCATTAAATTTATTTCATGTAACTACGGATTTTGATGTTGCAATTATTATTCTCCGTATCTCAAAAAGCACGCTCTTGATCCTGTGCTCTGATCTCCGGTCGTGTTTTCCATCCCATCGGACTATGAGAGAACACCACGCACTATAGTTACACTTAATTATGCACTTTATCCTGTGTAGATGCCTAATTTCGTTAAGATTGGTCATCACGGCCGCTTCACAAGATACAGCCTCGTGACAGACACACAAACGGACATGGGAGTTTTACGAATAGGTTCACGTTTTTACCCTAAATAGCCCAATATTATAAACATTACAGACAAAGGGGTAATGGCTTATCCCGAACTAGCGGAAGGAGATACTTGTGTCCCCGGGCAAGGGTACAGGGTACACTGCAACACATGTCGATGCGGGTACAACAACACCCTGATCTGCACCAACATGATGTGCATTGACGACCCGGCTTACTCCGCGACCGGATCCGAAATGATGATGTTGAGACAGGGTACTTTTTCAATTCCCTTATCTACCTTATAGGTTAAATATCAGCTACAGTTTGTTTATAGACTTCATAAGCTTTAATCCATCTTCTCCATTATTCTTCTATCAAAGTCTCACTTCATCAGTTAGCTTATTAAGTCTCATGTGGTAATGGGCCTACCGCCGCGTTGGGCCACAAACACAACATTTTATAAAAGTTTTTAATTTCAGGCGATACTTCAAAGCAATTGCAGCTTGAGCGATTTAAAGAAGATGAGAGCATCTTATTATTACCAGCTCTGGCGTCTATCTCTTCAAAATGCTCGCCCAATAAAAAGGGCTATAGGGTCGACTGTAACAAATGTACTTGCTCAGGGGAAAGTTTGGTTTGCACAAATTATTATTGTCTCAGCTTCAAGGACACTCATGAACGCGAGGCTCTAAAGGTAGCAGGTAAGGAATATAGTGATGAGCTTGTCACTTCGTGACGACATCATACCCCGCTACATGGTCCTACTGGCTTGGAGATCAGGCCTGTACCTCTTCTGATTTCCTCCGTGAGGTTAACCATAAAGAAGAATAAAGAAAAACACCCGACAGCGCAAAAATTTTGACCCAGCGTCACTCTCACGACTGAAGCGAATCAAGCTCAAATGCGAAAGCCTGTTTAAGCTCTAGAGCGTGTCAAAGAAATATACATACAAACAAACAAACATGCACTCGTAAAACATAACCCTGGTGCAGTTGGTTAAAAATAGTGAGAGACGCGACGGGCGCCAGGCTAGACTTTCAGTAATTGTTTCGTCACTGGCGTTCGGTGTGTCACAATATTATTTTTTCAGGAAAGGCATGCCGTGCTGGCGACTCCATAAACTACGAATGTATCAAGTGTGAATGCAGTAGTCAATTGAGGCTTATCTGTCAAGCGAAGCCCGATTGTAGAACCTATAAACAAGAAATAGACTATTTGACTGCTAAGAGAGACAACAAGTCAATGCATATAAGGGATGATAATTCGGAAACTTGCATTGCTAATTACATTTACAAGTAGGTATTCTTAATATATAATATAATATAGGATATATTTTTTGCGATATAAAAATAAGGATATAAAGTGCCGTGTTTGCTCAGACATGTCATCCCTCAGAAGAAGTTGCAAGACGAGAAAGCGAACCGGTGGGTAATCGCGCCAAATGAAAACGTTATTATTTTTCAACTGAACGATTGGTCAAATTCGCGAATGGTCCAAAATAAAAGGATATATATAATTTAACACAGGAGGTAATATATTTGTATGCATTTTAAATACCTAATTATTAAGTATCTTGAAGCCATTAACTTAACAACACCATGTTTTACCAAATCACAAAAATCTTAAGAATAAAACTAAAATGGTTTAGCCCAGTTTTCTAGATTTCATAATCTATATCTAAACATATAATAAAATTGTAACGGATCGATGTTTCTGCACGCTAATCTCAGAAACGGCTGAATCGGTTTCGATGCAGTTTTCAGGAATATATTGTGACAGGTACCACTTAACATATAGCTATTTTTTATCCTGGGAAAATGTTTTTATCCTGGATAATTTCGACATTGTTTTTTCTGCAGTTCATGCGGACGGAGTCGCGGGCGTCCACTTAAATTCATAAATAAACTAAATTCTCCAGAAATGTATTCAAATAAATGACCTCCTTTATTAAATTATGGATATCCTCTTAGAATAAAGATTAGCTTCTCTCTGTAGAAGTACTCAGCCTAATCATAAATTCAGCAACAAATACTCTGCCGTACACGTCAGACACGAGCTCGAACCTCCACAGTCTAGTTGTCAACAATATGCCATGATGACTACTGTCAGTTTATAAATTAGTTAGTTTTTGCACAAAGAATATACTTACTCTTTTTTGCATAAACAAATAACTGAGTAAGAAACATCCAAAATTTTTTTGCTTGGTGCAGATTTCCTGCTCATCCAGTTATTTTTGATCGTTGGACTGCTGGTAGTAGGTACAAATTAGTCGAGAAGAAAGTTGGTGGAAATCAGAAAAACGAAGTTATAGGATCTAATCTCGACGAGGATGCATTTTTTAATAGTTAATGTTTATGATATAATTTTAAAAAGTATTCCATCCATCTTCTCTAAATGACCAAACCATCGAAGCGTACCTTTCTCTATTCTTGTCACTACGAGTATGTCTTCTTTCATACCACCCAATTCTCAATTTTAATTTATTACTAAATTTTAGTTGCTTTCTGCATTAGTTTTCCTTCATTCGGCTAAAGTTAAGCAGTTGGCAACAATTCTTCACGCATACTAGCATCCTTACAAATTGTCATTGATGATTGTCATGTCATCAATCATGATAAAATTGCTGCATTCACGGAGCTATTGTTTGTTAATAGTACCTACTTCATCTAGTCTGAGCGGAGCGAAGACCTATCATTAATTTAAGGATATCCTTTTATTTTGTATCAATTGCGAATGGGACTAATCGCGAAAATGTTATTTTTTTACCATTGGACGTAAACGTCTCTTGGCTTTAAACGTTGTCAAAATTAGGGTGACCCGCGACCCGAAATGTGCACAGCATATAACTTTTTTAGTTGTGATTTGGTTATGGTAAATACGTTCAAACATAACGCGATTGCCCTCGTGCAGACCTACCTATCTTACCTAACTCCCTATTGATTTTCTGCGTTTGCTTTTCAGAAAACACTGCAACTTATGCACGTGTATGGACGGTAAAAATTTGGTGTGCACTTTGAAAGGCTGCTTAACTTATGATGAAGTTAAGAATCATAATATAGTTGATAAACACAAAACGGAAGAAGTAATTGCCCCAGTTGAAACGAAATTAGTTTTGGATATCTCTTCTGACGAATAGACTCACAGGAACTAAGTGTTATAAACCTTGTATATACATGATACGTATGTCTGATATAAAATATTTACAATGTCGCTTTTATTTTGCCTTTGCTTTCGCAAGCTACGTAATCAGCTTACCGGAGCGGGATCCTTTTTGTCCTCATCTTATGAGAGTAAGTAGCACGACTATGCGACTGTCCCGAAGTAGTATACAATAAAAAATGAGCTCTTACATTTTGACGTAATTTACAGGACAAATGCACTGCCTCTTTAGGAGAGGTCCTAAGTCCTATTCAACACTACCCTCGAGCTGGTTCGTATAGTTGTTGAAAGATAGGATCAGTGACGTGATTACAGGTAAACGCGGGGTATCATAATGAAATGTTGAGACTCCCCACACTGGTGTCTTATTATGAGCGTCTTTTGAACGTTAGCATCGGGCGGGCGCGCGTTCGGCAGCCACTCAGCGCTGGCGTCGCGTCGACGCTGCTGCGTCAACGACACCGGCCCGACGCCGACGACGTTCAAAAGACGCTCATAAGACGCCAATGTGGGGAGTCCCTTAGAAAGTGTGGCATTTGAAGTGAGTGAATCTTTATAAACGTAATAACTGTTATAGACCAGATTTTTAAACTTAAAAATTAGCATAATGCACAATTTTGCTTGTAACGAATTATGACAATAGACGCCCAGTCATACACTTTAGCATCTATGTGTCGTGCCATTTTTGACCCTTAATGACTGAATCTAGTAATAATTTGATCTGAGGGTAAGATGCAAGAGTATCGACGCAAGTTACGCCCAATACTAAATGTCGTTCTATCCTCCAGGGGCAAGGGTCATGTCGTCGGATCTCCATCCACTGGTATCAATCCAGCGAGCTCTAAGATGGTTCAGCAGTGAAAAGAGCTCGGCCAATTTTATGGCATTTAAGATGGTCGATTCTGACCGTCACACTCAAATGTAAATTTAAGGTCATGTCTCTCTCCACCCTTAACATAAAGGGATACGATAGACATGTACAGGTAGGATAAATTTTAAGTTTAGCCGTGTGATGCGTGATGGTCATAATGTAGCGTGGCATTGTAAGTCAAAGTGAGCGCGTTGCAAAAATATTAGATACCAACCTATGCATTCTGAAATTACACAAAATAAATGAGATACTAAGGCCTTAGACAAAGTGATATTATTTCTCGATCGAATAGATAGAGGTCAAGTCACATGATGAAGTCTAACCACCAGGAGTGTTGCGATAACAATGTTACATTGTCTAAGCAAGTCTAAGGACATGTTTTTTCACATTGCATTTGATCACGAGATATCAAATTATATTGTAATAATCATATACGGATCACGGTTCTAATTCCATATATTTAGTACCGGCGGCGGCGCTTGTTTAAAAGTAATCACTTGTTCGTTTATTTAATTCTATTGAAATGTCAACAAAGCCAAAGTTTTCTTATAATACCACGCTCGAAATCAATTTCAAATACTCGCCAACTTAATTATATTTTCTCTGTTACCTATAATTAGGCGAGTCGAGACATAATGCGTTACAAAAAAATCATGATTTAAACATATTAATGAACACATAGGTTTTCAATTCAAAGAAAAAGTGAATGAAAGCGATGATTTAGAAAATATGAACTTCTACGTCTTGGCATTTCTGGGCTATGCTGTTTCGGCGTCGTCGATAGAAGAAGATTCTTATAATGGTGAGTGTACACTTTTTAAATAAAGGTATAGGAAATTAATAAGAGTTCTAGAGAATTTAAGTAAAGTAGAGTTTGTACCACCCGTGGCCTGCTCGTGGGTATCCGTACGAGGCGATTAAGGGTTTCCGGGAGGCGAGCGAAGGGCCTCCCGTGCTGACAACATAGTCCAAAAATCACACTGCGGTCCCTAACCCGCCTGTCCAGCGTGGTGACTATGGGCAAAACCCCCCTGTGGCAGTAACCTTGTGGCGTGCCCTGGGGAGGCCTACGTCCAGCAGTGGACTGCAATAGGCTGAAGACGAATAATTAAGTAAGAATTAACTTAACATTAAGCCAAACTCAAATCCTTGGAAACCTGAGTTTAGAAACAATTTGAGCCAACCTTAGATGGTAGAATGGGTTAAGGACAGAATAATGATAAAACTATCACTTACTGGCCTAAATTTTGAAGATTTATTTAGGTACTTAAAAGTATGCAGGCCGCTTCCAACCGGTTGCGGTGAAGGTCATTGGGGGAAGATATCTCATAAAAAACAGTAGGTAGGTACTTATCAATCTATACATATAACAAAAATGTAACGGATAGCTGTCTGTACATGGAAGATATATAAGAAAAAATATTATAGAATACCTTTATCAACGCAATAGTACCCAAAACAATGATTTTTGGAATTTTTGTCTGTTTGTCTGTGCGTTTGTACACGCTAATCTCAGAAACGGCTGAACCGATTTCGATGCTGTTTTCAGGAATATATTGTGACAGGTCCCACTTAACATATATACTTTTTATTCCGGGAAAATGTTTTTATCCCGGATAATTTCGATTTTTTTTTCTGTAGTCCACGCGGACGGAGTCGCGGGCGTCCACTAGTATAATATGTATTGCGGACACAGCGTATACTCGTAACATTCAAAAGGTCGTCGTTGACATCGCCTACTAAGAATCCAAACCAAATTCCCTACGCGGTCAAGATGTGTATTAGACTCAAGTAACACTTGCGGTGTACCTCAAGGTACGATACTAGGGCCGTTATTCTTCACAAAAGATCAAAATGTAATCAAGAGAAGTTTTTCAGTAGGTAATCACAAAGATAATTTGTACATTATATTAAAACTAAAACTACCTAGGCTTAACTAAAATTTAAAGTAGGTAGTATAAATATACAAAAAAGATCAATTCCAATTTATTTTAGAAAATGCCATCTTACGCAGCTTACCAGAACTGGTGGTCGGTCAAGAATGTGTACCAGGACTTATATACAAAGTGGACTGCAACTCCTGTCTGTGCAGTTCAACCAAAAACCTGATTTGCTCCAAAATGGCATGCGTATCAGATATTTTTAAACAATGGCTGAATCAAAAAACAAAACTTCGCAGTGAGTTAACTTTTTATTATTAAATTTCTCGATATAAATTCAAAACATCAAAGATTACGTTAGTTTAATGAAAGTCTTTTAAAATGAATTGAATGTTTTGAGAGGCTTGATGTTTTGATTGTGTGTGGGGGTTGTACCAACTAGATCAGTGGTTCCCAATTAGTGGTACACGTACCCCCAGGGGTACGCAAGGTTTCATCAAGGGGTACGCGGCGCGTACCAAAAAAACTAAAATTACCTATCAATAAATACTCGTATTTATACAACCAGATTTTTCAGAGTTGTGCATGGAAAAACGTGCCCATTTGTCACATTAATAAAACTGGTGTTCTCTGTCGTATTGTATTGTATTTTGATAGTAATACATTCTAAATACTTACATCTGATTTCATCTCTTATTTATCGTTCCTGCAATAAGGGGTACGCGAGTTTGAGGTCTTTCTTAGAGTGGTACGTAGAAAAAACTAATTGGGAACCACTGAACTAGATTATTCAAATAACTCTTTAATAACCACAAGTGAGACAATTTTTATTTTTCATTATATACGAGTAGCAGATGCGGAAGTTTTTGTGTTTCAGTTTATGTTTTAATCTGTAATAAACTATGTTCATTTCCAGAACTAAAACGACTGAAACTGCCGTCGTATCCGTTCTTACCATCAATTTACTCTCAATGTGTACCACAACAGAAGTACCGTGTTGAATGCAACTTGTGCAAATGCCTAGAGAACAAGAGTTTACAATGCACACATCATTATTGTTACGGTTATGACGATATTCACACGAAAAATGCTCTTGAATTGGCAGGTAAATAATATTTTGTATCCTAACTAAAATTATTAATGCGAAAACAAGATTATTTGTTACCTCTTCATGCTTTATTTACTTAATGAATAATTTTAAAATTTTGCATACAACTATGTATAATTGTATACCTATGGTTGAGAGACGAATAGCCTATGAGGACGAAGACGCAGATACAATGTGTACGAGTGAAAAATAAAGATAACGAGGATATAGTACTCATTTCACGTTTCACATGATACTGCAGGATCACGTTTAGAATTGTCTTTGGTTTAGCATAGCGCGAACAGATGTTAATGTTAATCTGTGACAAGTTGTTAGCTTATCGCCTGAGATAAATAATCATAGAAATAAATATAACTTTACTAGTTTACAAAGATATGAGTAGTTTTTAAATTATAATTAATATTTGTTTAGGAAGACGATGCCACAAATGGGAATCCATAAACTACAACTGCGTTCAATGCCACTGTGATAAGTCTAAACTAGTATGTGAAGTTATCGCAGGTTGCTCGACGAAGGACGAAGACTTAGAAGGCAGACATATAAAGGATGGTTCTAAAAAGAAATGCGTAGAAAATGCTACTTACAGGTAAATTAAACATTCCACAGGGACAGATATGTGAATTGCGCAAAGAACATTTATATTAATAAGTAGTATAATGTCTTGCGCTTAGCTTAGCTTAAAACTGGAGGGTGACTAAACATTAAAATTATAACTGATTCCTACAGGTGGGGCTGTTAAGCCATTATCTCTTTTTATAAATCTCTATTCATAATCTACAATGACCAATTTGCGGAATCATTTCTAATGTTTGCAAAATTGATTAACAATGTGAAGTGGATGTTTTTTGTTGCCACCCTTAACGAGGGGTACGTACTCTATACATTAAATAAAGTAAATAAAGTAAAAAAAATGCTGGGAAAAGATGTAATTTAAAAAAAACTTGATCGGGCGTTTATAGTGTCCAGTGTTTATGCTAGTTTTTTCATAGAGAGATATTAATTATTTCTCGTGGAAAAATCTTGCTACGCGCGTCTATGTGTATTACGCAGTAGTAAAACGCAGTCTATTTACTCAACTTTAGAGCCTAATATCTTGGGAACCAGACACTTCCCAGGTATGCTTCCATGGAGAAAAATGATCGTGATGATGAGGAGATTCCGTAATTTTCGGGAACGTTGACGACCAAAAATCACCCTGTATAGCTTAATTTTGCACGATTCTAACAAATTAAATGTTTTCAGGTTACACTGCAACCAATGCCTATGTGAAGGGGAAATCTGAAATGTACTGCTAAACTCTGCAAGACTTGGGATGAAAAGCAACCTATGGACGTTACGTATTCTGACGCTCAAGATCTTAAATTAAATTTGATTGATTCATCAGGGGGAAAGAATTTCGATTTTGACGAAGACTCTTATAACTATTACTAAAATTAGAAATAGCACTCTTCTATGAAAAATCTGGATACCTATATCATCAATCATTCAAATGTATAAAAATAAATGAATAGTGATACCTACTGAAGATATCTTTTACTTGCCTAGAATTTGGATTGAACCGTGTGTCAATGTACTTCATTAGACCATCTTCATTGCCTTCGTTACTAACAGTGTTAATATGTTTTTGTCCGCGTTTCTATTAACTGTCATCAATTCCTTGAAAGATTTTTAATTTACCATGAATGCTAGCTGGGATTTGGTTTATTGTTAACCAGTCAGAACGCGAGTTAACACATGAAGTAATGATTAGTTCTAGATTTCTACAGAGATATGATTATTAAAGTGCATATGACCAATTTTTATAGAGACTAGAGTTGTATTATTGCGTGATCAAAAATGAAAAAATCAAAAATATTTATAATAATCTAGTATTGAAATTGACCGTAAATAATGGACTGGAAATAAGTAGTTTACAAAGCCTGATGAATATTGTATTAAATTAATAGTTATGAAATTAACAATGATTTATTTTTTGATAAATGACGTTTTGTTGAGTTCATTTACCGCTATATGGGGGAGGCCTATGTTCAGCAGTGGACTTCTCATGGCTGAGATTGATGATGATGAGTCATTTTAGAGATTACCTAACCCGTGACGAATCTATTGATTTTACCTTTTTATTAGGTATATACCTTTATTGTTAGTTGTATAGTATCGCATTCTGGAAAAGCAATTACTTCACTATTTTTTTTTTTTGTAAATTGTTTTTAGTCACCAGTTTGTTAAATAATAGCATTTATTTTATTTCAATGAAATTATTCATAGAATGAGGTCACAGTTTTTTGTTCTTCTAACATTTTCCATTTAGTGTGCTTCAATGGAAAGTTTTATTTCTAATTTAATAATATATAAGGTGAGTTTAATTATCTTTACTGAGCATCTCTCTACTCTTAAAATCAAGAAAACCCTATTTCTATTGTCTTGTTCTATGTTATTTCTGTCCTGTGTATGTGTAATTCTCAAATAAAACTATTCTATTCTGTAAGAAAATGATAGTCAACCTTGTCCTTGCCTACTATGAATAAAACCAGGTAGTCTCAGTGTTGGTCACCAACCTGCCTGCCCAGCGTGGTGACTATGGGCAAAACCCCCCGTGGCAGTAGCCTTGTGGCGTGCCCTGGGGGAGGCCTACGTCCAGCAGTGGACTGCAATAGGCTGAAAAAAGAAGAAGAAGTCTCAGTACCGGATACAGGCCTCCCTCTAAATGTATCTACTACACATCTGTATTCCCAAAATAGGGTAGCCAGAACAGCACTATCATGAAAGAGATCGTACACCCACGTTTGGCATAGCGGGTTAAGATGTAAGTGACAAGTTGATAGCTCATCGTCTGAGAGAACAAGCTTGAATTCCTTATTCGATATGCTATGCTCTTATGATATACTCGGGAGGAGATGCAGCTGATGTATTCTGGTAAAGTCCTGCATTAGAACAGGACAGATAAACGGATGCTTATAAATAAGTAATCTTATTCAGATATAACCGAAGAAGTTCAGTTTCTATCAAACTATGACTCTTCTTGTACTCCTGGAAAACAGTACTACCTATGTGTATTGTGACACGTGTCTGTGTGGAAAGGACAGAAAGTTGAAATGCACCAACTATTACTGCCGAAGCGACGTTAACAGCAACCATGTTAAAGATGCTTCTAAATTATTATGACAATATTTTGTTTTTACTGCGAATCCTACACTAGGAGAACCTGTATCATAGGATTCAAATATATATAGAACAGCAGACACAAATTTACTACCTGAATGGGCTAAAATAAGATGAGGTGTAAATTATTTAGTCTAAATTCAGCTTAAAATAGCCTGTAGTTAGAGACTAGAGTAATTTATCTAATACACAAATCTTCATTATTTCAGACAACATTGCAACTCACGCTACTGTGTGAATGAAGATCTAATTTGCAAAAATAAATAAATAAATAAATAAATATTCACACACTACACAACACATTAACCTAGTCCCACATTAAGATCCCTAAGGTCTTGTGTCGTGGGTACTAAGCAACGGTATATAAATACATACGAGATTGGAATAAGATAATTTGCAAAGAGATGAAGTGTTCAAACGATGATGTTACAATAGAGCAACGCTTAATGGCTTGAAAAGACCATTCTACTATGCAACTTCTGATGAAATGGAGCGTTACGTTGAGCAAATATCGAACAAAACTAGTTCAGAAATCGACTGGTTCAGGCCGTACAATTCCGGATAGAGATAAGTTTTTTTTAAATTATGTTTAAACAATAAACTTGGCACCTGCGATCGTATATTTATTTTTACTAGCGGCCCGGTACGTGCTTCGCTACGTATAAAGTGAAATAATAAAAAAAATAATTGGAACATTAAATTCATTTCAAACAAAAAAATATTTTATTAATTAAAACTTAATCCAAAACATTAAAATATAAACACAAAGCAATTTATCACCGACAATTTGTTTTAATCGAAGCACGTCCAAAATGAAATGACCGCATGAATGACATAACGACATGCTTGTACTGTCTACACTGAAAAAAGTTTCAATTTGACAGCACAATCTCCATCTGAAAAAAGTATAAATTTGACAGCAATGATCCGCCATTTATTGAATTCATTTGTTACAAAAAATGTGATAAAAAAAGAACCGCTCGACCGATTTTGTGCAAACTTCACATAAACAATCTACTAAATAGTCCGAACAAAGCCTAAACATTTGGTTTGGATAGGTGAGCCCGTTCTTGAGTTATAAAATTACAACGAAAAGTGGCATTGATTTTTATATATCGAGGGGTGAAAGGCTATTTGGCAAATAGCCTTTCACCTATCTATATAAAATATATAAAAATAGATAGATAGATAGAAGATTGCACACACACACACAAAATATAAATTACAGGATAAAAGAGATGCATGTACAATGGTAAGCTTATGTCTTCAAGAGATCTCTTCCATTAAGCCAAGCAAATAAAACGAGGTTATTAACTTATAAAGGTTAACATGTGCAATTAATGAAAATTTTACTTACATAAATACTAGAAAATAAATAAATAATACAATCAATACATAAGACTAATATAGACTAACGTAAAAAAGGAATGTCGCAAAACTAAAAAATATGGATATTCAAAAAAGAAATGATATATATAATGATACTTAGATAAAAAGCCCTGAAGCCCATGGGGAGGGATCAATCTTGGGCGTCAAGACAACCTTTACTAAAATATCATAAGTAATGCATTTAGCAATTTGTGTTTTTAATTACCTACAATCTTCTTCAAATTAGCTTCAAATTCCACAAATTTTGGGATAAGGAAAATTTCCAAGTCGATTATATTCGGCTTAAAGATTGGCACTCATGTACATTTATTGCTATGTCTCGCTTAAGACCTACTATTGATGCGAATAGATATAATATGATCTGCCCTTTTTCCATTAGACCCTGAAGGACATTTCATAAAAGAATAGAATAGTATTTATTTGAAAATTACACATACACGGACAGCAATAACATAAAACAAGACAATAGAAATAGGGTAGAAATAGACATAATAGAAAAGACTAGGTGAACAGGTAAGAACAGACATGTAAAGAAGAATTGTGCACCCTATTTGGAGCCCGGCAGTCACGTCCCGTGTACATGCAACCGCCAAACAAGTCCCTTTTCAAATTGTGACGCGATTCCATTTTTAAAATGTTTGCACCTCCACATTCACGTTACTGACCTCCACAGTTCCTTTCTATATATTCTAATATACTGTTACTCGTACTGTTCATCCACACCGCAGTTGCCTTTTATCGATCAATTCAGCAATTTGTTATTCAGCAACATCCGATAGCAAAAAGTTGCCGCGATATCCTTAGCATCTTTATAAACATTATCACCAAGAATCGACAAACATTAACAAGTAGGCCCAAATGTTACAGTATGTTACCGAATGTTACCGTGTTCAATATAGTGTTCTGTGACCGTGTTGCTCAAGAAAAAGTAACTGCAGTGTGGATGCACGGTTAGACAAGTTGTTTTACGCATTGTGATATACGAGTATCATCGAGGAGTAAGATAATATTCTTCTATGTATTTATGTTGCTAATGCTTAGAATAAATCTAAGTGCTATCTAATGATTATATTTATCGAATTGACACACTGAAATAATAAGTAATGTCTCCGAAGAAGAATATGTATTAAAAGCGAAGAGACGATGAAGAGAATGCAATGCACATGCAGTGGACAAACTCCTAAAATTACCAATTTTCCTTTCACTATTTTCATAATAATATTTCATTTGACAACCTGTCTGCTATTCGACATGAAAGGTAAAAGAAGTTTGGTTTACAGTGTACTTATTACGTTAGTATTTTGGCTATATTACTCGCATGGATATGAAATTGTGGGTAAGTATCAATTTTATCTTATACTCTGAGACATTTTTCTATTATTTTGTTTATTATTATTATATTATAAATACTGTGCAGAACTTATTTCTAAATTGAAGTTCCACAAAACTGTTAAAACAGTTTGTCTGCGGGATCAAGAAGGGTACCTTATATTATAGTAAACGTTGGAAGTAAGTACTTCGTACTTATTATCTAATTTAGTGTAGACAATAAATATTTTTTTAGCTTATTTTTTAACTTATTTATATTTGTTTCCTGTCGTATGTCATCAGGCAATAAGGTATGGTAACCGTTTTGCTAACGTTCTGTCTCCATAGTGTGTACTTCAAATGTGCCCGAGGACACAGACCTGGTACTATGGTGCTAATATCTTTAGTGAACGCTTGACTGTTGTGATTGTTTATAGCTAGTAGGGATTTATGCTTTAGATTGATCGGTAAAATATTACAAATTTTAAATTTAGTGTAGTCTTCTTTAGAATTAGTTTCTTGTTCACAAGCAGCTTTAGGAATCTTATCTGTAAGGACTCAAGTTTGTAATATATATTTTAAAAGTGAGGCCAAAACTGTCAAGAGTGTAATAAGCTAGCAATGATCCAACCAGTCCGATATATTCACGCCTTTATCCCTTACGGGATAGGCAGAGCACCAAGGGCCTATAGAACCACATAGTGCCACTTCTGACCAATTTTGAGGGTATAGTTGAGATGTACAAGTTTGGTTAGTAGTGACAGGTGGTCAGCCGATCGCCTACAAAACACCAAGACCCAATCTATTTCCCATAAATAAAGTATAAGAAAAGGGAAGATTTTTATTGAAAATCTAAGTAATTCGTAGATAAGGATGAAATTTAACACAACCTTAATTCCAAAATAATTTAAGAGACCCAAGTACAAACATAAAGATTGCTTGGTGATCTTCATCTTTAGGGCATATTCAATAAATCTCATTATACTCTTCTTGTATTCATAGTGGTGTCCCACTGCTGGACAAAGGAGCAATCCCTTCTGAGTCCCCTTTTGAGTCCATACCTCTCGATTCTTTGCCATCTCCTACGAACACCGCAGAAACTTATCGAGGTCGTCCCTTTGTGTAACACCACTATGGACAACATAACAAAAATATATATTCTTACAGCAAAAGTAGCAGACATTCCATTGCCATGTAAATCGTTCGAAGAGTATAAGGTGGGCTGCAACTGGTGCATCTGTCGACCTGACCGCGAGTTGTCCTGCTCTCAAAACCAATGCACTGGAGACAATCCCATACACTCCGTGCCCCTACCGAACACCCGTCGACAACTAAGAAGAGGTGGTTATGATGCCGATGGTCTGTAAATATCCTTTCTTCTACCTTCCTAACCTAACCTAACCTAAGTTCTGTGCTGAAAATCACCGCTACAAACAAACTTGTTCGTTGCTATCCACGTACGTGACAGCGTTTCACATGCACAATTTCCTTATTTTCTGTCAATTTTTGTCTCTTTTCTCTGTGTAATGTTGTTGGTGTAGTGTGTTACAGAATAAATTTCTTGACAAAAGACTGTGAAACTACCAAGACCAAATGATTAGTTTAGTGTAATGAATTTTTAATTATTTCTGTTCGGGCAGTTAATGTTTTAGCGATATGGAATAATTAAGTATAATAATTTATACAGTTCAAAGACTACGAAAATGTAGATTTCTGGATCAATGCTAAATAATTATGACAAAGTTATGTGATTATCATCTATTATCATCATCATCATCAGCCTATTACCTACAGTCCACTGCTGGACGTAGGCCTCCCCCAGGGTACGCTACAAGACTGCCATGGGGGGTATTTGCCCATAGTCACCACGCTGGGCAGGCGGGTTGGTGATCATATATGGCAGCGAAAAATATTTGTCTACATTTAAAAAAAACTAGGTAGCCTTTCCTTAAAATACGGATATTTCATGTAAAAGCTCAGTGAAAAGTTCCTAGCTGATCGCCTAAGGAAACTCCCTCTGAGTTGGGACTCTAACATGGACGGTAGGAGCTGCAGCTGAATATTCTAGTGAAGCTCCGCATCAGGATTAAAATTGACATTTGACAGCAAAATGTATGGATATAGTAATCAATGTTTATCTTTAACAATGTTTACATTTTTTTAATTTACGGTGATATCTTTGTTTTAGAAGTCCAAGTAGTCATGCCAAGGACATGCAGCACTCCGAACAAGGTGTACCGAGAAGATTGCAACGTCTGCGTATGTCGGCCTGACCACATTTTGTTATGTACAGAAAAAGCTTGCAAAGAAGAGCGTTCACCTCGGGCCCAGAGAAGGGAGGGTATCTCAATCGCTCGCCCCTGGTATATAATATTAGTACCCGGGGTATGCTCTCCAGGTCAGATCCTAGAAGATCCCCTAGGATGTGCCTGGTGCTATTGCACCCCTTCGAGGACTGTTAGTTGTGTACCTAAGGAAGTCTGTAACGAATTTGGTGACCATTACACATTTTAAAGCAACAGTTGTCCGCTTTCTTCTTTCTAATGAATAATCAGATTTTTTTATAAGTAGATATGTAATTTGGATAAGGCACATATATCATAAGGGAGGCCAAAATTAATAATTTGGGTTTCGATATTATCTAGGATGGATTTAATGACGGATTTTTGTCCAAATGTAGGTACCTATTCTGAATATTTTTTTATGTCTAGATCATAATTTTTTTTACTCCACTACGCCAGATGGAGGGTTATTGATTGTATATTTTTCAAAACTTTACGATCATGGTAATCAATTAAGATCTAAAAATTAAGGATATTACTAGATACATTAATTATTATGATCAGTTATGTTCGTAGCACTAATTGTCTTTGGTACACATAACTTAAAATCGCAGAAAAATCTTTTCAAAACAACCAGTTAAAAAGGTTTACGATTTCAGTAGGTACTAAAAATATAACTGGAATTTTAATCAAATCCAGCAAATATTTAGATTAGCCAATGGAATAAAATCAAAAGTCACAATGAAGAGTAAAATGTATAATTAACTTACATGCCCGTGAAATTATATTTCGTTTTCCCAATTAAAATCGTTACATATTTTTAATTCAAGTTAGAATATGTTCTTAGCTGTAACATTTCTAACTTTATTTAGTTTTAATTTATTTGGTTCCACAAATCCAGTCGCATCCAGTAAGTCCATTTTTAGTTTTTTTGCTTGTACTAAAATGTTTTAGTCTTGCTAAAATTAATGTTATAATCTTATCTCAGATACGTGCGTTCCGAATGCGAAGTTCTTAAAGAATAGTAATCAACTATGTTCATGCAATGAGCATGGAACGTATGAAGAAAATAATTGCAAATACGTTGGTCGAAGATTGGCATGCCAGCCCGGGCATATACTTTGGCAAGGATGTCGCCAATGCACATGCCAGTCAAACGGTCAATTTACCTGCTCCAGCGCTGCCTGCAAAGAGGTGCCCAGAAATAAACCCGCAGCGGTTGTTCCTAAAACGATTGTACGGCATAAACCGGGAATAACCAGTACTTGGTGTACACCCTTCAGGTCGTACTATGTGAACTGCAGCATATGCGTGTGTCCAGCTTCGGGCAGACTATCGGAAGCTCATTGCGTGCCAGATTCTTTTTGTTCCGTTCAAATGTCTCCATACTCTACTGAATTTGCATCAACTTTAAACAAGAATGTCTGCATACCGAAGGTCATGTATCTATTCCCGTGCATGCACTGTTTATGCTCAGATAATGGATCATTTGTTCTCAAAGAATGTATGGAAACTTGTCAGAAAACTACCACTATAGTGCCTGTTAGAAAATGCATCCCTTCCACACTATACAGAAAGGATTGCAATATATGTGTTTGTCCTCTCAACGGTATACAAGCTAACAAGTCATGTTCTAACATAGATTGTAGTAAAACAGGTAAAGCACAAAGATTTCGCCAAGTTGGTATAGAAGCAACCAAATGCAAACCTCACACATTTACAAAACCAAGATGTATATATTGCGACTGTAATACCTT
This sequence comes from Carposina sasakii, assembly GCA_014607495.2. NCBI lineage: Eukaryota > Metazoa > Arthropoda > Insecta > Lepidoptera > Carposinidae > Carposina > Carposina sasakii. The sequence goes on from CP053170.1 coordinate 673,276, forward strand.
AGGTGTTGTTAATGAACAGTCATGTTTGGAAATAGATTGTCTTAAAACATACGATAACACGTACGCCATGTCCAAAGAAACTTGTAGCCCCGGAGAAATAGTCCCTAGTTGCATAGAGTGCTTTTGCCTTGCTAACGGATACACAAACATGAATTACTGTTCTAAAGCATGCTCGTTTGATCTAAAACTCACTATCCTTGAAAATGTTCTAAAAGATAGTGTTATTAACAAACAACTAATTAATAAACGTGCTTTAAGCAAATTACAACAGGATACGTGTGCACCTGGATCCGTATATATGGATAATAACAGGTATTGCATATGCCCAGATAATGGTATAACCAGTTTTAAAATATGCACGACAGGTATAAATGAGTCTACCCAAGTTAAATCTACCAATATATTAGACCACATCAAAAAAGTTAGCATTGACTTCAATGCTACATGCCAGCCGAGCAGTTTTGTGCAATTTGATTGCAATACCTGCTTTTGCACAAAGAATGGTACAATTGATCCAAAATGGTGTACTTATGATGACTGTGATGCTAAAAATATAATTCAGAAATCTCATAAAACAGCAGTTTATGCAGAAGATTTAGATGCAAATGACACGTGTACACCCGGAGCTATTTCAAAAGTCGATTGTAATATCTGCATTTGTCCAGATAGTGGAACTTTAAAGGATAGAGTGTGTACAAAAACTATGTGCACAGAAAAGTTCAGAGCGATGGCAGCAAACAGTCACTTAATATGCGAACCCTTGGCCTACTACGAAGTAGACTGCAATATATGCGTCTGTCCTCAAGACGGAATGAAAAATTTGAATCAATGCACAAAGATCCAATGCGAAAAGAGTTACCTAAGATCAGACATGTGTATGCCTGGAGAGTTGTTTACTATGGAATGTAACGTATGCGTCTGTCCTTTAAACGGACAAAAATCTGACAAAGTGTGCGTCAATCGAACATGCACAGGAGCTGATACTTGGGACAGGATCTTTCAGCTGACGCAAAATTTAGCGGTGAAGACGACTACGAGGAATCTAGAATATTGCTTCCCTGGTGACGAGTATCTGGATGGCTGCAAAATCTGCTCTTGTCCCGACATAGGGTTGAAATCATATGCAACTTGTGTACCATCTACATGTAACGAAACAAACACGACAAACTCTACTGACGTAAGTTGTAATTTTTGGAGTGAGTTTGCGTTACTGATTGTAAAAATAAAGACTGTGTTACCATATTGGTTTGTAGAAACGTTAATGATAACTTTTACTTATTTTAACTCCTTGCTATTCATACGATTTTGTGTCAGCAAGGCAGATTGTAAAGTAATTAATAAAAGTCTTAACCCTACAGGTGATAAAAGCTAATGTTACAGCTGAGAGAAGGCAGAAAGTAGGTAACTCTACAAGACACAGGCTGCCAGGAGGGGAAGAGGTAGACTGTTCTGTATTTAACTTCAATGTTCCGCACCAAGATTGCTCTCCAGGTTCCATTTACTATCTTAAGTAAGTTGCTTTTTTAATCAAAACTAGTTACTAAGTTTAGCTCAATTGATCTAATTTTTTCATCCTCAGTAAGGTCATCATCATTTTCCTGCCCGTATCTCATTATTTATTACGTCTCGGTGCAATATGTTTTTTTTTTTCGATTCTCATCATCATTCAGAAATTCACTGTTGAACATTGGCCACCCCCAACAATTCGATACCAATATTGCCAAGGGTTTGGCGTTTATTTAAGATGAAATATACACCTATACAGTGGTATGTGATCTGGGATCGAACCTAGCGCCGTCCGACTGGAAGCAACACGTCTTAACCTTTGGGCTGTCAGTAAGGGAAGAAAATTATTACCACACATTACGGAGATCAGCTCGCTCACGGGTGAACGTTTTGGGCAAAATTACTTTCATAGTGGGTGTAACATAAAGAGAATTTGTTACTCCATACAGTTTAAAGAAATCTAACCGATCAGTGTATAAACGGTCAAAGAAGAAATTTATATCAATTGTACGGCCAAGTTAATTTACGACTATACTTTCATTAATTTTCAAAACCCCATCGACGTAAATCTAAAACTTTATCTACCTGTTCACAGATGCAAGGAGTGTCATTGTCCGTACATGGGTACAGTACATGCATTTTGTCGCCCTCTGCCCAAGGAAATGTACTGTGAACAACCATACCCTAACTTCAATTACATTCCAAATGCGGGATCGAGGAGGGAGGAAGGTAAACGTATTTTCTAAATTATAATAATAACGTCTCCGACTGTATTTTAGTCATGGCGGTCAATCTCAACGGAGACTAACTGCGCAGTATTATAGATCAACAAGTGTAAACAGGTGCTCTCTCTATTCCCTCCACCCTCATAGTCCGATGAGACGGAAAGCCGACAAGACCGGGAGAGATCAGGCACAGGACCAACAGCTTTACCTGTTTTTCGAGGCACGAGCTAAGAATCCGACCCAGTACCACACCACACTGTGGCGCTCCAAAATGGTCATCGCTAACCTTGAAACTTCTTATAAGGACTTAATAAAATTGTTTGTCGTCATCATCATTCAAATTCATATTCTATACAAAAGTTGCTCAAAAAACGGAACCGTGTCATGTCAGCCCATTTTTATATATCACTAGTGGACGTCCGCAACTTCGTTCGCGTGGACTGCAGAAAAAAACAAAATGTCGAAATTATCCAGGATAAAAATATTTTTCCGGGGTAAAAAATAGCCTATGTGTTAATCCAGGGTGTCAGCTAACTCCATACCAAATTTTATTGAAATCGCTCCAGCCGTTTTTACGTGAAAGGGTAACAAACATCCATCCATCCATCTATCCATACTCATAAACTTTCGCGTTTATAATATTAAGTAGGACTAGCGGCCGCCCACGAGTCCGCGTGAGCGCACATTGCACCCGTGCGAAACCAGGGCGAGTTGCTATATAGCCTATAGCCGTTCTCGATAAATGGGCTATTTATCTCTGAAAAAAATTTTCAAATCAGACTAGTAGTTCCTGAGATTAGCGTGTTCAAATAAACAAACAAACTTTTTAGCTTTATAATATTATATATGTATATATAAAAAGGGTATGAAGCGAAAAGCTACGTAAATAGCCCACTGTAGAGAACCTATCCACAAAATTTGACACTCGAAATCACATGTTTATTTTCAAGATTGTATGAAAATTCCTGAGATAGTTAAAAATTCTCCATACTGTCGGGAAAAATAAACATGTGATTTCTAGTCTCAAATTTTGTGGATAGGTTCTCTATAATGGGCTATTTACGTATCTTTTCGCTTAACATACCCTTTTTGTTACATCCTCTATAGATAGATTATTATTTTGCAGAAAACGCCACTTCCACCGCCACGAACTCCACCATTCAGCCCCCCAGAAAGCTGATCATCGTGAGACACTGGCATACGAACTGGCCTTGCCCTAAGCCTGGCACGATCATGGACAAGTGCTTCATATGTCAATGTGAGGGAGACGTGGTTGTCGAGGAACACTGCTTCAAGAGTAACGCTACCGAGTGTGAAAACGCACGACCGCTTTTCTTTGGCAAAAGAAGACTTCTTGTATAAAATCTCTTGTATTTTTGAAGTGAAGAAAACAAAATCGTAATAATATAGAAATAAATCGTTTTTACCTATTACCTACTTGTATCTGTTATCCTAGTTGTTAGTGTTTGAGACGCTAATTTACAAAGACCTTTCTTTACTCTGACTAAACATACATACATAGATATATATTCACGCGCCAGTGTTCCCGAAATGGGGTAGCTAGAACTGGAACATGAAGGAGATCCCTAACATAGCGGAGACAGGTGTAAATGATCAGTGACAAGTCGCTAGCTCATCGCCTGAAAGTATCTCCTGAGTTCCTTACTCGACTCTTGCGAACCTCCCCAAGAGCACGCCGCAAGGCTACTGCCATGGGAGGTTTTTGCCCATAGTCACCACGCTGGGCAGACGTGTTGGTGTGATGTAATGTGCAGTAGTCCAATCTCAGGGTCAAGGACTGGAATTGTGAGGTACCGGAATGACTCATGGTGCATCGAAGCAGTTAGTAGGACATTAGCACTCTATGATATCTTATTCCTCTATGCTTTAGCCGAGCTAAATACGAGTTTATTATGATACTGTGATTTGAAAATGGTTGAATAAGATTATCATTTGTGGTGTCAGGAATACTACCACAAACTACCACCTAACTGTTCCTCTTTTCAAAACTTTGTATTTTCAACATTTTTAAACTTCATAAAATCCTTTAACTTAAGTATATTAATCATAATAAACCCTAATTACCGGTCTATTAGTGGTAATTAGTAATCAAGAGTACAGAGAAACCATACATTAGTTCAGTCCATTATGATTATTGTGGCAACAGTTTTAATTATTTTAGTTGGTAGTTCTGCAAACGAACCTGAAGGTGGGATAAACTAAAATACTTTTACTGAACTACGAGTACGAGTATCTACTTTACATGGGCGCCAAACCTCTTTAATAATAATCAATATAAGTATATTCAACCGAATTTTAACAATTTGGTTTAAAACTATAAATTATACCTAGTTACCTACTTTCAAATGTAAAAAGTTTTATTTAAAACATATCAATAGTTAAATAGGAGGACAAAAATAACTGTATAACTAACTTAAATCTTTACATAGATTTAAGTTAAAATGTGGTGAAATGGATGAATGATCAATTGGCCATCATAGCTTTTAGAGTAAAGTTTATTTTCAAATTATTTACTTTTAACTAAATTACTTTTGCTTGCCTATTTATTTTTCCAGAACCCCAGGACAGTCTTATTCTGGAATCATGTAAAGTTGGGGATGTGATAGAGAATCCATGTACTCGCTGCGTGTGCACGGAGCTTCATTCCTACGAATGTAATGCTACAAAATGCGACCATCCTCCTGGTTCGTTTTAACTTTAAAATGTATGCTTTATATAGGTATCATCATTAATGGGTTGTAGCAATATGGTTACTTGCGAAAGTCTTGTTGCTATAGATTTAGCACATATTTTATCACCGACTGTCTCTGTGAATATATCCTCGTATATTTCTTTTAAAATGTTTAATCCTTTAACGGAATTGTACTTGTCAAAAAATGTTACGTTACCTTATCGAGGCATTAGATTGAAATCTTCAACACTTCGCTCAACAATGCTCGCAGATATTTCAGATTTTGTTTCATTTCAGTAAGAAACACAACTTCGATACTGCGTCAGCGCCTACCGACGTGCAACCCGAACATGATCTACGAGAAAGGCAGAATCACTTGTGTATGCAACAAAGATGGATTCTGGCCTCACGAGGACTGTGACGAAGTGTTCTATGCACTTGCTACCGAAACACACGAGGAATCATGTGAACCATCGTCTTTTGTATTCATTGATTGCAATGTATGTAGATGTACTGATGATGGTAAAGTGGATGAGCAGCAATGCACTAATAATGTTTGCGACGAAGGTAATAAAACAGCTGTCAGAAGAACTGACGGGGTCTACAGTAGCTGTGAATTAAACACTTGGTACGCGTTAGCACCATGCCAATTCTGCTACTGCGTGGAGCGAAACAAATTCACCTGTAGCATGGGTAGTGGCGGTACTAAGAAATTCCGACTTGGCTCCTATAATTTAATGATTTGCGGAAAGGATTTAATAAGCGATGCCATTGGCCTAACGATTAAAAATAGAAGTTCTTCGGATTTTCAAATACAGACTATAGAACTACCCATAGTTTTTGATACAAATTCTAGTATAGGCAACTTTACATTTATGAAAATTCACGACTTGGTAAATCCGATTCTTCGTAAAAACGTTGACAATCCCAAACCAATAAAGAAATCTCTGAATCCAGCTAGCACAGCTGTCGCTATTGGTCATCATATTACCTATACAGATAATGTTAGTGATTACAATGACTTCGATGATAAAGTAACAGACAAAAAATCTATAGAAAAGTCCAGTGAGTTTGGTTCATACCATCCGTCTATTAGGGATAATGAGGATTTTAGCCAGGCTGAGAAAAAAGCTAAAGAAAGCGAACTAGATTCTTATGGTGACAAAGAAATCTTCAAAATCAAAACATTTTCTGCGCCAGGTCCAGATCTAAATGTGAATTTGCCTAGAGTCGTGGAAAAGATAATCACCTTCGCTGTTAACAATTTGATGGCTTTGCGATCAAATTTTACCGCCTTGAAGAGATCGCATTCCTAATCATATAATATTTGCTTTTTCTTACTTATCCTGTTCATAAAATTATAATTTATAAGCATAGCATGCTGTTAAAGTGTATATAATCGGTTCGGTTTGTACTAAAGACAGATTTTATATTTCACTAATAAATAACGGAAAAAAGGAAATATTAAAAATAACGAATTGACAATTTGGTTTCATTAGAATGTCCTATGTACCTATGTACTTATAGTTTTTTTATAAACTTGGATAGTATAATAGGTATAATATAGTTATTCGCTGGGTAAGTACCTACTGCTTCTGTTGATTTTGTAGCATACCATATGCATTCCACACAGCGTTGCCATATGCACGATAATTATTGTAGATCCACGATAATTTTGAGTGTCATGCCATAAAAATTTAAATTAGGTATCGCACGATAATTCGTCCAAATTCTACGATAATTTTGTAAACATCCAATTTTACCCCCAAACATTTAGAAATTTACCCGTAAAAACCACTAAATTCGAACTCGTGAGCGGAGGGGGAGGAGGTAGGATTTGCATACCTTGTTTGTTCGATTCGACATACCTACGTAGTAGATTCTAAATTCTAACTTTACCTCGTGAGCAGGGGGGGGTAGGATTGCATACTTTGTCTATATTCTGTATTCCTGTATTCTGTCATGCGATTCAAACACGATAATTTTGCAATAAATATGATATAATTTCGCAATGTATGATCTGGCAACACTGATTCCACATCATCTTTAATGTTCCCCATTCAAATTGATGATGAATATGGCGGTATAATGCGAGTTTTTAGAAATAAACTCTTGGCAAAAAGAGTTGCCCGATTCGTTTTGCATTATATTTTTTACAAGATACTAGTAGACGACACTGTCGAGAAGCATAAAATGAGTTGTGTCCAGTTATTTACCTCTAATCTATGAATTGCTGATGATTTTGGATAAAAATGTACCTACATTGTTTTATAACGGTTGCTGATTCTAAAGGTTGTAATTTATACCTACGTACAAAGTAATTACAATTCCACGTAACAAGTTAAAAACACGCTCTTTAATTTTAACTCTTAATTGAAATTACAGGAAACTGATTAAAATCTTTCAGTACAATTTCTTGGAGCATTGAAAATGTTAATAATATTTGTTTATTTATTTAGTTTTCATGTCTTTTTAGCAAGAACATCAGACCCTACTAACTTTAGTGAGTATTACTTTAGGTATTAGAATAATATACCTAATGGAAATTACTTTTTGTAAGACCTAAGCGTAGTAACCGAATGGTATAAGAGATTCCCACGTGGGTGATATAAAAATGTTATATAGGTATATGCTCCATTTTCCGGAAAAAGCCCTCATGTTATTCATTTATAAATATCACAGAATATATAGCATCTGGAATAAATATAGTAGATAAACTAAGCACCCACTTGCGCCAAAACTTTAATCTTCTATTTAATTTTAAACATCAGGCGTAATGGCTCTTTCCGTCTGTGCCATGAACCGCAAGACGGCATAACAGGATTAAACATTTGATATAAGCGGAGCTAAAATTGTCCTGAATAAAGCACACATGAGGGATTTGGCTAGGTTGTATGGGTCTTGCTTGACCTAAGATATCGACATAAGGATAGAGGTTCGAGTTCGTTATACTCGTAGGTACAGGTTGAGTTAGTCTTAATACCAATATTCCCGATGTCAAAATGGTATGTAATTGAAGTTGCGGTTCAAACATGTTGTAAGATACATTTATAATACTATGTTGCAATGTCACTTACATACCGGGATCGCTAATGGTATAATATTAATGTTAATTGTCTCTAATTATCAAGATGCGGAGACTATATATGTATAGTTACTAATTATTATAGAGTGTCATTGCAAAATGCGAAAAGACAATAGCTAAATGATTCAATAAAATACAGCTGACAATTCCGCAAAAAATAACCTAATTTGCTCTAGTATCTTGGTCTCCCACATTTAAAATAATATAATCATATCATTATTATAGATTGCATTGATTTTAATTTATATTTTCTACTCACATTATTCTTAATCTTCTGCAGTACACCCACGGTTGTTAGGCCAGACGTCATGTCGAAGAGACACGAACCTCCTCAACGATTGCAACTGGTGTAAATGTATATTGAGCAAATACATCTGCACACACCGTGCCTGCAATACTGTAGATATGTTTGGACATTTCAATGGTAAGTGCCTACCAGGGACTCGGTATAACAACTACTTAAGAAACAATATCGTCAAGTAGCCACTAAAATTTTAAAGACATCTATGAAACAAACCATCGTTGCTCAGTCTATTTTCCAAGGAAAATTACCTGCATATCATCAAATTTCTTCACCTTACCACAATACAACTCAAAAATTTACTAAATGCTTTATTCCAGATGCTATACGAGAGATTAATGTAGGCATGGAAGGTCACGGAGCATGGAGGACCACGGAGACTCCCTGCGAGCCAGGAGTCCACTACAAGCGGGGGCCGCTCCTCTGTGTCTGCAACGATGAAGGCGCATGGCCGAACCCGGTCTGCAGAGACGTATTCCGAATGCTCTACACCATCGAGCAGCCCATCGATAAGGAATGGGAAAATCGTCCATGCTCTCCATCAAAACTCTATCTAACTGGCTGCAATGTGTGCATATGTCCCTCCAACGGCAAATTAGATCCATTACTATGTACCAAAAGACAATGCACGTCCGATGACCCAGTATTACTACGACGAGAGATTGTAGACGAACCATCCACTCAAGAAACCTACGCTGAATGCCGACAGGGTCACAAATACAAGTTAGACTGCAAAACTTGCGACTGCCTACGCAATAACAGACTCATTTGTAGCAACTGTACCAACGACGCTACCACAGAATCGGGCTCTAGTTATTGTAACGATAAAAAACCTAATCAAGTCTTCGCTTTGAACTGCAATCTATGTTTCTGTGACAGCGCTAAGTACATCTACTGTACCACCAAACGTTGTCTTCGAGGCGCTGATATCGACTTAAAAACTATCGAATTCGATGAGCCCGAAGCTAGGAAATCTCTGGTCAATTATTGGCCCAAGCTGGAAGACGCAGATCCACCAGTCGACGACTTGTTCTGTACACCGAAGACCAAATACAAGAAAGATTGTAACGTATGTCGCTGTAATGGCAAAGGAAAACATCATTGCACCAAACAAATGTGTGCCAGCTCCGTAACTGCATTGGATTATATTAAGTTTGATTGCCTTAACGCGACTACCTATGAATATAACTGCTACACCTGCCATTGCTCTTTTAATAAGAAAACTAGAGTGAAGGAAGAGACCTGTATCCCGGTACCTGAGTGTCGAGGCTTGCAGAAGAATCAGGATCAAGGGTCAACTAGCCTCATTAATGCACATGGATACTGTCAGCCTCTCCATATTTACAATAAAGACTGCAACTCCTGCGAATGTCTTTCCGATGGAAAAGTGGATAAATGCACTTCAAACATTTGTAGTGATAGAGTTGATCTTCTGAAGGAAATAAATACGTCGATAGAAATAATTCCAGTAGTCAGAGATGAAGCGCCAACGTGCCCTAGGGGTTCTGTTTATAAGATAGACTGTAATATTTGTTTGTGCTTGTCCAATGGAAATACTGTGTGTACTTTAGCTACATGTGGGAATAAATCGCGCTAGAACTGAAATAAGATCATGAAATATATTTTTATTATAAGTACTACATACTATGGATGAAATTTTATTATTTACAAAGAAATATAATACTTTTGATAAATATAATGGTCAGGCGGGAAAGAACTATGACGAACGATATGGCGAATTGATGACGTCTTTTTTCAGAGCATATAAATTTACTTAGGGTTAGGTAAATTAATATATCCTGATAAGGACATGAACCAATATAAAAAAAACTGAGATAAAATTTAGTTTTTATTTAGACAAAATAGTGGCATCAGTTTTTCTTTACATAGAGGACCAGTTTCTGCAATAAGATCATCTAGCTAGTATGATAAAAATATTAAGCCTAATCTTAAACAAGACCATTAATTAAGTAATACAAAAGCCTACCTTTGTGCGTAGCTCTGTAAAATTATAATACATTCACTCTTGTAGAGTAACAATAACATACATACATATAATCACACCTTTATTCCTTACGGGGTAGGCAGAGCACCAAGGGCCGATAGAACCACATGGTGCCACTTCTGACCAATTTTGAGGGTATAGTTGAGACATACAAGTTCGGTTAGTAAGTAGTGACAGGTGGTCAGCCCATCGCCGACAAACACCAAGCAAGACCCTTTTGTCCCTCTACTGACTTGTACAGTATGCCCGGGAAGAGAAGCAGCTGTAGTATTATATTTTTTTTTTCACTCCCAGAGCAGCATAGACGAATAACATAATAAATAAATTCATTGCTTTCTCTACTTGGTGTAAAAAGACAACTGACCGGAAGAACCCCTTGGAAACCCACGGGTTTCCAAGATATTGAGGTCCAAATTTACATGAATATCAGCATTTTTTTAATAAATCCATCTGGAAACAGTTAACAAACATTTTTTTAAAGACACCATATTAATATTTAAAAATGTTAGTTTTGTAGGTACATTTGTCAATCGAATACATTGCTTGCAATAATTTGTTTTTTCGATTCCCAGGGTTGGTTCCATAGAAAAAAATGATCGTTACGTTACAAAGAATACGAGGTATTAAAATAACAACGTTGCCTTTTTACACCCTGTATATAGCACATAAAACCATTGGTCCTACGTCTCATCTCTCTCCGGTCGCGTCGGCTTTCCCTACCCTAGAATTAATATAGTGCCGGAATAGAGAGTGCATCTGTGTTTGCGCATACACTTCTGCATATCTTCTGCACACCTGGCTAATCTTCGTATATTATTATATAGCAGGTTAGCGCTATATAATATTTTAGAACAGAATAACTAATATTGTGAGTTTGAAAAGACAAGTTAACGGTACGATAAAATAAAAGATCGTTTCAATAGCAAATATTCAATAAATATCACATCATTTTGTGCGCACCATTACAAAATAAGCAGATCTTTAATTAAATAATAACTATAAAAGATAAATACCTAAGTACGTTAAACTAATTTATATAAATATCTTCAGCTGTATATCTAACAATTTTGTAGTCCTGGAAAAAACCTCTATTTTGTAAATTTTGAATAACAATAATCATTCTATGTTTGTATGACGCTCTCTGGTCCAGAAATAACTGGATCCTGGGAACATTAAAGCGTATGGTCAATTACAATACACAGATCAATCCAAATTATTATAATAGCAATTGAACGTATATAGACCATACATAGGTATACACTTAGACCTCGATCTTTAGTATTGTAACTGGCTATTAGATATGTAGGTTTTCGATGCACTAAAATTAGCACTAAACCTTTAAGCCTAGATTTATTCAGGGTGTAAGTAAGAGAAGAGGTATGGTTAAGCAAAACGCTTCTAAACAGAACAGCCCACTATTAGAGAACATGTACCTATACATACACAAATTTTGGGACTCGAAATCACAATAATAATGTTTTCTTTTCCAGACAGTACCTATAGAGATTTCTAAACTAACTAGAAATGTCCATACAATCTTGAACAACAAAATAATTGACTTTGAATCTCTTTTGTAGACAGATTCTGTACAGACCATTTCACCTAATATACCCCTTCTGTTACACCCTATATAAGTTATATCAAGAATATCTAAACCTACATTGAAGCATCAACTATGTGCCTATCCATTGCAGCAAAGCAATGGATATATATTAGAGAAATAGCACCACATATTTCTACTAGTCATACATTTATCTGTTATCTTTTACTCTGACCTTATTCTAAACAGAGGTCTTCATTCATTGTATCTAACTAGAGGCTCTCTACATAATGACACCGTATGGTCAAAATATATTCATCATGAAGAATTGCATCCTAGATTGCCTAGCAATGACTCATGGATAAACAGTGTAAGATTAATTAATCTTGTAAACAAATTATTATGTATTGAACGCAAACATTTTTTATAAATTTTATTATATTATTAAAATGATGAACCATAATCTAATGTGTGCAATCATTGCTGTTAAAATATGAAAACATTAATAGGTAATAAATTCGCCATAGCAGGCCATTATGTAGAGCAGCCATAAAATTCACCTATGTGTCAACATTAAATTGTGCTAATCAACTTGCTTGAGGTAAATATATCCTATACTTAGGAGAAGGCATCATTGACCTGTCGGCAGCAGCGGATGAAGGTAGCCCTTCGGGTCAGCTCCCTCAGTCTAGCGGCTCCTACGTAGGTACATGCGGATCTTAGCCCTCCGAGGATGTCCTTGACGGTTTCTCCGACATGCCCTCTGTACTCCACTTCAACTGTTTTACCTGTAGAAAATACTTGCTTATTAATAATACATGTAGGCAACGAAATACCTATTGAATAGTATCGCTTGATTTCTGCCGTTGAGTATCGGTAGAGGTGATTAAGGGTTTTCGGGAGGTGAGCAGCAGCGCCTCCCGTATCGGCAACATAGTCCGCAAAATTACTACGGGAAAAACTACCTATGGCAGTAGCCTTATGGCGTGCCCTAGGAGAGCAGTGGACTGCAATAGGCTGATGTGTCGTGATGGCGAAGTCTATGAGCAGCAATGCATTACACTCAATCAGTAGTTTATACGCTCTCATATCGTAGTAAGTTCATAACGCCCCTATAACCGTAGCAAGTTATTATCTCTTTTTGAATGTAGTTAGTTCGTAGCTCGAAGCAAGCGCTACGGCGTAGCACCCTCGATGACTGACCGTAGCTACTACGTATCGATTGTTCTATTTACATTGCGGCATTGTTGAGAATGAGATATCAAAGTTTATATTACAAACATCAATGTATATGTCGAAGGTATATTATAGTATAACACGCCGTATTACCAAACGCCTAGGCATTTTGAATAAAATGAAAATGAAACGTGAGACGCTCGTTTTGCTCGCTCGGCTCGTGCGTTATATTTTTAACCGTACTAACATGGCCTAACCTGATTAATTAAACAAACAAACGTATCTACTAGCCAAATCATCTCTCCCCGGAACCCATAACATAACGTTATTACCTTCCGAAGACCTATAATCAGCAACACCACCAGAATGCTTCAGCATAGCAGTAGAAGAAGACATGCCGTAAAACAGCTTGACCTTCTTCCCGTCAGGCTTGGTGACGACTTCACCACCGCACTGGTCGTGACCGGCGAACATGCCTCCAGCCATCACGAAGTCCGCTCCAGCTCCAAATGCCTTGGCCACGTCACCTGGGCAGGTGCAGCCGCCATCCTGGAACGCAATTTGTACATACATACATAGATAACCATATCGTGTATACCCATGGTAATCTTAATAGGTAATTAAGGGTTTCCTTAACATTCTGGTTTTCTATTAGTTTTAATTTTTTATTTTCTATACTAGATCCTGGGTTACAGGAGTTGCAGAGGCGGGAATGAGTGGTGGGCCAATCCCGGAAAGGTGATTAAGGGTTTCCAGGAGGTGGGCAACAGCTCCTCCCGTGTACACATAGCCCGAAAATCACACTGCGATCAACCACCACAGCGAGGCCACATGGAAGGGATCAGTGATAAGTTGCCAGCTCATCGTCTAAGGGACCTGCCCTAACCGTAGGGTGATGCAGCTGATGAATTTTAGCGAAATCCCGCATCAATAAAAGAATGGGACCTACTAAGAAACATCAACGGTGAAAGGTTCATTAAATCAGTTCTCTTGAGTATATAACTAATTGCCATTAAACTTCTTTATTAATATTAGGTATGTCACTATGACACCAATGTGTGAATTTGTGAGTATGGCAGTAAAGATCCTAACATGTCTTACCGAAATAATGTGGCCTTTAAGCCCATGGGCTGCGTCAGCGCATTCCAGTACAGCTGATAGTTGAGGGTAGCCACACCTGTCTTAATCCGTGTGGTGCATACGGAACCCGGTCCAATTCCTACCTGTAAATAGATTTTTTTTATCTAGATCAACTTGCCTCTTATGCTGGAAAAATTTAGACATGCTCCTGGTAATTTTTTATTTATTTTATATTACGGATACATTACGGGTGACCGGGTCGACCTATACGGCATGCACGGAAGGGGTGCAGCTGTACCTATTCTAGTGAAGGGGCATCAGCACCGAATTAATACGAAAAATCGTTATCATTTATTATTATATAATAATCCCTATAACGAGGGTTGTTTACAAAAACAATACTTTCTAATCTTCATGATCTAAATCGTGACCTCCCTACGCTCGAGTAACTTCCTTCTTTATTTTTATTAAGTACGAAACAAAGTCGATACCTACTCAGACAATTTTGATGAAATTTATTCGTATCAGGTACATCCCGGTAGGAGCTTAGGGGGATTTTGACAACGTTCCGATATTACAGGAATATTAAGAAGGAGCACGCAGGCAGCATTATTAATACTTATTTATGAGAATAGAAAATAATTTATGTGTCAATCTTCTCTTGTTAGTTTTAATCTTAGTAAAAGTGTAGTGTGTGTCTTGCGACTTATCAGAATGTATTTTTAATCAAAAAAATTCTATATTCTAGTCAATCCCCGGAACAACAGGACAGCTAGTAGGTATTAAATAAAAATATAACACTTACTTTAATGATATCAGCACCTGATAGAATTAATTCCTCTACCATTTCACCAGTAACTACGTTTCCAGCCTGAAAACGATGGTAACAATTTATTTAATTGTGAATTACGTCGCGTCGAACGTCAGACTTCTCAAATTGAAATTTCAATTGATTCCATTTTAGATCAATTTGCACGAAAATTTAGAGTTCCATATCATTTTTGTTAAATGAAAAAAAAATGTTATTTAAAAAAAATGTTATTTTATTTAGCAAAGTTAATAAATAAATACACTCGGCTCAAAGCGAGGTACAATGGCGAAATTTATACAGTTTTAATTTATGACGTGAAAAAATCTTGTGTTGCATTTAGCAGAAAAACGCAGTCTATTTATAAATAATATACATGCTTCCTCGTGATGATAAGGAGATTCCGTAGTTTTCGGGAACGTTGACGACCAAAAATCACCCTGTATGCCATATAAACTTAGATGAAAATATTTTATTTATACAACAAATTATCCAAAATATTCTAAGTTTTATATTCATAACATATTTGTTACGTTATAGTGATGCAGTGTTTAGGTAGGTAAACCTTGAAACTGCTATTTATGGAATTACTTTTTCACAAAACAACTAAAATACCTAACTAGCTATACTTTAAATGTAACATTTAAGTGTGATAAATCCATGATTGTGCAATTCAACTTACAATAATGGTATGAGTAGGGTACGCCGCCCTGACTTTACGGAGGTACTCCACGAAATGCTGGGAGTAGCCGTTAGCTACGTCAAGACAAATAAACTTCAGTTCTTTCACATTGTCCAGGATCTCCGACAGCCGCTCAAAGTCCACCGCTGCTGTGCCAGAACTCGCCGCTGGAAATAATGTGTTACGTGTAACTCAAAATGATGAGCTCATGCTCATGCTCTTGCGCACCTACATGGATAATTATCATGCATAGATAGTCAATTAGCTACACCAAAGGAGTGTTGGCGTAAAGAAGACAGCCGGTCGTAAAGTAATGCCTTCGCATGATATAGGTGTAGTCATTTTAAAAAATTCGATGATAATGTCTATGAAAGGCTAATTTCAGCCTACAGTATGCCTCAGAAGCAGAAGAACCACTGGTTATACATATAAAAGTAACACTTCAATACGTAGCTTTGCTATAAATATAATTTTGCGTAAAATCCCTACTTCTGGGTAGGTATTTCATTCTAAAGTTAGGTAAAACGTAAACAACTTTAATTGCCGTACCTCCTCCTTTAAAAGCCTCCATTTCCGGGGCTCTTATCTCAATTTATTACTTGGAATGGCAACATCAATCAGTTTAATTACATCTAAATTGGCTCAGGTGAAAAAATTCAGTAATGAAATCATTATTGTAGTGCAGAAAAGAACAGTTTGCCTCTATTTTCTACGTAATATAATAACAGTATTTTCTTTTCTTTGTTTTGTAATAGTTTCATTTTGTAAGTTTTTTATGTTATTAGCCTTTTAATAAAAAGGTTACTCAATTATCTACTCTGTGTCAAACTGTTTGTTGTCCTAAATAAAAAAAAATAAAAAAAAAACCGATATGTTGTACTGCAATAATGATTTCATTAAGTACTGAAATTTTACTTACTAACAGGATTTAAATATTATTCCGGGATAAAAAGTAGCCTACGTTTTTCTCAGACTCTACCTGTTACAAAATTTCATTTAAATCGGCTCGATAGTTTTGGCGTGAAAGCGAGACAACAAACAGGCAGAGTTAATTTAAGCATAAAGAGCGAAGCATTAAAAAGACATACGCTTAGTATCCCGTGCTGTGCATGCTGGTGGAACAATCGCACCAACTAACTTCTATAACGTACCTATTTGGTTTAAGCAGTCAGGGTTTTCTTCTGCAAACTTCTTCCAGTCCTCTATCGTGTAGTATTTGTGGATGCAGGTGAATAGGCCATGCTGAAAAAAGTAATTACATATTTAAATAACCTAATTTACTTAAAGAAATAAACTACGTAACAATTTTGTCCCAGAGTTACTCTCAAAACGACGAATCTAATGCCCCCCTAGCACGACCACGCATCGTGGATATCGTATCGTCTCTATAGAAAATTCAACATGGGGCGGCTATATTTATCATATGTTTACAGGCTAAATGTCAATAAATCGGTTTATCATACCGTGTTTCGCAGGTCATGCTACTTGGGCTGTCAAGCTCACATGCGACAAGCCGTTTAGACTCTAACGCGTGTAAAAGAGATTATACATACATAAGTACACTCAAAAATCATAACCCTCTTTCTGGTGCAGTCGGATAACAAGTTAAATAAATATGTTACCATCTATTTATTAAATAATTTACAAATTTACCTGGAAATCTACTACGTACTGCTCTAAAAGAGAGAGTAAGTAAAGTTCAAATACTATGTAAATAATTATAATAATATTCACACACTACACAACACATTAACCTAGTCCCACACTAAGATCCCTAAGGTCTTGTGTCGTGGGCACTAAGTAACAGTATATAAATACATAGATAAGTATAAAAACATCCATGACTCGGAAACAAACATCAATATTCATCATATCAATGTTTGCGCCTACCGGGATTCGAACCCAGGACCTATGGCGTCGTAGGCAGGGTCACTACCTACTAGACCAATCGGCCGTCAAACGGCTGTGTTTTTAAGCAAATGCCGGCTTCAAGCTTTCCGTGGCTAGAAGCTGGTTCGTCTAAGTAGCGTCATTTATTTTATACTAGCGGACGCCCGCGACTCCTTCCGCGTGGACTGCAGAAAAGACAGAAGAATTGAGAAGGCGCCATCTGTTGCAGACTTATGGAACGTACGATTAATAACAACAACCAACGTTAATGATCAGTTTTTTATTAATTATTAGTTATTAAGACCATTAATTTAAATAATAACTATCCTATCATCTAAGTTGGACCAAATTACATATATATGCCAATTTTCATGAATATCAGTTGACTCGTTTTTGAGTTTATTCGGAACATACACAGTGACACGGATTTTTTATATATAAGAAGATTTAAGAATGTTAAAAATCCATATTTATATACACACGGGTGTTTTCCCTCAATGGGGTAGCCAGAACTGTAGGATGGTTAAAGGGATCCCACAGCCACGTATAGCGCGACGGGTATAGACTCCATTAACTGGGAAATCTGGAAGGACATTATATAGGTGAAGGGTTTCCTACCTTGGACAGTTCCTTCGCCATCTCGAAGGTTCCAACGGTGTCCATGTTGCTGGCCATGACCGGTACACCGCGGTACGTCTGCCCCGAGTTGCGGAATGTGATCTCCCTGAACAGGTCCACCTGGAAACAAAGATTTGCTGTGAAGTAAATAAATATACAGGGTGTAACAGAAAGGGTATGTTAAGCGAAAAGCTATGTAAATGGCCCACTATAGAGAACCTATCCACAAAATTTGAGATCCGAAATCACATGTTTATTTTTCCCGATTGTATGGAGAATTTTTAAATATCTCAGGAATTTTCATACAATCTTGAAAATTAAAAATGTGATTTCGAGTCTCAAATTTTGGGAATAGGTTCTCTATAGTGGGCTATTTATACAGCTTTTCGCTTAACATACCCTTTCTGTTACACCCTGTATATTTACACACTTCACAACACATTAACCTAGTTCCACACTAAGATCGCTAAGGTCTTGTATCGTGGTTACTAAGCAACGGTATATAAATACATAGATAAGTATAGAAATATCCATGACTCAGGAACAAACATAGATATTCATCATATCAATATTTGCACCTACCGGGATTCAAACCTAGGACCTACATTATGGTGTCGCAGGCAGGGACACTACTAACTACATCAATCGGCCGTCAAGTACATACATACATACATATAATCACGCCTTAATCCCGTACGGGGTAGGCAGAGCACCAAGGGCCGATTGAACCACATGGTGCCACTTTTGACCAATTTTGAGGCTATAGTTGAAATGTACAAGTTCGGTTAGTAGTGAGTCCCTCTACTGACTTGTACAGTATGCCCGGGAAGAGAAGCAGCATAGAAGAAGGGTCAAGTAGTGACAAATTTGGTGTGAAGTTAGCTGACACCCTGGATTAACACATAGGCTACTTTTTATCGCGGGAAAATATTTTTATCCCGTATGATTTCGACATTTTGATTTTTCTGCAGTGCACGCGGACTAAGTCGCGGGCGTCCACTAGTATCTGATATACCAGATAATAACGAATTTCCCGGGTAAATTCAAATACTGTACCTATAATAAATAGAATGTACATATAAATAGTAGCTATATCGTGAGTTTTGGCTCCGTGCCAAATTGGTATAGTGTAACAATGTAGCAAATTGGAACGCGGGAAATTCTCGATCCAGGGATTCGATTTTGTGTGGCAGGGATCTTCTTATTGAGAAGGTCGTGGTTTCAATGTCAAAGATGATGCATATGGGCGGGGCGAACATTACCTATACAGGATGTAACAAAAAGGGTATGTTAAGCAGCCCAGTAGAGGAAAATTTGAGCGAAATCGCATGTTCCCAATAGTATGGAGATCGCAGGAATAGAATTATAACCTAGTCTTATGCAAATTTGCCAATCGCGGGAGTGCTCAGCGGTCAGTGGCTCGTGTATGTTAAAGGATGACGAAAACTGAGTGCCGATGAAAATAAATAACATCACATTTCACCGGTAAATATTTGATGTTTTTACGTGTCATTCGGAACATGTTGCCATGTGGCGATCGCAACTATGAATACTCCGGTTATACTTACACATGACATTTTATGATAACCATGGCGTATTCCGTCCAAATGGAGTCGGCTAATTTTAACACACATGTTATGTTATTTTCAGGGTTCTGGTTTACCATACTTTCATTACTCTGGAAAGATTTCCTGCTAATTAACTGCTGACAATTGGATTAAAATTGTAAGACTCAATCTATAGTCACGTATATGGGGTATCATAATCAAATATATTTTTGCTTTAAGGCGGATTTATGTTAATTCAGTTTCATTTAGCTTCCATAGCGTGGAACTTCAAACAGTGGCGGAACTAGTAGATCTATGTCTTTGATTGATTGTGGAATTACCTGCAAGGACATATAGTTACAGGATGGGCATCGTAGAGCCGGAGAATGGCCTCACACTGTAATGACAAATTATTCCTCTCACACTGAAATGATTTGACGATAATTCTCGAGTATATCGCATGTTTATTTTTCCCAATAGTAGTCGGAGAATAGGTTTTAAATATCGCAGGAATTTAATACAATCTTGAAAAATAAACATGTGATTTCGAGTCTCAAATTTTGTGGATAGGTTCACTACAGTGGGCTACTCACATAGCTTTTCGCTTAACATACCCTTTTTGTTACATCCTGTATTATTATGTGGGATGGATGCATAGAAGAGCAATGAGCATGCATGGAAGAAGTATTGCTCTTTTCGGTAATCACATATCAGCTTATTTCAATCTACTACTGGACGTAAGGACCAGGGCACGCCACAAGGCTATGCCATATGAGTTTTTTTTGCCCATAGTCACCGCGCTGGACAGGCGGGTTGGTGATCGCAGTATGATATTCGGACTATGTTGTTGTAAAATAAGATTTTCCTGGAAAATTATATACTTCCTATGTTTTTTCTTTCCACACAAACCGTGTCCCATATCTAAATTAAATATCCCTCGTCAAATGCGTGACATCCACGAGGCAGTAATTGTAGGTCATATAAATCGAACTCGGCGTTTTATAAAAACAATTATTACTATGACCTTGGGGTGAGAAATCATGCGAAAGTAGATTCTTATTGACACTCAAATAACCGCACTGAAACCTGCATAATAATATCAATGTATGGAAATAATGATTTTTTTACGACTTCGGCGTTGGTGCCATCGATAGTAAAAGTTGTTTCGTTTTGCCTGCCTAGTGTTTGGTTAAAAAAAGATTAGGTACTAATTATTAAAAAAAAACCTTATAAAGTGGGATATTTTCATGGCATTTCCCCCTTTTAGTTACACCTTCTATAAAAAGGTTATTACTTAACATTGCGCCTCTATGACAGTATGTACTTAATAATGAAGCCAAAACTGTCCGCTATAAAATCTTCAACGCTGTCATTCAATTGTATCCGTTATCTACAGACTACTTGCCAGTTATCTCAATTACTATATCGAACGTCATTATTCTTATCATCAGACGAAATTCGTTAAAGATCACTGAACCGTTGTATTCATCAGTAGGTATCATCAAAATTACTTCAATGTCTGGCCAATTGACTATCATGACAATGATCACTGTTGTTCTATTCAATATGAGCGAAATCCCTTCATGATAGCATCATTGCATAGTTTGATCTTAACGTGACCTACGATTTGGTTCCGTAATGTATGTTAGCGTCTTCTGGAAAGACTTGTACCTATCTGAGGATCAATTTATGGAATAAATGCACATATACCTAGGTAATATAAATTTCATCGTCATTCAGTTAATATCTTATAGTAACTTTGCTATCATCTTGCAACAGGAATCCTTAATTGTGGAGTTTTCGTAAAGTCACGTGTTGTGTCTAACCAAGGGGGTCATGAATGTCATGACCACCCCTGGGGCCTTAGACCAGCTTAGGCAATGTTACAAATTTTACGAGTGACTGCGAAGTTCGCAAAGTTATCGAATTATGTATGACCATCCCCTGACTCCAAGTCTGTCCGCCCTTGAGTCTAAACGCTATGCTGGGATTGATCCATCGTCTAATCACCCGGTTAGACCTTTTGGGAACACAGTCATGTGGGGGTGGTGAAAAGGGAAGCGCTTCCGGCCCCACCGGGCCACTAGTCGTTGTTTGGCCCATGCATCTATATATCCAATCATTGTGAGAAACTTCGATATCGCGTTCTAGAATTTTGCATTCGATTTTGGTTCTCTCCTGCATCCGATAGATGGCTCAGCTAGAGCCACCTAAGAAAGATCATCATCATCATCATCAGCCTATTGCAGTCCACTGCTGGACGTAGGCCTCCCCCAGGACACGTCACAAGACTGCCATGGGGGGTATTTGCCCATAGTCACCACGCTGGGCAGGCGGGTTGGTGTCTGTATTTTGGACTATGTTGTCAACAATGCCTGTAGGCGCTGCTGCCCACCTCCCGGAAATCCTAATCGCCTCGTAAGATACCCACGAGCAGACATGGGGTGGTAGTGGTAGGTACGAATTCTACGCTGCCGGCATCACGCGGCCAGATAAGAAAGATAGGAAAACTTTATTTAGTTAGCGAATTCGTCAAATAACGATCGAGTCTACCGCTGTTCGAGAATGACGAAGTTCGACACAACACGATGTTACTTTGATATGTAATACTCATGTAAACTTTAGACATATAATACATTATATAGGTACCGATCAATGAATCTAGCATGCGCATGATTCACTCCTTTTTATGATAAGCACGTGCGACACTAACAAAGTGTATCGACTAGTAAATCGAGTTATATGCCTTACATTTAAGATATAGCTAGCTGTTGCCCGCGGCTCCGTTCGCGTGGATGTCGCTTATTGCGTGGAACCCCTTCCACGAATATAAAAAATATAAAAAATAAAATAAAAAATTATATAAAAAATTAGTTTACAACCTATTCTCAGACCTACCTACGAGTACATGCAAAATTTCATAAAAATCGGTCAAGCAATTTCGGAGGAGTTTGGTTACAAACACCGTGACACGAGAATTTTATATACATATACGATATTAGTTGTAGGTATGTATTGAGGTGTAAGTATGTACCTATTGCTTTACATGAGAATGGTATCTATAATGATCTACTTATGTATTTATATACCGTTGCTTGGTACTAAACCCACGACACAAGACCTTAGGAATCTTAGTGTGGGACAGTGGGACTAAAGTTAATATGTTGTTGTTAAGTTAGTATGTGAATATTATTATTATTATTATTATTATCAGAGGATTATGTTATGTGGGGGAATATGTTAAGTTCAGTCTGTTTGTACATATTGATTGGTAGGTATGTGTTTTGTACAGTTCTAGCTAACCAATAGCAGAGGATTATGTTATGTCTACATTTGGGGGAATACGTCCATAAAATGAGGGTGCTTATATAAATAATATATACCTCAGCATAAGGTATGATTTATGCTATTATTTATGGGTACAAACCGCTCTGTAGCTGCCCTGTTTGTACATATTGATTGGTAGGAATGTGTTTTGTACATACATAATAATATACCGATTCACATGGCTGTGTTCCCTAGATCGGGGTAGCGAACTGCGAGATCGCGAACAAGATATTACAGCCACGTTTAGCATAGCAGGGTGGTTTAACTGAAACTACTGTACGTGTATTTCACTATTATATATTCAAACTGCCTATAACAAAAAAAAAAAAACTTACATTATGTATGGGGCTCAAAAAAGGAAACGATATCGCGTTTTAAAATTTTGTGTGCTGCCATCTAGTAACCATAGAATGGAACTAAACTACTATACACTTAAACACAGGGTCAAATAGAATGTTGTTCAGAAATTCATAATTATGCCACCACGGCTTTATTACGTTATGCCATATCTAGTCTAATGTCGGTGACAAACCAAGTTCGTGTACAGCGATATTTAATGTAAATTGTCTTTATTGTTACAAATATAGGTCGGAAATGTTTTAAAACAGATGTAGTCATTGTCATACATTATTACCTATATGAATGTTGCTTTTCCAGATATTTCTTTTTTGGGCAGCGGTGTTTGGTGAGTGTTTTGTGAGGTAGAATAGAAGATAATATCTGGGGGAACATCTCCTTTAGTTTAGTAGACACGAAGGTATAGGTAGGTACGTGCTTTAGTACTTTTTTAGAGCTTTAACATTCAAAAGGAACAAATTAGGGTTTACCGCAAGCGAAACGGCGATTTATTGAAGAATGCTAGCAGATACAAGTATTAAATTATACAGAGTGTAACAAAAAGGGTATGTTACGCGAGAAGCTACGTAAATAGCCCACTGTAAAGAACTTATCCACAAAATAGTATGGAGAATTCTTAAATATCTCAGGAATTTTCATACAATCTTGAAAAATAAAAATGTGATTTTGTGGATAGGTTCTCTACAGTGGGCTATTTACGTAGCTTTTCGCTTAACATACCCTTTTTGTTACATCCTGTATAATTCATACTAGCTGTTGCCCGCGAGTCCGCTCGGGTGATGTCGCTTATTGCATAGAAGGGGTATGAAAAATAGATAGTAGCTGATTCTTAGACCCACTGAATATGCATATAAAATTTCATAAGAATCGGTCAAACCGTTTCGGAGGAGTATGGTAACTAACACTGTGACACGAGAATTTATTTTATTTTATTTTACTGGATTTTGTAAATTTTCAGTAAGTGATTTGGGCGATATTGCATGCGGGGAAACCGGCTTCATAACATTCAGAAACAACCTAGTTTTTTGATACAGTGACCTAAATGACTGAGGTTTTTTCTATTTCATAAGCAAAGGCTTTTTACTGCCGAGAAATCGATGAAGCAAGGCTGTATCTCAGGAAATACCCGGTGACGTACAATATTGATCAAGCAAATAAAGTTCAGACATTACGTAGCTCGCCGCACCTATGTGTATATGTGTAGATCTTTTGATGAAAAACGTTTAGTCCGCTATATCACTCTGTAAGAATTTATGTTACTTTATTATCTTTATTACTACCTATACTCTCAAAGTCGTACGCGTGATTGTAAAATAAAAATTCTTAATGTGTTATTCTGATGAAGGTATTACGAGTATTCTATGTAACGTTTTGTAAAGTATTTTATCCAAATTCGTTTAGTAGTTTTGGCGTCTAATGCTTGTCCATAAACTACAATTTATTAGAGACACCTGAATCCAGATAATTCTTAATTTAATATCAGTAGACATACTCCATCTGCAGTCAAACCACGTAAGCAGTTTAGCGGGATACTGTAAACTGTAAACAATCATGTACGTAGGTAGGTACTTCTAAATTTAATAATAAAAAGATTTAATCCAGAATCTCACCCTTCAATAAAAGCTTTCATAGAAGGAAATATGGATATTAGGTAAATAACGCCTAAAATGATTCAGTGAAACTTTTCACAGAATGGTCTGTTTTTTTTTCCAATTACCTACATTACTTTAATACAGAATCCAGACTCCTAACGTACGTAATGCATCGCTATGTACGGGTCACGTGTAGATGACCTGACTGCACTTTCTTATTGACTTGTACGATTTACACTGCAGCACATTGAAAACTCGTATGAGTATACAGACAGACAACATAAGTAGATGATTCGCTCTTTTTAGTAGCAGTGCAAGGTTAATGTAGGTCAAACAAATTGTAGAGATAAGTGAAGGAATTGACCGAATATAGGTATCATGGCATTATCTGCTACCTACATGTGTCTCATGTCTAGCATGATCATTTGAATTATTTCTAAGACATACATCTCATGTGCTGATTACGGGCTTTACCAGAATACATCAGCTGAATGTCCTTCGGTGATATCGTCAGAGTTGACTAAGGAATATAGAGTAGGGTTGCCAACCGTCCTGTTTTCCCAGGACATGTCCTGCTTTTTGGGGTGTCCTGGGCTGTCTTGGATAGTTTTAAAGCATCGTTCTGAGTTGAGTCCTGACATATTCTCTGTCGGCGGATTTTATAAGGGTGCCGACATCGGGCCAACGCCTAGTGCCATGACGTAAATAAGCACCAGCGGCACCTCTATAAAGTCTACGGTTGGCAACCCTAGTGTATGGTATGTACGCAAGTGGGATTATTTTCACGGTGGAGGTAAGATGTCCACACTACTTACTGTAGCATCTAATTTCCAGAATAAAATAAAATAAAAATTCCTAATCTGCTTGCGATTTACTTGTATAAGTTGTTGAAGAATTGAAATTTGTAAACCAACCGTGGATCTAGATTTAAAATATGCATCCACAAAACAAATAGCTTTAAGTACATACCTACTGACATCAAAATTGCTGTTCTTTTGTTCGTGTCTCGTGATGCACATAATAAGGTTTTATGTTAATTTATTGAGAATACAACGAAATTACTGGCAACCACGAAGAGGTAGCCTGCCGTTATTGGCTAGAATGGTTAATCTGTTTTATCTTTTGCAGTATTGTATAAGTAATACGAATTTAATAAATAGTAAGGCAAGCACGAATTACTTACTATCGTCACGAAAGCAAAATCTACGAGATTTGATCAATGACGATAGCATTGGCCCCGTATTATCTAACTACCTGTCAGATATTTTATTTTTTTGCTGTCGCATTCCTACTGCTTTGCTTTCCGTAATGCTGTCGTCCCGAAAGCAAAATCTGGGTAAGTATGTGATTTGATAATGTGGCGATAGAGTTTCGGACTATATCAAGAGGTTCGTGCCGCTGTACTTATAAAGAAAAATTATATAATTGGGTAAATATTGAATTGTATCAGGCGTCACTATTCGGAAGTTCAAATCTCTATTGAGGGATCGCCCGCCACCGGGCCCTATACTCTCCGCTGACCCTCGGATCTGCCTACTCATGATCACGAACACAAGACACTACAGTCGCAACGAGAAGCCAGATCCAAGCACCTAGCATGCAACCATAAATACATAGCTGCTAATCTGAAAACCAATTAAAATTTTAATCGACATATGCTTCGCCAACACCCGTGGCATCATCAGGATTAGTTTTCCATGTTAGTTCTATCTACCAAACCAACTAACTCATACCTACTACCTATATTTACTAACAAAAAACGTCATTGATGCAAGAAAATGTTTGGAATCCATCCAAGGTATCCAAAGAAAAGAGTTCGTGACTAAGATTTACATGGTTAAGTACTAGATAAAATATAATAAAGTATGAAAAACTTTTTATATCTTTACGTAATACTTATACAGGGTGTTTTTTCGTTGCCACCCTTAACGAAGGGTACGTACTCTATAGAAAACAAAGTAAGTTTATGCCAAAAAAAAATGATGGGAAACGATGTAAATTTTTTTAATAAAATTTTTTTGATTACTTTATCGAGCGAAATTTATAGTGTCTAGTGTTTATGCTAGTTTTTTCATAGACATACTCGTATTAATTATTTCTCGTGGAAAAATCTTGCTACGCGCGCCGATGTGCATTTATGCAGAAAAACGCAGTCTATTTACTCAACTTTGGACCCTAATATTTTGGAAACCAGACACTTCCCAGGTATGCTTCCATGGAGAAAAATGATCGTGATGATGATGAGATTCCGTAGTTTTCGGGAACGTTGACGACCAAAAATTATCCTATCTATAGACTCTATTATATTTTTTTCTATTGTTCCAATCTGATTATTATTTATCCTGTTTACATGTATCCTCATTCACAGATAAATAATGGTGAAATAAAGTATCAAGGTACAGAGGTGAAGTAATATCAGAAGGAGATCTCCTCCAACTAACTACATAAACAAACACACATGACACCCGAAAAGCATAAATCTTCATTTAACAGCTGATTACACTGCATAGCCAATTCAAACACGGAAGTCTAGAAAAAGGTCGTGCAACTTTACTGTACCTTGCTCTTTCAGTGATTTCAGTTAAAATGCGCAAACTTACATCATTCCTGCTCTTGAGGGTACTCCTTTTGGGCCGTAGCAATACGTCCTTAAAGTCTAATTTAACTTCATTAATGATATTTGGCATTTTACACTAAACACTTTTGCCTGATTTCGGAAGAAAAGTAAATAGTCTCTCTCGAGCGGCGCGCGCCTTGTCCCGCGCGCGTTATTGACTGACTGAGTGAGTCAGGGTTACCAGTGCGCGGTTTATTTTTGGCTGGAAGCGAGTTTAATGGCTTTCTGCTAATGTAATGGTAATACTGTGGGGAAATAGTTTAGAAGTAAAGCGCTCCAAGTTATAGCGAGTTTATATACTTACGATTAAAAACGGTAGTCTTTAAATTATCATTCAATTAGGAATAAATGTTCTTGTTGTCTAACTAAATGGGTACTTCAATACATATAATCACGCCTTTATCCCTTGCGGGGTAGGCAGAGCACCAAGGGCCGATAGAACCACATGGTGCCACTTCTGACCAATTTTGAGGGTATAGTTGAGATGAACAAGTTCGGTTAGTAGTGACAGGTGATCAGCCCATCGCCTACAAAACACCAAGACCCTCTTGTCCCTCTACTGACTTGTATAGTATGCTATACAGGATGATTTTTGGTCGTCAACGTTCCCGAAAACTACGGAATCTCCTCATCATCACGATCATTTTTCTCCATGGAAGCATACCTGGGAAGTGTGTGGTTTCCAAAATATTAGGGTCCAAAGTTGAGTAAATAGACTGCGTTTTTCTGCATAAATGCACATAGACGCACGTAGCAAGATTTTTTCACGAGAAATAATTAATATCTGTCTATAAATAAACTAGCATAAACACTAGACACTATAAATTTCGCCAGATCAAGTAATTAAAAACACAAAAAAAAAATTCCCAGCATTTTTTTTGGCATAAACTTACTTTATATTATGTATAGAGTACGCACCCATCGTTAAAGGTGGTCACAAAAAACACCCTGTATATAGCTTGTATAGGTACTTCAACATGGAGTAAAATAAAATTAATAGCCTACTTAGAGAAAACGATTAGTTGAATTAGAAAAACTAATTAGTTTCATAAACTGTTTCAACTTACCAAATCATTTTTTACGAAAGTAATGAATATAAAAAATATGATACCTACTTTCATCCTATGATAAATACTGAAAGATTAGCGATGAGGTAGTTTTGCATAGGTACCTACTTATATCAATACCTACCATCAAGGACAAATAATTTTAAGATAAATTATTTGCAAAAACGGAGTTATAAATTCGCAAATAAGAGACAATTTCGCAACAAAAATGAGAATCCTAAATTTTTCAGCGATCCCACAATTGCTGGCAACCCTGAAAACCGTAACGTGATGCGTGACATCACAAGGACGCACAGAAATACTCGCTTTCAGTCGCTAGGTGAAGGTTAAAGACAGTTCCCGTAAATATACCAATAATTTTACGTCACTTTCCCCCCTTGAAAAAAAGTATTATAAGTACTATTACTATATATATAGGTATACCTACATATAACGATCTCTTAGTTTAGCATTTGGTAAAAAATATTGTTTTTACTATTTTCCTTTTCTTTGGTTTTGTAACTCTAAACGTAAATCTAAAGATTTGATAATAGACCCCAAGTTCCGATTTGATTTGAAAATAGCATCCCCAAACTTTCATTTATGTATTTCCTCTTTTTTAGACTTATTTTTAAAACTACAGAAGAGGGAATCATGACCGTGGTTCCGGTGGCAGTGACCAAAATCGCCTTCGGGGAGCACCAATATTATAGACTCTCGGGATATACATATACAGAGTGTTTTTTCGTGGCCATCCTTAACGAAGGGTTCGTACCACATGAAATAAAGTAAGTTTATGCCAAAAAATAATGCTGGGAAATGATGTAAATAAAAAAAATGAAATTACTTGATCGGTCAAAATTTATAGTGTCCAGTGTTTATGCTAGTTTTTTCATAGACAGATACTGGACAGATATTAATTATTTCTCATGAAAAAATTTTGCTACGCGCGTCAATGTGCATTTATGCAGAAAAACGCAATGTATTTACTCAACTTTGGACCCTAATATTTTGGAAACCAGACACTTCCCAGGTATGCTTCCAATGTTTATACAGGGTAATTATTCCCTGAATATACAGGGTAATTTTTGGTCGTCATCGATCCCGAAAACTACGGAATTTCCTCATCATTACGATCATTTTTCTCATGTATAAAAAGGGGATGTTACGCGAAATGTCATGAAAAATATCCTACCATGAACGTCATGTGACTTTTAAGCAGCAATACAGCCTAACTTATATCTAACAAAGATACACTGTGATTTAACGATTTAAATTTATATTTATATATATATATTTGACCCTTCATTAAATATGTAAAAAACGTATATTATACAGAGTGTAACAAAAAGGGTATGTTAAGCGAAAAGCTATGTGAGTAGCCCACTGAACCTATCCACAAAATTTGAGACTCGAAATCATATGTTTATTTTTCAAGATTGTATGAACATTCCTGAGATTTTTAAAAATTCTCCATACTATTGGGAAAAATAAACATATTGTGATTTTGAGTCTCACATTTTCAGGAGAGGTTCTCTACAGTGGGTTTTTCACGTAGCTTTTCGCTTAACATACCCTTTTTGTTACATTCTATATAATAAATAAATAAATAAAAAAACGATTCTTTCGATACCTACAGTTAATTAAAACCTCTTGCCATGATCTAACAAACATACATATGTACCTACGAGCCATGTGACCAGAAACTTTAAGCAGCGTAGTAAGAGTATCATTTCAAAGCCATGTTTCGGTCCTTATGTTTTATGCATTATGTAGCACGTAAGCCTTACCTATATTCCCGAAATGGGGTAGCCAGAACCACAGAATCATAAAAGAGATCCCACACAGCCACATTTAGCAAAGCAATTTACAACCACAATCAGAAAATTTAGGGGGCAGGTGCAAAAGACCATGTACCTCAAGTTCAGGCGACGGCAATCAGTGAAGTTGCTAGGTTATCGTTTGTGAGAATGCCCTAGTTTCTTAGTCAACTTTTACGACATGCACGGAAGGAAGAAGACGCGTCTAGTCGGTCTAGTCATCTATTAGGTTCAGATATACTTGCCATACTCTAGATATACAGACTGTAACAAAAAGGGTATGTTAAGCGAAAAGCTATGTAAATAGCCCACTATAGAGAACCTATCTACAAAATTTAAGACTCGAAATCACATTTTTATTTTTCAAGATTGCATGAAAATTCCTGGGATATTTAAAAATTCTCCATACTATCCGGAAAAATAAACATGTGTTTTCGAGTCTCAAATTTTGTGGATAGGTTCTCTACAGTGGGCTGTTCATATAGCTTTTCGTTTAACATACCCTTTTTGTTAGACCCTGTAGGTACTTTTGGCGCGGAAAACACCGCATGCGGAAGATATCTCTGCCAAAGTATATTGTTGCCTTGAAATCGGAGACTACCTCTGGTATGCTATCGAAGCGTTCATACTATAGGGGCACATCTCGAAAAGTTATTTCGAGTTTTTACAATATTTGGATACAAAATCAACATGGCTACATCTTAAACGCATTTTCCCAATACTCATTTTTTTTTCGAGTTGTGCCCCTATAGTATGAAAGCTGCGATATACTCTCTAATCTTATCTCTAATCCTCATCCATTCAGTATCAAAGGCTGATTTCCTCAAAGATTTCCTTATTACCCTGTCCCTATTTTTAAATAAACTAAACAGCGCGGCTAAGATGTATTCGTTTATTATACTTTGAACATTATAAATGACAGTTTTGTTAACAAATAAAGTAAAATTAATAAGCTAAATTAGTTACACGGCTATGGCTAAAAATGCATTGGACAATTTAAATGACTACTTCTTTTCTTTATTGCGTTCCGTTTCACGTGTTCCTATATCGATAGTTTTGGTTTTATAGCGGATTCCCTGTGATTCTGTGAAAAAAGATAAATGAAAAATGTTAATAATGAGACCTAAGGGCCTTGCTACACTGGCGATTTGCAAGCGTGTTTCCGACGTTAATGAGGCGATCGGTTACAGTTTGACAAGGATTTTGAAGAACTGACAGACCTCACGTATCTGTGCAAAGGTTTATAGAAGTGCTTCAAACTATAGTCCCAAAGAAATTACTAATAAAAATGTCCAAAATCTTCAAAGTTATGCTTAAAAGTCTTCATAACAATGCTACAGTTTTTAAGCTGACAATTACATAAAAATACTAGCTGACCCGGCAAACGTTGTTTTGCCATGTAAAAGGGGTAGATCCTAGAGGGGTGAAAATTCATGGTTGTATGTATTTTTGTATGCTGTATCATAAAAAATAAAAACAAAAAATTTTGTTAAAAAAAAAAATTAAAAAATTTAGGGGTGGACCACCCTTAACATTTAGGGGGATGAAAAATAGATGTTGTCCGATTCTCCACCCTAACCGATATGCATGCTAAGATTTACGAAAATCGGTCGAGCCGTTTCGGAGGAGTTTAACTTCTAACACCGTGACTCGAGAATTTTATATATTAGACGAGATTTATATATATTAAGATATCCTTGTCAAATTGTAAGTGCATATACCTACATATAATACATATGATACAATGAATAGAAACTAAATAAAAAGGGGCTTTACCTTACAAACTGTCCGCCCCCTGATTACCTAATTTGCAATAGCAAAACCGAAGCAAAGGGATGGCGAAAATTGTACAATATTCGCCTTGAAATCAAATTTCCTTTGAAATTCATTTTACGTAATACGAATTTGACAAGCAATCAGCGATTTTTCTACAATTTTCGCTATCGCTTTGCTTTTGCTAGTTAGGTAATAAGGGGGCCGGCAGTTCTGAATTTTTGATATGTTGTCTAGGATGGTTAGTGAGTATTTAAAATGCAAAATGCACAATTCCCTCCCCCCCAGCTTTTTTTAAATTATGGCTCATAATTTTGCTTAAGTACATTTTAGCTAGAAAAAAGTTACGGTCACATTGTATATAATGAAATTTCCTTTGCAAATTGTGCATTTTGCATTTTGAACACTCGCTAACCGTCCTAGAAAACATATAAGAAATTCATAATTACCGGATCATTTGCAAGGTAAAACTCCTCATTTAGTATTCACTGGACTAATAAATACATGGAAGTGACTGCAAAAACGCAATAAAGTAAAAAATTATGTAAGTACAGTTGAGATAGCCTGCCGATCTAAAAAAAAGTTCCATAAGTGACATCGCCAAAGAGACTTCATTTTGTTTGTTATATAGCTAGTTCTTTACTAATAGTAGAGTTTTCGGAGCGATATCACTTATAAATGACCAATCGCCTCAAAACACGCTTGCAAATCGCCAGTGAGCGACGGCCTTAACTACGTTTCAAATTTTAAAACGAAAATGTTTTCAGGTCATTTCTTTACACAAGTAAAGAATATAAAGTCAACGTCATAGTAGATTATGTGCTTGAAATAAAAGTTCAATAAATCATTTCATTCCATTGCTTCATATAGGCACCCTTAAAATACTTTAATTAAATCTTGTAATCGCGCTTAGAGCCTTTTATTAGAAATAAGCGACTGTTTAACGATGTACTAAAATTAAAAATAAACTACGTACTTAGGTAAAGTAAAGTTACAGTAAAGTAAAGTTACAGGGCAGTAAATTTTGTAACATTGCCGCAATTACTCTCACGATACTATTCGTACGATCGAATCTAATCATTTCTCGACTTGCGACATTGAATGCGACAAACTGTTTAGGCTCTAGTAGAGCGTGCTAAAAAATATACACTCGAAAAACATGTTCCTCGTTCTAACACAGTCAGGTAAAAAAGGAGGTTACTCAAAAACCAAGTTGTTTATAATATAATTCCTGTGTGCTGATAGATTATTAGAGTTACGTGTTTTCTCGTCTTCGTGGTATTCATCGACGTCTACATGCGGCGTGAACACAGCATCCTTGTAGTTTCCGTAACCGTCGCATTCCACGTCTGACTGGGTACGGCACTTCTCACGGGCACAATCTGCAATAAAGTTTCGAAATGCTCAGTAAGAGTTTGCCATTCGATCAAGTTTGCGTTAACGTAAAGCAGCTGACCAATCACATTATGGCGGGATGATATGATAAAAGTGAGAACAAAACGGCACTATGTTATTGGTTGAATAGGTAACGTTAACGCGAATAAGTTCGAGATCATAAATCACACTAAGCCCTAAGTATAACACATCTAGTAAGTTGTAGTAAAAGAGTCGATGGAAGAGCTATGTAAGGGTAAGACTTTGTCAATCTTTCCCTAAACAAAACTGGGAAATTCCCCTTTTTTTCGGAAGATATTAAAGGTTGATTAAATGAATATTTACACACTTCACAACACATTAACCTAGTTCCACACTAAGATGTCTAAAGCCTTGTGTCGTGGATACTAAGCAACGGTAGGTATACAACCTATACTCTATACATCAAATAAAGTAAGTTTATACAAAAAAAAAATGCTGGGAAACGATGTAATTTTTTTTTATTTTTATTACTTGATCTGGCGAAATTTATAGTGTCCAGTATTTATGCTAGTTTTTTCATAGACAGATATTAATTATTTCTCGTGGAAAAATCTTGTTACACGAGTCCTGTGCATTTATGCAGAAAAACGCAGTCTATTTACTCAACTTTGGACCCCAATATTTTGGAATCTAGACACTTCCTAGGTATGCTTCCATGGAGAAAAATGATCGTGATGATGAGGAGATTCTGTAGTTTTTGATTTTCGTTTAAACGACCAAAAATCACTCTATACGAGTACATAGGTTAGTATAAAAACATCCATAACTCGAAGACAAACATCATATAAATGTTGCACCTTCCGGGATTCGAACCTACGGCCTATGGAGACAAAACTTTGCTCTTTACTTTGTGACTAACAATGACCATTATCTAAAAGCACGATAATCTGTCTTGTCGAAAATATGCGACAAAAGCCGAGACGAAACCAATTACCAGAGTCATCTACCTGATGATGACTTGTAATGATGGTTCACAGATAAATTACGCACGCACTATTAGAGAGGATATTTATTGGCGCCGCACCAAAAAAAACAACAACAGAGAATGTAATTACTGCCTACCTGTTTTACTACTTGTTCTGTGGTAGGTACCTGGTCTTATCTATATAGATATGGCAGATAAGAACCTTTGTAATAAGGTAATGTCCCCCTTATCCTTCAATAATAATACTACAAATAACTATGACAAGCAACGGTAGACTCACTCATTCGTAAAGTCACTTTTTCACTATGGGATGTACCTAATGTCTATACAGGATGTTTTTTTGTGGCCACCATTAACGAAGGGTACGTACTCTATACATGAAATAAAGTAAGTTTATGCAAAAAAATAGCTGGAAAAAAATATTAAATTCCTTGATCGTGCGAAATTTATAGTGTCTAGTGTTTTTGTTAGTTTTTTTATAGACAGATATTAATTATTTCTCGTGAAAAAATCCTGCCACGCGCGTCTATGTGCAATTATGCAGAAAAACGCAGTCTATTTACTCAACTTTGGACCCAAATATTTTGGAAACCAGACACTTCCCAGGTATGCTTCCATGGAGAAAGATGATCGTGATGATGAGAAGATTCCGTAGTTTTCGGGAACGTTGACGACCAAAAATCAACCTGTATACATTTATTGAGATGTAAAAATTAATTGTTCGTCATACATTTTGTACGAGGCCATTCACACTGTGTAATATAATATATTACATCCCAAACTGTAAATAATATAAAAATTATTAATAAAGAAATGAAAAAAAAAATCACCGGAGTGAGTGTAAATAATATGATATTAGGTACACATTGTGAATGGTTTCATACAAAATGTATGACGAGCGATAAATTTTAATAGCGATAAATCTAATACCTAGAGTGTGTGAACTAACCACAATTCATGTTGGAGACCTCGATGCGAGGCACTTTGATTCCTCCGATGAAAGAGCCGTCCTCCAACGCACAGTAACAGGCAAAGCGACGACACTGCACATGCAATTATGTAAGTAGATAGATATCATCTTACATTTTACGATGACCATCTATGTGCTAAGATTCATATAAGGAGATAATTCATGTAAGGAAGATATCACAAAAAGGTGTGCATCTATCTACTTATACATATCTTCTATATCTTCTTCTATTCTATACATATAATAAAAATTTCACGAGTCGCTGTCTGTACATGGAAGATATATGAGAAAAGATATAGGAGACCCTTATCAAGGCAATAGTACCTACCCAAAAGAATGGTTTTTGAAATTTTTGTCTATTTGTCTGTGCGTTTGTGCACGCTAATCTCAGAAACGGCTGAACCGATTTTGATGCAGTTTTCAGGAATATATTGTGACAGCTCCCACTTAACATATAGGCTTTTTATCCCGGGAAAATGTTTTTATCCCGAATAATTTCGACATTTTGTTTTTTCTGTAGTCCACGCGGACGGAGTCGCGGGCGTCCATTAATTTTGAATAAAATCAAAGAAAAGATTACTTCACCAGTAGCTGTCTGCCTAGAGACGCTCGCTTCGTTCGCTCGACTCGTGCGTTGTTATTTTAACAGCTTCTAATCTAACTTAATATTAATTATGCAGACAAATTGCTACAAGTCAAATTATCTCCATCCAAACAAAACTCGTACTAATCAAAAAGCCTACCAGGGTTAACTCATACAATACGCCTTAGACACATACGCACGGATGTTTTTCCAAAATGGAGCAGCTAGAACTGCAGGATCCTAGTGGTGATCCCACAGCCACGTTTAGCATGTCGGAACAGATGTGAATGATCAGTGACAAGCTGCTTGTTTAACGTCTGACAAAATGTTTAACGTCTTGTTTAACGTCTAACAGTGACAAGCTGCTTGTTTAACGTCTGACAGAATGTTTAACGTCTGACAGTGACAAGCTGCTTGTTTAACGTCTGACAGAATGTTTAACGTCTGACAGTAACAAGCTGCTTGTTTAACGTCTGACAGAATGTTTAACGTCTGACAGTGACAAGCTGCTTGTTTAACGTCTGACAGAATGTTTAATGTCTTGTTTAACGTCTGACAGTGACAAGCTGCTTGTTTAACGTCTGACACAATATCTGAGTCGACTCTTACAGTTGGTGAATTTTAGCAAAGCCATGTATGTACCAGCACATGAATGATCGGTGGATATTACACACGTCCGTAGCAAAGTAGCATGGCACATATCTGGTGGAAAGGCAGCAACTAAATCTCAAAGTGGCTATCATTACCTGAACAGGAGCATACAGCCACAAAGGCGTGCACTGAGGGGCGTTGTAATGTAAATGACCGTCTGAACCAAACTTCTTCTTGAAGAACTTCATCTCTTTCTTACAGGGTTCTGGGGATGAGCAAAGTGGGAAGTTAAGGATCATTAAAATTTGCATCGACTTCTTCATATCGAGAAGCAGCCGTGGTGCAAATAAGCTAAGACCAAGTCGTCTTGTTGGGAGTTTAGGTACCAAACATTCTGCTGGACGTAGGCCTCCCCCAGGGCACGCCACAAGACTGCCATGGGGGGTATTTACCCATAGTCACCACCCTGGGCAGGCGGGTTGGTGATCGCAGTTTGTATTTTGAACTATGTTGTCAACACGGGAGGCGCTGCTGCCCACCTCCCGAAAACCCTTAATCGCCTCGTACGATACCCACGGGCGGACATGGGGTGGTACGAATTCTACTCTGCCGGCACCACGCGGCCACTGAGGAAAATGCCGCTAATGTATTATAATGAAACCCTGGATCAGCACAAGAAGGTTCAATAAGCTTAACACCCTCACCGTTAGGAGTATAATTGGGCTGGTCCCTTTTCCTCCTGCCACCGCCAACTGACTGCACGATGTGGATATCCTGGCAGCGACCCTGCCTGCAGACCAGGCCATCATCGCAGCCTGGTTCCAAGAATTCTTCTTCCACCTTTTAAGGGAGATAGACACATTGGCAGTTCAACCTGGTATAGGTATAACCGCTCACTCTCGGTAAACCAATACAAACTCTACACCTGAATTTCTCTCTCTATCCGCCACGTCAAATCAGATGAAATCGTATTAAAGTTGCATATGTATGCCATAAGAATAAGGTTACATAACAGATTTTACTGATTTCTGAAGAATACCAGAACCAACCTCGATTTCCTTGGATCCATTATTAATATGCTCAGTTTTCTTATATTCAGCACATTTTTGATTTAATTCTGAAAGATAAACAACAGATGTAAGACGTATCTTTTTCGTATCTCTGGTCTGGCCCTAGACTGATATGGCTTCACTTCGTATTTCTCAAGTAGGTAAGATGCTCTCTTAACCAAATCTAGTATTTATAAATAAGAATTTATTAGACATTGGCATACATAACCTCCGATAGGAAACCTTCGTATAGCTAATGCTATAAAGTTCAAGCTAATGCTTGAACGTGATCAAGTCTCACCGCTATTGGAAGAGATGGACTTGGCCATGGGTCCCGGCTTCACAAAATAAGAAGACCCTCACGTTGATAAGCACTGCACCGTCCACAGCAGTTGCACAGATCCTTGTCAGGAAGGAAGGCACCAACAGCGCAGCGGTCTTCAGACACCGTGCCACTTGGGCAGGTGTACCCTCGGCAGGAGATAGGGCAGTCGTTCAGGTCACTGGGAGCTTCGTAGCGGAAGTTACGACGGCTGGAAGATATACTAAAAAGTTTACGGAAATTACTAATGCTGGAGAATATACAAGAAAATTTATTGATATTCCACTTAAAGCAAGACTGGGTATATCACACGGAATTTATTTAAGCTACGATTCCTAGGATAGCAGTGGTATAAAAGGGCAAGTAACAAAAACTATGTAACGCCAAAGATAAACTAATGTTAGTTGTGATCGCTTAACGACGAAATCTAGGAGAACTATTAATTCATGTCAAAACCAACATTAGGTTTCACAGACCGTATGATTTTACTATTACTGTTAACACTGTTAACTAGCCAAATACTGACAATGAATAGAAACATAAATCGAATTAACTTACATATGCAGCGTTTCTTTTGGTAACTGCGGCACTGTTACTGGAACACCTGAAGGTAACGTAGAGGATATTAGGTTACTCAAACCAAAAACTAAATATTTCACTGGCATCTCTAAAGCTGATGATTACTCATCATCAGTATATGTGCGAATATTAAAGAAAAATCACACACGATTCGCTATTCTTTGACTTGCTTAATAACAATGCTTTTTCAGTTATTCACCATAGGCACTTTGAACAGACTTCTATTATTGCACATTTTATTATTTATTATGCTTAGTACCCACGACACAAGACGATGAAGTGTGTGAATATTTATTTATATTTATGCATAATTATTAGACTAATAGAATTTCCATTTGGATCATAATATACTTAGATCCCTTTTTCAATCTTTTCTCCATATTTATTTACATTTAAGATATTTTTTACGGGAACGAATTATATCGCAATAATAAAAGAATATTTTCACAATTTTATAGCTACACGGTTTTCTAATATTATAGTATAGTATTAAAAAAACTATACAGGGTGTAACAAAAGGGGTATGTTAAGCGAAAAGCTATACAGGATGATTTTTGGTCGTCAACGTTCCCGAAAACTACGGATATCCTGTATAAATAGCCCACTATAGAGAACCTATTTCCAAAATTACAGACTCGAAATCGCATGTTTATTTTTCCAGGTATGTAGTATGGAGAATTCCTAAACAACACAGGAATGTTCATACAATCTTGAAAAATAAACATGCGATTTCGAGTCTCAAATTTTGTAAATAAGTTCTCTATAGTGGGCTATGTACATAGCTTTTCGCTTAACATACCCCCTTTGTTACACTCTGGATAGTATTAAAAAGTGGTATTAAAACGGAATAAAATCGGCTACCTACTCGTATAAAATATAAAATACGATATAATTATTACATCAATTAAATAATATAAGTAATAAGTAATTACGATAAGAAAAAAACTCCAAGAGGTCCTTACATCTTCTTAAAATCTTATCACATCTCAGAGCTCGTTTTTCTTGATGCGGGTGTCCCCAATAAGGGTTGCAGCCTGCTCTGAAATCTAATCACAAAAATATATTTATAATGCTCATGAAAATGTAGAGATTAGTTCAGATAAGATCTCTAAAATACGACAACGTTCGCTGTTCGTTTCGTTTACCCCTTCGGAATCTGGCATAAACATATTTGAAAAGAATACGAGATACCTAAAGAGATAACATTTTGATCAAGTTATGTACATTTGGAAAATAGTGGATGGGAATTCAAATATAATTAACAAATAAGTTTTACCTATAGTAGTAACTGGCAAGAACTCTTCGCGGTCAAAACTATACACATCTGCTACGCAAGATTGATCCAATTCTAAAAGACATAATAAATGACAAAAGTTATATGACCACATAGCGAAGTAATGAGATATAGTTTACATTCTATGGCTACTTAATAAGGTAGAAATTATACGAGTAGATAAGCCCTCTGTTTCAGTAGCGAAATAGATGTGAAATATGTAAGCTGCATTCAACATAACAACTGCGTGCGTATATTCTTCAAGTTATATAAAAGTGACATGGTTTACAATTTTTATATAATTTCATAAATTACTTACCTCTGTAGAATACACATTCGTCACAACATCGGCATTGAGAGTAGTCAGCAGGCAAGAACATTGTTTTATACTTCCCATATTTACGATCGCAGTAGCTTCTTTGTTCAGATGGCAATACTTTTCTTTCGCTATAATAAATTATTGAAATGGGTAAGTTATAAAATATATAAAGATATATTTTATTTAAGAGCAGCGCGATACCAATCTAGTTAAAATAGTATTGAGCCCAAATTTTGCCTTGTGGGACACCAATCAATCATGAAAATTAAATCAATTTCAATTAAATATTGATGTTAATTGCTGGGAATCGGGTGAATGGGGTACTTAATTATTTTATGAGTAGCCAGAAAGTGTCGCAAACGGCATGTCTGGCTGTTCATAGAGGTGTTTTGGTGCCGACTCTTATGTATGGTAGTGAAAGTTGGGTATGGCAGAAACCAAAACACCAAAGTCAAGTGAATGCAGTGAAAATGAGAGCATTAAGAAGTATGTGTGGAGTCACTTTGAAAGATAGAATAAGAAATGAGGTGATCAGAAAGAAGTGTGGTATGTGAAGAGGATAGATGAAAGTAAATTGACAAAGAAAGTGTACAACGGAAGAGTGGATGGAAGGGTTGGAAAGGGAAGACCTCGCCGGACTTTCACCGATGAAGTTGGTGAAATTCTAGAAAAAGGTCAGGTCTAAAGCACCCTAAACCGACGAACGTGCATGAAGAATATCATTAAAGTAGATGAAGCGAAAGAGGTGTCTCAGGATCGTAGCAAATGGAGATCCGTTATCTCTACCTACCCCTCCGGGAAAGAGGCGTGATTTTTATGTACTTATTTATTTATGTTAATTTCTGATAAAAAAATATGTAATTAGCTAAATAGGTACTTTAAAAGCAATTTTATTGCTTGTTCCGACATTTCACCTAGAATATACATGTAATCTATTTCTACAGTATCAAAAGCCTAAGAAAAATCCTTACATGCAAGAGTCCCGAAAGAGTTCGCACTCCGTGTTGTTATTGAAATGAGGACACTGAGGGCAAATTTGATAATCTGGAAATGAAATTAATATTCCTTAAATAACTAAGTACTTAGGTACTATAAGTTGAAG
The DNA here is from genome assembly GCA_014607495.2 of Carposina sasakii. Taxonomy (NCBI): domain Eukaryota; kingdom Metazoa; phylum Arthropoda; class Insecta; order Lepidoptera; family Carposinidae; genus Carposina; species Carposina sasakii. The sequence continues at coordinate 714,592 of CP053170.1, forward strand.
TATTAAGTTTTTCTACTGATAAAGGGAAAAACACTAGATATAAGTACTACTTATAGCAACATTGTGGTGACCAAAATAATTAGCTATAGAAGAAATTAATTGAATTTGATATCAAAAATTATTTTTACACTAAAGAGCCTAAGCAAAAGGATTACTCACCTATTCGAGACCTACAAATAGGTCTAACGGTTCTAAACGACGGAAACCGCACAAGAGACGACGGGTTACTCTGTTCACACTTCTCATAGTCTATATCCACCTCATTCTTCCGTATAAGAGATAGTATCTCGGTCTCTCTCCAGTATTCGCTGTTGTCTTTGGCTTTTGACACCAGCATTATAAAGGGTAGGTACTGTAATTTAATTGGTGTGAAGAATTGAAATGAAATGAAATATCTCTACTCTTTAAAAAACTAACAGAGCAAGTGCTCGTAATTTAAAATATGACCATAGAAGATATATGTAGAATCGCCAGTGTGACCAGGGAAATAGGTCACAAATTAGGAAAATGAAATTATAAAATCGGCTACATTTCCGTGCATGTCGTAATTAAGAGTGGACTAAGGAACATGGGCATTCTCTCAGGCGATAAGCCAGCAACTTGACACTGATAATCCCCGCTATCATAAACATGGCTGTCTTATATTGAATTCTAGACACACAAATAAAATAGTTTATAAGTTTGTAGTGTAAAGAATCTTCCAAACCTGTTCATTCTTAACACTGGTGTTATTTGTTTTGACCCGAGACTGAACAGTCTTCTTGGGGTCCAGAGAAAGAACCGGCACCACACTGTCACAAGCCACATGGTTAATATAAAACACTACGAACAACAGAGGTAAATATAATATAGAAGGGAATTTCATGATTTGTATTAAATATTTTTTTGTCTAAATATGTTCATGACATGTTTTTGATTGTTTTATTCTTCTGTCAAATTGATTTGTTGTGCTTTCATCAAAATTTGTCAAAATCCATAAATTTTCTTGAATTTTCTGTCCGCAAAGGTTTTCTCCTTATTCACTCCGTACCTTAGAGCCTTAGAGCTCCGTACTTACTTAGTTTAGGACTCATTCACCCTATTCTTCAGATACTATAAGGCCCTTTATCCGAAATGGAGATTCTTCTAAATCTGGGTTTCATTTTTCTTCCGTTCTTATTCCTAGGGATCCTATGGTGTGATGATCACGCTACAAAATCTACCTACATCGGACAAGAACATTCCCCATAGCAATTTGTGTCTATAATTTTCACAGGTAGTTATAACAATCTACTTAATACACACTTCCAATTACTTAGATAAAAGTATTTTAATAAAAGACATTTGGAGCGCGACAATCATTTTATTCGTTGTAAAATTCTTTACAAAAGTGACAATAATATAAACAGAAAAATGTAAAAACATTGGTCCTACAGGTCCTACCCACTCAGATACTAACTACTTAGTAGTAATTAATTTAGGAACAACATTTTGTGATGAGAAAATGATTGATTAAGGGCCGTCAGATAGACTATCAGAAGAATAAAGTTAATGTTGTCTTGTTCTAAAACTTGGATCATGATAGAGACAGCATCAACTAAATATGACAATCATGGACATAATTATGCAAACGGGAACCAACCCACTAATGTACATATTAAATAAAATATATTAAATACATAAGCATTCAAAAATGAACTTTCTATCGACCTTGTAAACATCAAAATAATCTGTAAATTTTGTTAGAATTCGATGTTACTGTTTATGTGGGTTGGTTCCCGTTTGCATAACTAAGTGCCATTATGAAAACTATAAGGGCCGATTTTTCCAATGGTCAGATAGATAGCCATAATAACACGGACACTAGACAGCATATTATAATAATATTTTCAGTTTTTTTTATTTTATTTGTATTATGGGTGGCAGTGTAATTTAAATTTCTTATAATCCATTGAGCGACATTTCAGCAACATTTATTTAGTGTCTAACAGTGGTAAAAGAACCTACTTTATGCGACTACAGACAGACAAGACAAAAAGCTCACTCAGTACGTATTTTTTATATAAAACTAGTGGCCCTCAGCAATCTGCTTACTGGAAGAGTGGGAGATTATAGCTACCTACAGGTTCCAATTAGTTTTAAATTTCCCCCAGGGTACGTACACCCAAAGACACTCAAACAATTTAATTTAAATCGGCGTACCTGAACCTCCTCCAGTTTAGTGTTTAGCAATACTTCAAAAACTTAGGCTGGATTTTAAAAAATGTGCGATAAATAAAGTCACATTCAGGGTAGGTATGAATTACCTTACGATAGCCACAAAAAGTATAACTTTTACTACCATTTATACAGGGTGATTTTTGGTCGTCAACGTTCCCGAAAACTACGGAATCTGCTCATCATCACGATCATTTTTCTCCATGGAAGTGTCTGGTTCCCAAAATATTAGGGTCCAAAGTTGAGTAAATAGACTGCGTTTTTCTGCATAAATGCACATTGACGCGTATAGCAAGATTTTTTCACGAGGAATAATCAATATAAATCAAAAGTCTATGAAAAAACTAGCATAAACACTGGACACTATAAATTTCGCCCGATCAAGTAATAAAAAATAAATTACATCGTTTCCCAGCATTTTTTTTGCATAAACTTACTTTATTTGATTATAGAGTACGTACCCTTCGTCAACGAAAAAACATCCTGTATATCTACTTAATACTGATTTTGATGTAATCCTATAATATTGTCGGCAGAGAAGTCTATAGCTATCTATATTTATTGAAAAATTTTAATATCTAATACAAAAAATTAAATTCTATTGCATACCTATAATGACTAGAAATGTTGTGAACACTTTGAATTTTCCTGTCGTAAATAAAAAAACATTGCACAAATTAAATTAAATACCTATTAGTATTATGAACATATTATAAAAATGCAGCAAATTATTGTTAAATATGTGTGAGTAATTCATAATAACAATAATAAGATAACAAGAGATAAAAATTGGAATTATCATGATTTAACAAAGGCAAGTTAAAATAAACTATTAAAAAAGATACAACCAAAAGTTTCGTGGATAGGGCTATACAGGGTGTAACAAAAGGGGAATTTTAAATAAAAAAAAAACATAATTTAAAAAATCCAAAAACCCGACTTCTTAAAAAAGAACCAAATAATGTAAATAATAAAAAAACTGAAAAGAAAAAAACAAGCACTTAGATGTCCGATGGTCTAGAATTCTATAATATTAATATAGAATGAATACTATTGAAGAACATAAAATATTATCTAATGATCGTAACATAACAACTGAACAGTCGGGATCCATTATCCGACAGCCAAGCTAATATTTCAATATATTGCAAATATTTTATGCTCTTCAATAGTATTCATTCCATATTAATATTATAGAATTCTAGACCATCGGACATCTAAGTGCTTGTTTTTTTCTTTACAGTTTTTTTTATTATGTGCATTATTTGGTTCTTTTTTAAGCAGTCGGGTTTTTGGAATTTTTAAATTATGTTTTTTATATTTTATTTTTTGTTATATGTACCTAGTTACTAATAGTACGCTTCAAGAAACATGCTCAACATGCTCGGCAGCAAAAAGTTTTCGCCTTGCTGCTGTCTAAAACTTATATGTGAGAATGGTTGTTACCCAACTTTCAATCGATATAGATCCTAAACGGTTGGTCAAATCGAAAAATGTTGAGAGAAACCTAATAATGGTTTTTAAATACCTATTCAACTATACCCCACTCGATATAGTTTGTCTACTTTATTTTTTTTTCATTTTCACAAAATGGCGTCCAGCAGTCGCCATATCGGATTTTCACTAACGTCATGTCTTTAGTGACACTCCCCGGGTTAAGAGGAATCGATTGACGTATGAATCATAAAACTGAACATACATACATACATACATAGGCTGTTAAACACAATACTACTCCTTTGCGTCGCGCAGTTGGGTAAAAAGAGTCATCTTTTTGGTTTTATATAATTTTATGCCAACTAATGACTTTAAATCCTAAATTGCTCGGGTGATAAAAAACATCCATGACTCGTAAACAAAGATCGATATTCATCATATCAAAGTTGCACCTACCGGGATTCGAACCCAGAATTAATAGGTTCTCAGGGCCATCAAACTGCGCCAATCAGTATTGATAGTCATCGTCAGCCTATTGCAGTCCACTGCTGGACGTAGGCCTCCCCCAGTGTATGCCAACTTCGAGAGAGAAATCACCAGAAGAGTGCAGCTTAGGTGGGCAGCGTTTGGGAAGTTGCGTCATATCTTTGAGTCATCCTTGCCACAATGCCTCAAGACCAAGGTGTTCGATCAGTGCGTTCTACCAGCCATGACTTAAGGAGCCGAGACGTGGAACCCGACGTTGGGGCTGGCTCATCGATTACATGTCACTCAGAGAGCTATGGAAAGGTCAATGCTCGGAATTTCGCGAATGGACAAAGTCCGAAATGAGATTATCCGGCAGAAGACCAAAATGTCATCTGTCGTAGAACCGATGGACGGTGGAGTAAACGGGTTCTCGAATGGAGACCGCGCCTCGGCAAGCGTAGCGTGGCCAGATAGACCGATGACTTAAAGAGGACGGCTGGTAGTGACTGGATGGCAAAAACGGGAGATCGAGCCATGTGGCGTACACTGGGGGAGGCCTACGTCCAGTATTGATAGTGTAGGTAAATAATAAGTAGGTAATGAAGGCTATACTTTGCTATCACCTTTTGATAATAAAAGTGTTTGCCCTTAGCACTTAACGAAAACAAAAAATAATAAATATTCAAAACATTTGTGGATAAAAAAAAAACAAAAAAGAAAGACATAACATAGTGAGACACCTCACAGTAGCTATATTACAAGAAACAAGGTTTAGGTTATATTTCCACTGAAGCGGAGTGGAGCATTGCATGATTTTATCAATCATAACCATCGATATATTATTAGAACATAAAGAATCGAACGGTTTGCATCAACACTTTGACGGACTATAAATCAGTCACCAAGAAAGCTCCATTAAATTACCAAAAATCCCGTATAATATACAAATATCATTCAAAAGTGCACCTGTAAAAACTTAATACATATTATCTTCAATAGGCGACACCGAATACAAAACGAGCCTTACATCATCGAATACTAGTCCGTAAGTCCATTAGAGCGCTTGCCGTGATCACTCCATGCCTCTGATTTAAGGATCTGCCTAAATAACTGCCATAGTCTGCATCTCCACCTATAGTTATAGTTGAAAAGGACGTGGAATTCCTTCTCTGCTGAAGGGTTTTCTTACCAGCGCTCATGTAACCTATCTCCGATGGACTCTGCCTAGTGACAGTTTGAAAGTAATCACCGTGGCAGTGACCGTTCCAATCTTGACTTCTATGCTCGAAGAGTTTAGTCGCTTTGAGGGGCTTAGCTACAGGGTCTGTCCGGTAGTTGGGTCGTTCAGGCCTCGTGAGCTTGGGCCGGGTTTTCTGGTCTGCGGAGACGCTAAGCTGTTTATGAGTTTTCGTGTGGGTTGAGTACGATTTGGTTGTTTCTAATTCGTGTATGCTTTTACTGGTTTTTGTTGTTGGTGGCACCGGGTGAGGTTTACTGCTGGAAGAGGTAAAGTATATTTGTAAGTTTCGATCTAGCGGACACTTTTCTTCTAAGAATAAATTACATTTTCGGAATATTGGACTTATTCTCATTGATTAAACCTTGCCTCGGAGATTGCGCTATATCTAAAGGGTGAAACCATCTACATGACATAAGTAAATAAAGAGTCAAATACATAAAGCGAGAGTGGTTCTCTAAATGCCAAAACATTCCTTAGTCGCAAGCAAATAACAAGTTGTACGTTTGTAGGTCCGATAAAAGAAATATTGCCAACGATACCTAGAATGGCTCTTCTTCGGCTGGCTGCCCACATGGCCTGCAGTCTTCGCCATAATGCTGTACAGCTTGTTCCTGTAGTCATCGACCGACATCTGCTTGTCGTCTCGTAGGGGAAGGAGCACGTCTGAAGGTAGCGTTGGTTCATCACGCTCGCGGTGGAACCTACGTTGGGAATAGATGGATTATGAGAATTTTAAATGGAGATAGGAGGGGATTTACGACTGGAGACTCGATTACTAGTTTGTTGATGTACGTTGTTTAGCATATTATGTTATGATTGCGACGATGATACTTTATGTTTATTTTGGCCCTGGTAAGCCCCTTCTCTACAAGAGCTAAAGATAAAGACAAAATCTCCTAAAGACACTTTTCCCTTTATCGGTTTACTCTGACTCTTACAATGACTTAATAACTTTGGATGATGTGATAAAATATACACAAGGAGACAATACTCACTTCGCAACATACTCATGATCCAGCGCCCGTTCAGCGCTCAGCCGTTTCGTAGGATTGAAGAGTAGCAGCCTCTGCACCATGTCTGAGGCGTCTCGAGGGGCACACGACAGTAGGGACGTTAGCGAAGCACCCGGGTTCGTGGTGGAGGCCTGTTCTCGTATGAGGGAGGAACCGTAGCCGCTGCAGACTGCTGATATGTCTGTGATAGGTGAAGTTCTCTTCTGCTTATACTTGGTTTATGGCATAAGTATTGTTGTATTGCTATACACGTAATGTTGATGATATAAAAAGTTCCAAATGCTCTAATATAAGATAAAGAAGAAAGAAAGAGTTTACTTGATCAATCATATACTTGCTGGATCTTATCATTATAGAGTTCGGTCAATTACTCGAATGACGAATTTTACCATCTCTTTTTGAAATTACATTATTGGAAACGTTATTTTTCATCCCGATAGCTATACATAAGCCAAATCTCGGCAAACAAAGCTGAATCCCTCAGCACAATGTTTTAATGATGAAACGATCAATCATATCCTAACGGGTTATATTATGGAGAAGTGTTTTTATCTTAGTCAAGATATTATATATGTTTTCGTTTAAAATCATATTGAAAAAGATTTGGTCTACCACGGACTGCCACTTGCGTTTGAGTAGTCTCTATCAGCTTATCTGCATCACTACGTAAAAAAGTCTTTGTCTTCTAACGTACTAGGACATTATATTGATTGCGGGAATTCCCACAGCTATATCAAGTACCACCTACTACAATATACTTGCCTATAATAAATAAACTACTTATAAGTACCCCATATTAGTCTTAACGTTCTACATGCTTAGCTTACCTTCAGGAGAAGGCCTGGGCAGAGCAGCCATGATCCTCTCGATCTGGTTGACGGTGGAGGTCCCAGGGAACAGGGGCTTGCCCGTCAGCATCTCCCCGAGAATGCAGCCGAGTGACCACATGTCTATGCCTTTTGTGTAGCTACGGGATAAGGATGAAAGTCATTTAACACATTCAGTATCGACGACTACGTATTTGCGTCTTTGCGCTTATTTGCGTCATGGCACTAGGCGTTGACCTGATGTCGGCACCCTTAGAAAATCTGCTGGCAGCGAATGAGTGCTATGGTTTCCTAGGATACCTTTGTAGGTACTTTTTGGCACCAGCAGGTTGTAGGCACTTGTAGTAGGTACTCTGTAAACTCTGTGCTACCTGATTTCTGTACCTTGGTATACATATACTTAGTATATACCATATTATGTCCAGAATGACGACATACACCTATGGAGCTATTCTAGTGGACCTATATACCTATGTAGGGGCATAAGTGGAAAATAGGATGGAAACGCCTACCTTCGAAGTGGACTGTATCTGGCGGTAGTAGTTGCGCAGACGCCTAGCACTCCAGTTGGTGAATTTGCCAGTATTGCGGATTTCCTCATTCGCCAATCCGTACATAAGATAAAAGGGTGACACTCGCAAGGTATCTTGATGATTTTCCTTCCTGGTTGACGGACAATCGGTATGTGGACCGAACCGGGGTAGATACTCCAACGAAATGCATACAGCCTATTGCAGTCCGCTGTTAGACGTAGCCCCCAGGGCACGCCACAAGTCTACTGCCATGGTCATGTTTTATTCATAGTCACCACGCTGGCTGGACAGACGAGTTGCTATCCTTCCTGCAAAATATACTTACTTCTTACTAGCAATGAGTATCTCCGGTGCCCTATACCATCTCGTTGCGACGTAGTCAGTAAGGCACGGATCCGCGCCTTCCTCCCCACTTGAGTAGATGCTGGATACTGATCGCGCCAGACCAAAGTCGGCTAGTTTTACTCTGTAAAGAAATTGGGTATTTCGCACCATAGCAAATACGCTGTCATAGCTTAATGGTTAAGACGTATAAGTTCCAATCGGACGACGTATGTTCGATCCCAGTCACGGACCACTGAGTTTATTTAATGTACGAATTTTAATGTTGTAAAATTTACATTTATATATTTCCAGTGCTCCGCAAAGCTTACTTAAAAATGCCGTTGGTCCTACGCCTCCGTCCGACCGGTCGGATTTCCATTTCATCGGAGGGCTTAGTGTGACTTTTATCTTCAAACTCGATCGCGTTAACGTCAACTATTCAACCAATCGCGTATTGCTGTTGTTCTCATTTTTATATTACAATACATCATTACGCCATAATGTGAGAGATGAGAGAAGGAACACAGAGTTTTTGCGCATACATGTTAGTCCTATGTAGTTGATTAATCTCCGCTACATCTATCAACCAAATCACAATCATCCTGTAGTTAACCCTTCTGAAATAAGGCCTTACCTGCAAGCACTGTCAATAAGCACATTGCTCGGCTTCTGATCCCTATGTATCACATTCCCAGAGTGTATGTACTTTGTGGCTTTCAGCATTTGATACATAATATAACGTTTGTGGATATCTTTGAGTATGTTCCCGCGTTTTATTACGTTGTGCAGGTCCGTCTCCATGTATTCGAAGCCTAGGTAGATGTCGCGATTGTTCAGAGCCCTGGAAATTAAGGGAAAAACTTTTAGGGCTACCAATCTTATCGGGTACTTTAGCCGACGTAAATAGGTCAGAAAGTCAGAGATAGAGCCACAAGGATGGAAGATAACAAGCAAGAGCAGACCTTTCCTTATGTCGTCCGTCCATCCGTCGTTTCCGTAGAACATTAGCTTGCTTAGACAATGTCACATTGTTTATCGATCGAATCTAGGTACCTATAGGTAGGTATAAGTTCGTCAACGAAACTTTTTGTCGCAAGAGTCGACTAATATAAGGAACATTCTCTCAGGCGATAAGCTAGCAACTGACACTGATCGTTTACATCTGTCACCGCCAAGCTAAACGTAGCTGTGGGGTCTCCTTCTTCTTTTTTTAATATGTTACTTAGTTTTGACTGTGTCGCTGGGAGTTTTCTTGCTATTTCTTCTTCCAAGCAATGACACTTCACTGAAATAGTGTAACAGTAATAGTAGAATCATGCGGTGTGTCAGACCTAATGTTGGTTTTGCCATAAAGGAGAACTGTGCAGTTCTCCTGGATTTCGTCTTTAGGCGACATTAACTCTTATTAGCTCCACGTTGGTGGCTATTAAGCCCCGAATCGCTAACTTATGCCTGACAGACCGTAACAAATCGCACCTTGGGGTGGTGACCGTTGCCAAAGCAAAAGCTTTGCGATTTTTTTTTTTGTTGTTTAAATTCACCTCCTTTTTTGTTTGATAGCGGTTTCATTTTTGGGGTGCGAACATAGAAAGTAACATAAATTAGACAATCGACAAACAAGTTGTTAATGCTTTAATGTCGGATAAATGATTTTGAATTTTGAATTTTTTTGAATTTCCTTTACGATCCTGCAGTTCTGGCTACCCCATGTCGGGAACATAGTCGTGTCTATAGATATGTATGTTTGTTAAGCGACATAATGAAGTCCAACCTCTTTTGACATGGAGATTAGAGGTGTAAACTTTTGTAGAATTTGTTTTGAACCCCACCCTTTATTCTAGGTCAGCTTACCTGTGTATACTATGCAGTTTGACAACATTAGGATGATTCCTAAAAGACTGCAGAAATATGATCTCTCTAAAAGTCCTTTGAGCGTCCGTCTGGTTTCGAAACGCGTCGAAAATCTTCTTAATAGCGACAACGTCTTTGGACTTTTTGTCCAATGCCTTCCAGACGATTCCGTAGGCTCCTTTACCCAACCTCTTTTTAATCTCGAACCTCTTTAGAATGTGCTCGTCGATCTCCGACATGTTCTTTTCGGAGGCGGTTTTTACCGGTTTCGGTGCATCCTTCTTTCTTTCATCCTTTTTTGGTAGTTGATTGTGATTCATTTGTATATTTTAACGGGTTATAGGTACGGCGTTTTTATATAGATATTCAGGCCTGAAATTGAATATTTTAGTAGTTTTCAGTTTTGGTTTTTGTGATGTCGTGACTTTTGGAATGCTATACCATGTTCGTACCTGCCTGTCTTAATGATTATGCAAATTATAGGTAATTCAAATGCAAGAGGCAAGCGTGACTACAATCATTTCAAACGTTGATCACTGAAAGCTAAGCAACCAAAAATAGATCGATGAAAAGTGATTTCCATACGAACTTACTCAATATTTAAAATTATTTTACGACATAGGTTGTAAATAAACTGCTCACTAAACACTTAGGTACGCAACAACACTTACGTGCAAAATTATATCAACAAATTACAAATTCCATATTTAGTTTATAAATTCTTGTAAAATTGATTTAACTGCGACAGAAATGAATTAAGGGCAGTTGATTGAACTTTGATGGTCGAAATTCATTTGTTTACGCCGCCCAAACAATCGTGCGGTTGCCATGGTAACCACAACTGTCAACTTGACAGAGTGTGTAATCGATTGGTAAATATTAACAACCTGTCAATACGTTTTAAAAAATCGTTAAAGGTTTGCATGATTTGACCTTAAAAAAATTGTATCTGATGTTAAAGATTTTGCAAGACGTATCATTTATGACAAAATCTGCAATCCTCTCAAAACCTAAACTTTTTATTGGCTTAATACGATTACAAAACCTCAAAATAAATAATTGCTTATTGACTCCATAATGTTTTATTATTATTAATTTTATTTATTACATACATCACTACATATCTATCTTGTTTTATTATTTTTTGTATACAATAAAGAATACTTGAAATTAATACTACGATTAAAATCACTTAGTGGGTTGATGGAATTTAATCGTGCATAGCTTTATTGTATTTTGTAGATACAATAAAAATATGTTATGATCAATGATAAATAATATATAAAAAAGATATAACTTAAACTACGACATGGGTAAGTATATTTAGCTTAGGTATTTCTTGAGACCTCTAGTTTTGGCGAATGTGTGATTAATGTAAAATAAAACACCTTTTTGTAACATTAAACTTTAATATTTCATTCAAAAGTTAGTAGGTAACGGGAATATATTCTATTTAAAAATAAAACATTTAAATTCTAATAAATAATGCGCACTTACAACCAAACCAAAACGGTAAAAAAAATGTAAAAAATAGGGTAACAAAAAACTAAAAACTATTATTATTACCTAAATAAATGGAATAAAAAATATAAAGGCACCTATTATTATTATTATGCACTGTATTTTCTTAGCAAAAAAATATTTTATTAAAATAAATAAAATTCTTCATAGAATATCACAAAAAATACTACTAAAATACTAACTACCACTAAAATACTACTTATGAATGTTCTTACTAAGGTAAGCTAAGTACCGGCACAAAAAATAATACGCTTAACACGCTTTTTACTTAACTTATCCATCTACATTATAGTCATATGAAAAACACGATACGAATGTAACTCTGTACTTAATGTATGTTGCTTTACGCGACAGATCTACACAATATATATATTTTTTTAAATCTTATAATAATTCAAGTAGCTATACAGAGGTGACAGCCAGGAAAATGCTGAACAAGTACCATTGTGTTGAGTTATACGACAGTGTTATTACTCGCAGGAAATGTATTTTTTATTTGATTATCAGTAGTCTTTGCTCTCCGGCAATGGTATTGGGCGATCCTGTGACTAATTAAATGGGTTTATTGATTATTGTGTGACACTTTGCTGTTTTATGGATAATTTGTGACTCTCCATTAGGGTTGATCAGTTTTTTAAACTTTTTTAGGGCAACTTTTTTTTGAAAATCATCTTTTGGTAAAAAAAATATTTTTAAGTCGTTATCTAAGGCCTAATTAAACGATAATTTTTTTTTTTCTGAAAAAAAAATGTCGGAAAATTTTGGAATTTTCTTGCGAATATTTTCAGTGATTTCCGCCTCAGAATCATGGTCTGAAATCATGGTATCAATATTTTCCTGGCTGTCACAAACACCCTGTATACTTGATATTAGTAAGTCATATTTCTGAGAATCATATTTATTAGATGATATTACCTAGATGAACACATACATTAGTAGGTAGATATTTACTGTAATATTTTTAAAATACTTTATTGTATGTCCCACTGCTAGGCATGGGCTTCATCGGTTTTAATAAGTATTTTATAATGCTACCTATTTAACATTAATAGTTTTATGTTTATTATCTGAAGGATTTCAAATGGGTAAATAGGTACCTACACACTAATATGTATTATTTTTGAGATTAAACTTTTGAATGTAAGTTTGTACCTATGTACAAGTCTTATTTTTATTATAAAATGCCTGAGTAGGTACTAAATGTGATAACTATTATATTATTTTGAGAACTATCTAGCTTTGACTGTTACAGTTTCTAACTATCAACCTTCCTTAAAAAGGCAGTATTAATTATTACTAGGAATAACTAGCTTATGTAGTTTTCCCCTAACAGACTGAATTTGAATACATCACCCACAATTAAATGCGCACTCCGTTTTAAATTCCAACATGGATTGTAATAATAATAGCAGTAGGGACTTAGAAGTTCATCCGTACATTATTAACGTCAAAATTTGTTTTTAAGCAACGGTATATAAATACAAAGATAAGTATATACAGGGTGTAACAAAAAGGGTATGTTATGAGAAAAGCTATGAATTATAAAGAACCTATTCCCAAAATCACGTGTTTATTTTTCAAGATTGTATGAACAATCCTGATTGTTTAGGAATTCTCCATACTAACTAAAAAATAAACATGTGATTTCGAGTCTCAAATTTTGGGAATAGGTTCTATATAGTGGGCTATTTTCATAGCTTTTTGCTTAACATACCCCTTTTGTTACACCCTATAGATAGAAACATCCATGACTCGGAAACAAATATCGATATTCATCATACAATGTTTGCATCTACCGGGACTCGAACACAGCTGCTTAGTACCCACGACACAAGACCTTAGGGATCTTAATGTGGGACTAAGTTAATGTGTTGTGAAGTGTGTAGGGAAATATTTGTATTTATTTATTTGTTTTTAATACCTACCTATCCACACAACCAGCTCAAACTAAGAAGCAGTGAAGGCACAATCCTGAACAACTGAACTATACCTACGTTTGAGCATTTACATGACATTCATTGCCTTTAAGTTAAAGCAATGGTGGATGAATTTTCTTTCTTTCTTCTTCTTCAAGTCGCCCAAGATCCACAGATGATGGTGTTGGTAGACCACAAGGCACGTCCAACATGTGTGCCTCATGAGTCATGATGTGTTCTGCTTCCACTAAAATGTTAAATGTGTGTTTATTTATATTTTTTTTATCAAATTCAAATTTTTAGGTATAATAATATTACAATGGATTTAGAATCAATTTTTGTATAAAATTTAATGCTAAGTTTAGCTTAAAGATAAAATATAAATATAATATAAAAATAAAATATAATATAATATAAAGTATAAAAGAGTTTATTTCCAAAAATACACTCAAAAATATTTTGTTTTTACTGCGAATCTTATACTAGGAGAACCTGTATCGTGGGATTCACAAACTTAACACGGGTGCTGGGTTAGGCACATCTATTTTCAATAACTGGATGTAACTATCTATTGAATAGGGAGAAAAAATGTGCCTAGCGTGATACTTAAAAACACTTGATACATTAAAAAAAAAAATCTACTTACATCGAATTCTATGAAGTTTATTTCCATAAGCCAAGTCCCAATAATACAGTGTAGTGAATGTCAGAGGTATAAGAGGTATTAATAGATAAGATCTCTTAGTTCTTCGAAATCTGTAAAAATACAAAATAATTCAATTCAATACATAAGTAGGTAGGTACTATAAAAATAATAACGATCATAATAAGTAATCCTACTAATATTATAAATGCGAAAGTTTGTGAGTATGGATGGATAGATGTTTGTTACTCTTCCTTTAAATTTTACTAATTTTTAGCTGACACCCTGGATTAACACATAGGCTACTTATTATCCCGGGAAAATATTTTTATCCCGGATAATTTTGACATTTTGATTTTTCAGCAGTCCACGCGGACGAAGTCGCGGGCATCCACTAATAATAATTAAAAGTCAAATTTATAAGTAAATACCTAATAAATAAACATTACATTTAGAAAAACTTAGGTTTTTATCTATGTAGTTAGATAAAGTTAAAATAAATGTTACACAATATTGATAGGGTCAGTTAGACTTAGGTTTATCTTTGCACAATTAAGTGTAATGTATAAAATGTATAGCACCTAAAACACCTATTTATTAATTATTATAATGAACGCATTTTGTTACATGCACTAATTACCATTTACTTTACATACTACTTTGTAACGAATATTATTATTAAAGTAAAAAATATTATACTGACCCAGTTACCAACCCAGCAGCAGAAGCAACATAAAATGCAGTAAACCATAGACAGAAATCTCGATTTTTGGCTATTTGTAAAGCCATTTGTCGCTCTTGCATTTGGTATTGAAGTTGTATTTGTCTCTCCATCTGGAATTGTTTAAGTAGGTTTATTGTATTTGTATAATTGTTTAGGATTAGTTAGTTTAAAATTTTCCAAATATTGGGTACAAGTTAGATTACTCACCTTTATCTTATTGATAGTTTGTATAAACTCTTGATTATTTTTAAAATTTTCTTCCATATTAACAGTAAAGTAATTACCCATTTTGTTGTTGTTTTTTTTTAAACTTCAATAAATACTTTTAACGCTACACCCCAATCGATGAATGTTACAAAACTAAACTGTAAATGTCAAAACGAATCAAAACAATATCTCATACGTCACAGCCACAAATGCGTTTTGTTATTTAAAAAATGGGATTATTTTATTTTTACAATAGCTAAAACTAAAGTCAATATACAATTATTTTTATAAAAAAATAATCTTTAATAAAACCTTCTTTAGATTATAATATTCAAACTGATATCAATAGGGGTTTAATAATATCGACTCGTAATCGATTTCCAATCGATAAATAAGTAATTTTACCGCAGCGCTATAAACGTCAAAGTCACTATGATGTCATGAAGTTTTCGCGATTCGGCGGGAAAAGCTGGAAGGGTGCAGGTGTAATTTTCTTGTGAAAATCAAAAATTATTTGTGAATGGCTTGCATGTGTCCGTAAAGTGATGTTTTCTGGTAGATAAGTTATATTTTGATTACTTGTGCTGTGAATCTAGTGCGTGTGCATGGTTTTATACGCAGGTAAGCCGAGTGAAACTTTAGCCGGATTACGATCTCTTCATGGGCGCATGTAAGTTGTTTCTGCAATAATTTTTCATTTTGACTAACTTTACACTTGTTCTTGAGGATTTTCCCGACGTTTCCATTCATCATCATCATTACCATCCATCATAAATTCAGAATACATTTTACTTAACAATGATTAGGCTGTATGGGCTTAGTTCCCCATGCCTTTCCTTCGGGATAAACTAAAAAAAAAAAAAAAAAAAAAAGTTTTCGCGCGTAAATTCATTCATAAAAAATCTTTCGTATAAATGTTTGTTGTACATATTCGCATTGTGATTTGTAAAAGTTTAATCCTAACAAAATGGGTATTCTAGGTTTATCTAAACTAATTGCAGATGTAGCGCCTCAAGCCATCAAAGAAATGGAAATAAAAAACTACTTCGGTAATACATTTGAAACCATTTGTTATCTTAACTTAAAACATGTTCTCAATGGTTATTAATAAGTATAAATTTTGTTATTTTAGGTCGGAAAATAGCTATAGATGCGTCTATGAGCCTGTACCAGTTCCTCATAGCAGTCCGGAGTGAAGGTAAATTGAATTCTTTAGCTTATCTAGTGATCCAAGCGAAATGAAGTGTTTTTAAATACGCTCCCCAAGCAAAAATAAAAAAATTCTGATATTTACAGGCTCACAATTAACTTCCGTTGACGGAGAGACCACATCACACCTAATGGGTACGTTCTACAGGACTATCAGGCTGGTGGAGAATGGAATAAAGCCGGTATATGTATTTGACGGAAAGCCCCCTGATATGAAGGCTCACCAACTTGACAAACGAGCTGAGAGACGAGAGGAGGCGGAGAAGGAACTGCAGAAGGCTACTGAATCAGGTACATACATTAAATTTTGTGACCTATCTTATGCTAGCAACATCAAGTTGAAAAAGTACCTGTTTGGGATGGCACCTTAGGATAAATTGGTCCAACCTTTATGTGGTCATAGAAGTACCCACTTCACACTATGTTTGTAGTGCATGATGAGTAGTGACATGCCCAAAATATTGTATTACATGCCAGCAATGGTGCATGTCATTGGTTGCCTTTCCTGTGGTGGAAGGTCCGATACTTTGTAGTATTTCTTGCCTATATCTAACTAAATGTATATAATATGACTAATCATGAGTGTGTACCTAAAAAAATAATAATTATGGGACCTCATACTGCCTGAAGGAACCACTTAGGTCAACTGTTGTATATTTTTTATTAATATTATATAAATGAAATTGTATTAGGCGTTACAATTCGGAAGTTCAAACATTCACTATGGGTGCGCCCACCACCGGGCCCTACACCCTCCACTTTATCATCAAGTTATCAGATCCGAGGGTCAGTGGAGGGTGTAGGGCCCGGTGGTGGGCGCACCCATAGTGAATAATATTATATAATCTATTTCTACCATATCACTGTTGCTTGTTTCTATTTTGCCTGTGCATGTGTAACAAACTTTCAAATACATAATAAATATTGTATATTAAATGTGATTCTGATGTAAATATAAATTCTTATCCATGTGGTTGGCGATTTAGATATTTTTCTTTTATTGTTCAACATTTTTTTGTACCCATTTACTAAAATAAATATCAGCCACCTGAAGCAACCACTTAGTTTTGGAAAAACCAAAAAACTTCAGGTGATCAGGCATCAATCGACAAATTCAACCGGAGGCTGGTGAAGGTCACCAAACAGCATTCGGAGGAGGCGAGGGCCTTACTCAAGCTGATGGGCATCCCGGTGGTGGAGGCTCCATGCGAGGCGGAGGCACAGTGTGCTGCTCTGGTAATCTTTTGTTTTCTTCTTCTTTAGGTGTTGTAGGAAGGCTAAATATTCTACTAGACATAGTAGGTGGCACTGCAATCTGATTCCACAGTAAGCAAAGTTGCTGAAGCATTAGTATAAACTAATAAATGTTCTATACTGATAAATCCTTACTAATTCTGTAAATATGAATGTAACTCTGTCTGTCTGGCTTTTACACCAAAACTACGGAACCAATTTCAATTTCATTTGGTAGTCTACTAAAGCCTACTGGAAAATATATGAAATAAATGAAATTGTATTAGGTGTTACAATTCGGAAGTTCAAACATGTAAGTATGGAAAATATATTATCCTCAAAAAAAAGTCGCCATTTTGTTTTTATTTTGCAGTCCTCGCGAACAGTGCTGTGGGCGTCCACTAGTATTCTGCACTTAACATTACCTAATTTTATAGGTAGTAGGTACTGTCTCTGTATAATAGTTAGTCACTATGAAATACTATGAATTATTGCAAGTTAGGAGTATTGACTCACTGTTAGTGTATAGGCATACCTATTTTACACCGTGTATGGCGAAAAACAAATATAATTTCTTAGAGTATCATCTTCATTCCTCCTCCAGGTGAAGGCAGGTAAAATATTTGCAGCAGCGACAGAGGACATGGACGCATTAACATTCGGCTCGAGCGTGCTGCTGCGTCACCTGACGTTCTCGGAGGCGAGGAAGATGCCAGTGCAGGAGTTACATCTAGACCAGGTGTTGACTGGGCTCGAGCTTAACCAGAGCGAGGTAGACTGCTTTTTTCAAATTGTTTTTAGTTATCTACTTTTTTTTATTACTTACCAGTGACTATTGCAGTTACCCCCCCAGCCTTATGTCATACATCTATAAAATCTTCTCAAAGATAATACTCGGCAGGATAACCAAAACATTTGATGAGAATCCACCAAGAGAGCAGGCAGGTTTCAGGAGCGGATATTCAACTTTAGACCACATCTATGTCATCAAACAAGTATTAGAAAAGAGCAAAGAATACAATTTAATCTTCTATTGCTGCTTCGTGGACTATAGTAAAGCTTTCGATACAATAGAGCATGAAAAGATCTGGCAAGCCCTTAAAAATTAAGGGGTGGAACTTAAATACATCAGAATATGTATTTAAGCTCCCAAATCGGCACTGACTGTAATAAAAGTCTTATGAATTCTGTCTATATCTACACCCATATGAGAAATTGGTGAGAGTGAGATGTCTCACTTTTAAACGTCAAATCCACAGAGCTAAGTAATAACTAGATAAGACAAGTGTTTTTTTACGTGGAGTGTAAAAAGGGATTGCAAGCCACTTCATTCAGCCCTAATTCATTCATTCCTGGCTCGAGAACGAGTGTCTATTCTAATTCTTAAGTCTATTTTTTACATGAAAAGTACATACACTCAGTTTATCTAGTTATTAATAGCTCTGTGAATTTGACTTTTAAAAGTGAGACATCTCGCTCTCACCAAATTCATCATACCGGTGCTAGTGTGTCTAGTCGTCTAGTCTGTCAACTTGCGTCTGTCTAGTCTGACTTCACAGCTACCGCTAGCTAGACTCTCTAGGTAGCTCTAAAGTCGGAATAAGTTCGGCGTGGTAAGGTCGCGGGCGTCGGTTGGATGCAGGCTGTTTCTGACCGGTCGGAATGGAGGTTGTTGGGGGAGGCCTATGTCCACCAGTGGACTTCTCATGGCTGAGAATGATGATGATCCTAGACCAGGTAGTGGTCGTCAAACGTCGCAAATACCCGCATAACTATGTTATTTTATTTCAGTTCATCGACCTCTGCATCCTCCTAGGCTGTGACTATTGCGGCTCGATCCGCGGCATCGGGCCCAAGCGAGCCATCGAGCTGATACGCCAGCATCGGACCCTGGACGGAGTTCTGAAGAACATCGATACTAGCAAGTACATCGCGCCGGACAACTGGAATTATGAACAGGCTAGGAAACTGTTTTTGGAGCCTGAGGTTACTGACCCTAAGGATATTGAGGTGAGTCACCACCCATTACAGAATAAATACATATACATACAGGATGTTTTTTCGTGGGCACCCTTAACGAAGGGTACATACTCTGTACATCAAATAAAGTAAGTTTATGCCAAAAAATACTGGGAAACGAGTTAAATTTTTTTGTTTTTTTTTTTCCTTTTACTTGATAGGGCGAAATTTATAGTGTCCAGTGTTTATGCTAGTTTTTCATAGACAGATATTAATTATTTCTCGTGAAAAATTCTTGCTACGTGCGTCTATGTGCATTTATGCAGAAAAACGCAGTCTACTTACTCAACTTTGGACCCTAATATCTTGGGAACCAGACACTTCCCAGGTATGCTTCCATGGAGGAAAGTGATCGTGATGATCATGAGATTCCGTAGTTTTCCGTATAGTCTCGCCATTATTCCCCAAAGAGGTTTGGCAGAACTGCGCAATTTACACACCCACATTTCGCCAGCTAGCCTATTAAGTCCCACGTGGTAAGGGATGAGCCTACTGCCTACAGAACAATTTTATTTATTTATCGACGAATAATCTATTGAAGAACAATCTCTAAATATTACAAAACAAAGTCATATGCTGTTTGTCTATGCTTATTTGCGAATGCTCTTTCAAACTACGCAATGAATATTGATGCGGTTTTTTAATAATGATCCAAGAGGAAGGTTTTTTAATATGCGTCCCGCTCCGGCCGCATTGCTAAGCTAGTTAATTATACGAATGTTTCCAGTTAAAATGGACGGACCCTGACGAGGAGGGCCTGGTGAGGTTCCTGTGCGGAGACAAGCAGTTCAACGAGGAGCGAGTGCGGAACGGAGCCCGGAAACTGATGAAGGCTCGCTCCGGCACCACGCAGGGACGACTCGATGGGTTCTTTAAGGTAGGTGTCCTGTGCTGATGCGGGTCTTCAAATTCAAATCATTTATTTGATATAAAAGCATACACAACTTATTTGTGACTTGTAATTTTTTGATCTTACTATATTTGTTTCTGTCTGTCGTTCGGGGCTTTAAGGCCACTAACTAAGAACTAATAACAGTTACGATCACATAAAGACAAAATCTAGGAGAATTGCTAAAGGCAGTTCACCTTTATGTTAAAACCAACATTAGGTTCGACAAACCGCATGATTCTACTTGATACTTCACCTAAATAAAATAATACATCAGCTGCATCTTCCGTGCATGCAAGTATAAAGATGCAATTCTACCAGTGTGCTAAACTGTACGGCACTGGAATAAGGTGATGAGCTAACAGCTTGTAACTCATCTTTTACACTTTACACCTAGCTCGGTACGCTAAACAAATCTATTTGAATTTGGATTTATAATTCTTCAGTTCTGGGTATCCCATTAAGGAAACGCAGCCATGTGTATACAGGGTCATTTTCAAAATAATTGCTCATTTCAGAAAAAAATCTTGTCCATCATCTTTCCTTAATTTCTACAAAAAAGCTGTAATGGCAATATTAATAAAATACTGAACATTACAAAGAAGCCTTTCTTTATATTGTATTATAATGTCATTGTTGGTAGTTGATACTTCATTTTTTATATATTGCGAAATTTTTAAAGCATGTTTCTGGTCTTCCTACAAAAAACGTGTGTCCAACTTCCAGCACTGATATTTTAAACTTGAAAAAACATTAAAAGTATTTTATTTATTATCAAACAAAATTGGCTATCCTCTCTAATAACACTGTAAAATGTGTGTAGAATCCTTGAAAATTCATTTGACACATTAATTTTAGTTATAAATAAAAAATAAAACTGGTCTCAAAATTACTTCATCGATGTTATTTCATTTATGTAACGCATTATTTAGTCGCGAAAAAGGTATTTTGTTAAACTTTAATACTGGCAACATTTGCTGTCACTGTCCGAACCTCAGGCGACCAATCACAGGGCAGCAGCCATTTTGTTCTCGGCAAAAAAGTTGGGTGTATGGTGTGCGTCGATAAAAAACATTTATCTGGTTTCTTTTTGGTAAATTGGAAAAAATACGCAAGGTAAGTAAATTTAAACTATTTTTAATTGTCAGGAAACTATTATGATAGTGCTATTCTGTCGCTAATTAGCTGCAACGATCGAGTGAATTATGTTCTGTGATTTGAGGTTAGTTTGTAGAAAAACATGCTTACTTGTTCCTTTATGTCACACTTATGTAACATTTTTTTATGTTACGTTACATAAAATTGGATTAAGACGTGTCCACAGCATGATTTTAAAATATTATATAAATTATAATTAAACCAATAGTAAAATAAACATGTTTTTCTATGGTCGTATTCAGTGTTTTGAGTGATGCTTGGATAACTTAAAATCCTCAAATTGGCCCTATAATAGCTGACTGTAATTTACTAATCATTTTATACCTTCGTTTTGGTTTATACTGTACAAGTTGCGCGATCGAGTGTATATTGCGATCTGCAGCTTTGAGTTATTAGTGTAATATATTTATTTAATATAACCCAAGTATTTTCGTCTAGCATTAACAGGCTCTGACTTATTCTAGCATGACAAGTTTGATACTATTCTCAATGTTCAAAATACTTGTATACAATGTGATTTGTTAATGTGATGCAAAATTTAATTTTCACGTTAAATTTTACGACGACGTATGCTTCAAAATAGACTGCTTTTATCGTTAAATATGATTTTTTTAATTATTATTTTCTGAGTTATTACATTGTATTTTTTATTCTTTACAGAAAATATGCCTTTGTCTGCGGCAGAGAGGCAAAAACGGTACCGAGACCGACTAAAATTGAATAATCCTCAAAAATGGAAAGCACTACAGGAAAAAAATTTAGAAAGAGCTAAAAAATTCTATAAAAAAATTGGGGAGCTATCAGTTCGAGAGAAAGAAAGCAGGCGAAAATATTGGAGGACTTTAAAACAAAAATCAGACTATAAACAAGAAGTTATAGAAAAGGGTAAAACTCGAAAAGAATACCAAAGAATATATCAGAAAAGATATAGAACATTAACCAAAGAAAATAAAAATATGAAGAAAAAAATTGAATTATTAATCAAAGAGAATAAAGCTTTAAAGAAAAAAATATATAGATACAAAATTTTGCAAAACACAAAAGAAGACGAAGAAAAAGAAAATATGTTTAGCAGAGAGTCATTTTATACTGTGTCAAGCCCAATATCAAAAACCAACTCATTTGTTGCTAATTTAAACACTACTGAAGAAGAAAAAGAAATTATTAAAAAGGAGTTATTTGAAAAGAATGTGTTAATAGAATCCTTAAAAATACAATATAATGCAGCAGGAAGTAATGAAAAGAGAAATGTATTAAAAGAAATTGTAAGTAACGACATCGTAAAAGGGTATAAAATGAAAAGTAAATTACAGTCTGCTATTGGGATTAAATACCCAATCAGACGTAATGCAAAAAAAGTTAATATTAAACGAAATAACCTAGCAAATAAAATTTATACTTTTTTTAACCAAGATGATGTCAGTCGAGCTACTGCAGCTAAGAAAGAAACTAAAACAAAAAATAAAGTTAAAATGCAAAGACGATATTTGCTAGATTCGATGGTAAATTTACGGTTAAAATTTGTAAAGGAGACTGGAATTCCAATTTCATACGCCACATTCAGACGTTTCAAGCCATTTTACGTATTGATCCCAAATTTATCAAATCGAAATACTTGTCTTTGCAAAAGACACAGTAATATAGATTTCAAGTTTACATCCCTAAAAACACTAAAAATTTTTAAGGACGGTGATACTTTGGACACCGTTATAAAGTCTACAGTGTGTGATTTATACTCCCAAAAGTGCATGTATTCAACATGTGATATTTGCAAAAACAAATCAATCAGATATGACTTACTGAATATAAAATTGAATGAAAAAGTGTCATGGCTAGAGTGGACGGTCAAAACCATAGAATATGAAAAGAACAATGAAAAAAAATCAACCAAAAAAACAATTAAACAAATAATATCAGGTATGTTAGAATCTCTATTATCAAATTTTGACACGGAATTAAGAGGCTTTAAAATTCATATTTACAACATTTCACATCAATACAAAATTTATAAATCATTGAAGGAGAATTTACAAAGAAATGAAATTATGCTACATTGTGACTTCTCAGAAAATTATAATTGCAAATTTCATAATGAAATACAAGCAGTACATTTTGGAGCATCACATTCACAAATCACCTTGCACACAAGCATTATATATAATGATGAAACTGATCCCGAATCATTTTGTACATTTTCCAACTGCAACAAACACACACCGGAATCGATCTGGGCTCACTTGGAGCCCCTGATGCGTGACATTAAACATAGATTTCCTTTGAAAGACACTATACATTTCTTCTCAGATGGTCCGTCAAGTCAATACAGGCAAAAGAAGAACTTTGCCCTTCTTACCAAAATGATAGAATCTTATGGTTTTATTTTTGCAACCTGGAATTTTTTTGAAGCGGCCCATGGGAAGGGTGCAGCGGATGGGGTTGGGGGAGTAGTAAAAAGATTGTTAGATAAACAAATATCATACGGACATGATATACCTGATGCTGAAACTGCGATTCAATTACTTGAACACAATACTGCTACCACTGTAAAATTATTTCTTATTGATCAGGAGGACATATTGAGAATAGAAAATCAAATTGAGGGTTGTAAATTTGTGGCCGTTCCAAATACGCAAAAAATACACCAAGTAATACCAAACGAAGATAATATAATTCAATATCGAATTTTAAGCTGCTTTTGTTTAAAGCCCAATATTTGCCAATGTTATGCCATAAAAAGTCACAAATTAATTACTGATCATGTTAAACGTTCAAGAGCAAAACGACTTGTTATAGAATCTACATCTGAAAGTGAATCTGAGCAAGAAGACCTAGAGATGTTAGTAACCAATAAAGTTTTACCTAATTCTGATGATGTCGAACCTATAGGAGAAACTAATCATTATCATGTCAGTAATGCATCTACTTCAAATGTTACTATTTTATCTGATATTAAAGTAAATTTTAAACCTAAGGATCTAGCAAAGATGGTTAAAAAGCCATCAAAATATTATAATGTTTCTACGGTTGATTTGAAGAGAAATTTCTGGGATCTTTTTAGTAGCGATAGTGAATAATATGTATAGTTATATAAGGTCTACCTATTCATACACGAAATATTTTAAGGGTATCATCTAACGGTTTTTAACTGTTAGACGGTTATAACGAAGCCATTTCAAAAGTTTTTTTTCTAATTTTATTAAATATATTTACATTAAATAATTTAAAATTACTTGAGCTACAAAATAAATACTGGTTTCTTATTTTTTGACCTTTAACATTCAGAACGTTTATTTATTTACTTTCATTTAAGGGGTTTTCATTAAAGGTTTTATGCAAAATATATAAAAAAAAATTGAATTATAATAATTTCGTAAAAAGAAAAACACTTAAAATATTTTTTTTTGTTGTTTTGTATCTTTAGATACGACTTAAGAAGCTACTGTTAAAATATTTCATGTATGAATAGGCAGACATTATATATAAATATTAGGAAGTTAATCGTGCAGTATTATCATGACGATAGAGAGAATGTTCAAAGTTCGCATTTTAATATTATATTTTTATTTTCGATTTATGATTAACTGAGTAACCATCTTCAAATTAAACATAACCCTGACGGTTTTATTATTGTCATTATTTTGTATGTTTCATGTTTATGTTCACTATGTCCAGTACAGCCGCGGGGTCTACGCTAAGCTAGCTATTCATGTGAGTGACTTAAAGAAATGTAGGAGTTACGCCGATATAAACCTAACCTGTGTCTATGTGCACACTCACACAAATGCAAAGCTCGGCTTAAACCTCACGAACTGTACATAATAATGTACGTGTACGTGTTTGATTAATTATTACAATATTAAATACTAAAAAACTGTTTTATTTACCACTGTGAATGCAGCCCTTGTTTTCTTTTATGTTACTTTTATGTTATTGTGACATAAAAGTAACATTTCTGAAATGAGCAATTATTTTGAAAATGACCCTACAGGATGATTTTTGGTCGTCAACGTTTTCGAAAACTACGGAATCTCCTCATCATCACGATCATTTTTCTCCATGGAAGCATACCTGGGAAGTGTCTGGTTTCCAAAATATTAGGGTCCAAAGTTGAGTAAATAGACTGCGTTTTTCTGCATAAATGCACATATACGCGCGTAGCAGGATTTTTTCACGAAAAATAATTAATATCTGTCTATAAAAAAACTAACATAAACACTAGACACTATAAATTTCACACGATCAAGGAATTTAAAATTTTTTTTCAAAAAAAAAATTTTTTTTTGGCATAAACTTACTTTATTTCATGTATAGAATACGTACCCTGTCGTGTAGCAACAGTTATGTAGGAATTGTAGCCTACCTAATAAATACATATATATAATACCTACCTAACGAAATAAAAGAAAATATGAGTTACACGAATTTATTTACAACACAAATTAACACAATATAGAAGAGAGATCACTATGAATAATGCGTGAAGGTGAGTGAGGGTGAGTAGAGCGTGGATGAAGGATTGTGGAGTGTAAAAGTGTAGGAAGTCGGTGAGCAGAGTTCTCTTGAGGGTCCTGGGTCGACGGCGTTCCAGGAGTCACGCCCCCGGGTGTAGTAGTTACGCCCCCGGGTGTAGTAGTTGCAGGCTGGAGTTGAAGGTACTGAATCCGACGGACGGGTCAGTTGTAGATGCAGGTGCAGAAGTTGTAGGTACGGGACCAGACAGCCGGGTCACTGTTGTAGATGCAGGTGTAGAAGTTGCAGGTAGGGGTTGCAGGTACCAGACCAGACGGACGGGTCACAGTTGTAGATGCAGGTGCAGACGTTGTAGGTACTGGATCGGACAGATGAATCTTCTCGGTCGCGGATAACTGAACGCGACGCGGGCGCGGATTGTTCGCGCTGTAGAAGTCCGTGGTCACAGAGCGCGGTTACTGAACGCGACGCGGGCGCGGTTTGTTCGCGCTGTATAGGTCCGTGGACGCGGAGCGCGGTTACTGAACGCGACGCGGGCGCGGTTTGTTCGCGCTGTAGAAGTCCGGCGAAGTGCAGCAAGGGTCCCGGGGCAGGCGGCCCCGAGAAGATTCATCTGTCCGATCCAGTACCTACAACGTCTGCACCTGCATCTACAACTGTGACCCGTCCGTCGGGTCTGGTACCTGCAACTCCTACCTGCATCTACAATAGTGACCTGGCTGTCTGGTCCGGTACCTGCAACTTCTGCACCTGCATCTTATCAAGTACAAAGTCCCGTGCACGATCATGCTCAGTCTATACTTGTGCTTGGCCGAGTCAGTTGTCTCCTACGGTTTAACTAGTTACGGACGAACCTTCAAAACGCACCTTGACAAAATAAAAAACCTACAAATTCGTCTACTAAAACAGGTTGCACCTAACAAAATTAGACTCAAGTATCGAGATGACTATTCGAAATTGTTCCAACACTTTAACATCATGTCAGTCCATGACAAAGTAACATATATGTTAACAATAGAACAGTTTGATCGAGCAGAACTCAAAATAGCAGTTGAACATAACCCACCTACTAGAAGGGTAACCCAAAATAAACTATTAGTACCGCGTATGCAAAATTTCTACGGTAGGCGAACCTCGGCTTACCTAGTACCAGTGATGCTAAACGATATACCTAATGAGCTACTGAATACACTTAATGCAAAAAATATAAAATTTAAACTCAAAACATATTATCTTCATAAATAAATGTACCTAGTTAATCTCACTGAAATCACAATTATATAAGTATTAATTGATATGAATCGAAATAAATCTCCACTCTTAATTCTTCCTCAATTATTGGCATTATTATATTCGTTTTAATCATACAATTATAATTATATTGAGACATCCTGTACATAGCCTAACTCCTGTGGTAAACGTGCTCTGCGCTTTGTAAAAATTGGGGTGGCGCTAGTACTGCGCAGTGATTTTTGTATTTGGATGTGCTATTTGTAACCTTGATGTTTCTTTACTGTTTTGTACTCTGTTACTCATACTTAATTGGTGATACTCAGGTTCTATCTGTTAAATGTAAATAAGCGAATGCTATTGCCACACAAACCTATAAAGGTTTATAGGCAATTTAATAAAAAAATGTATCATATAATTGTACTTACCTAAATAAATAAATAAATAAATAAAAATAATCTACAACTGACCCGTCCGTCGGATCCAGAATCTTCAACTCCTGCCTGCAACTACTACCACCGGGGGCGTGACTCCTGGAACGCCGTCGCCCCAGGACCCTCAAGAGGACTCTGCTCACCGACTTCCTACACTTTTACACTCTACAATCCTTCATCCACGCTCTACTCACCCTCACTCACCTTCACGCATTATTCATAGTGATCTCTCTTCTATATTGTGTTAATTTGTGTTGTAAATAAATTCGTGTAACTCATATTTTCTTTTCATTTCGTTAGGTAGGTATTTATTAGGTAGGCTACAAACTCCTTCATAACTGTGGCTTCACGACAACCCTTCGTTAAAGGTGGCCACAAAAAAACATCCTGTATATACAAGATGTAAAAAGACAACAATGTTTTTTTAATACCTCGTATACTGTGTAAGGTTACGATCATTTTCTTCTATGGAACCAACCCTGGGAATGTAATTTTATTGCAAGCAATGTATTCGTTTAATGCGCAAAGTACAAATGTACCTACAAAACTAACATTTTAACATTTTGACATGGTATCTTTGAAAAAAATGTTTGTTAACCGATTTAAGGATGGATTTATGTAAAAAAAATGATAATATTAATGTAACTTTGGATCTCAATATCTTGGAAACCTGTGGTTTCCCAGGGGTGCTTACATAGAAAAAAATTATCGTGATGTTACAAAGAATAGGAGGTATTAAAAGAACAAAGTTGTCTTTTTACACCCAGTATGTATGTATTTTTTATATTTTTATAGATATCAACCACTCCAAACCCTAAACGCAAAGCCGAGGAAGATAAAAACAAGGCGGCGAACAAGAAAGCGAAAACCGGCGGCGGCCGGGGACGGAAACCTAAGTAAAACCGATTTAAAACTATTGTATGTAAGTTTTGTTACGTTAAAATTATGTTTTATGGTAATTAGGTATAGGTATCTATTATAGAAACGAACGTTAAATATTTTTTTTTGAAACGAAAAATCGACTTCCTCCCAATACTCGATCTTACTAAAGTAAAATTTTACTAAAGGGAAAATATATATTGCGTTAAGCCGTGTACGACGTTTAGAAGGCATAATATTGTCAGATTTATATGCCAGCAAATGATTAAATAGGCCACATGACAAAAGAGAGAAATGACTAGGCTTCGAAACTTTACGTCTAACAATATATAAGCAACAATTAATTACACTTCTTCTTCCCGCCCTGTTCCCAATCATTTGGGGTCGGTGCAATATGTAGGTACTCTTCTTTCAGTCATCCCTATTATCCGTCATCTCGTTATTCTCATGTCTACCTCTTCCTCTATAACCATCTTACTTCGGACACAGCTTAACGCAACATATATTTTCACGACTTAACACAATTATTTTCATCTTCATAAGCCTATTGCAGTCCACTACTGGACGTAGGCTTCCCCTGCCATTGGGGGATTTTGTTACTAAAAAGTTCCACTATCTGTTTTTCGGCAGCTCCATCATCAGACCCTCGTTTCCTTTATATTATGTGTAGCTGACCAAAATTCTCTATAAAAATCTAAACGGACTACTCGTGCCTATTATATTTGAGGATATCCCTAGATTCCTTAGAGATTCCATCATCAGATGTTATGTTTTATATGTAGGTGACCAAAACGCTCAGTAAAAGTATAAAAACAGACTACATGTGCCTACAATATTCGAGGATTGCCCTCGATTTCTCCAAGATCCCATCATCAGATCCTGATGTGAATATGGGACCAACCTATAATAAGTATACCATGACCAACTATAAAAAAAATTGAAATCGGTTCATAAATGACGGAGTTCTGAGGTAATACAAAAAAAAAATACAGACTAATTCATACCTCTCTTTTTGAAGTCGGTTAAAAAGACTAAAGTTGAGAGATAATGTACTTATGAAAGTTACATAAAAACAAGGTCGACGTTGTTTGATGTCCCATTCTGCAACTAGGGCTGTTTCTAATTGATTATTAACGGGTCCGTGGCAGCGGATATCGGTATCCGATAGAACCATCCGATCTGGAATTCGGTGGAACCATATGATGGTTATCCGATGGAACCATCCTATCGGTATCCGTTGAATTTACAAAGCGAATACCTGTATCGAATGCAACGGACCCTTATGGACTAATATGGTAAAACTTCGTCTTGATTAGCTATAAGGTAGTGTATTAATATTCATTACACATATTACACAGTAGTCGCGACGAATCTTTGCGGTTTTTTTTTTTCATGTAAACAAAACCCGTTCTGTAGTTTTTGCATGAAAGAGTAACAAACATACATACATCCATATTTTTTTTAAATGTAAATTATACAGGTGATGTTTGGTCGTCAACGTTCCCGAAAACTACGGAATCTCCTCATCATCACGATCATTTGTCTCCATGGAAGCATACCTGGGAAATGTCTGGTTTCCAAAATATTAGGGTCCAAAGTTGAGTAAATAGACTGCGTTTTTCTGCATAAATGCACATAGACACGCGTAGCAGGATTTTTTCACGAAAAATAATTAGTCTACTAGACACTATAAATTTCGCACAATCAAGGAATTTAAAAAAATTAAATAAAATAGATAAATAAATGATCCTTCAATGCATTAATTATATACAGTAAATTCATAAAATGTACATGACTGGGGACAAAAAAGTATAATACTTAAAAAATTAAAAAAAAAAAATCCCAGCATTTTTTTTTGCATAAACTTTATTTCATGTATAGAATACGTACCCTTCATTAAAGGTGGCCACAAAAAAACATCCTGTATATCGGAGGCTCCTGTAACTTGCTATAGGGTTTTTCACTTATTGTGCTATTCCTGTTTATTACAGTTATTTATGCGCTACTTGTTTTTTTTAACATGCATTATTTTGCATTCTAGGCATATAATCTAGCTTCATTTGATCGAAAACACTGCTTTGCTGAAAAAATTTTAGGTGACGTAAGTTACGTAATCAGGTAGCTGAATACACTGCAAGCAAAGAATATACCTTACTCTCTGACCAATATGTATGGAATCGACATGGAATTATGTATGGACATTGGAATGTATGGCAATAAAGTAAAAAATAGGCGAAAACAAATAGCAATGTAACTTTGTTTGGTAATGCAAAAAATTTCGTTAAAATTGACAATGTGAAAGAGACTATTGACAACATTTACCGTGACCATAGAGGAATAAGATGTCATAGAGTGCTA